>OY829521.1:13218091-13487771 GCA_963691665.1 Clepsis dumicolana
AGCCACATTATGACATATTAGAAGCACAACTTTACTGATAATATTAATACAATTATCACGAAACATGTAAATTATCAAGATAGATACCTAGATTAAATTCACATTGTAATCATTATGTTACTTTTTATATTTAATTTATAGACTAACTGAAATTTCCAGAATAAATTCCGTTTTATTTTAATTTTAAGTATTAAGCGTAGGTTTATAATTGATAGGTTTTAAAAATAATAATGCTTTAAATTAATTAGGTGTGGCTGTGAGATGGGTGTGATATTTTTCAATTGAAACGAAAATGAAGTAAGTACTTCTTAAGGACATTAAATTGGCAGTAAAATTACTAAAACTGTTTTTTTCTTCATCGAGATTCAAATGATAAAGATTCTCCAACAATTAAGTTTTAACGCATGGCAGCCTTCCAAAATCTGACCATTGGTGATAGGCATCCATTTGGATGCATTCTAGTCTGGACCATCACCCATTTTTTGATAACCTGAAAACCACACCCAATTTGCACGATATCCTCAACATGACACCGTCGCAGGCGGGAGTGTATCGTCTATCTATTCACGGCTTGCCAAAGTGTGGTACAATATCTACTCATAATTACTTTACTGGGTACTGCTCTTACTGGCCAAAGCACTGAACCGTAAACCAAATTTTAATTAACTCGCCATCGATATTTGTGGCTGTTGACACTGCATAAATTAAGCTAGTAAAATAATTGACGTTATGTTAATTTTAAGATTGTAGTGGTATAAAATTATTTGTAACTATCTTTTAGTAAAATTAATTACAAAAAACCGATTAAAATAAAACTAAAACCTAATCCAGAAAATTTAAAAACGGCCCCTGTGGCATGGTTTCAAGAATGCTGGCAGCATTTCCTCGCTGTTTTCTTTTAGTTACTTAGTTAGTTTTCAAATTTCGACAAAATCTAACGATGGCTATTAGGCTTAGGATTTTTATAAGACACGAGCTATGTGACAAAAATTTATGTTTTAGTGCAGCACGTTCACCTCCACTACCTACCACACGAATAGACACATGCTAAAGTTTCAAGCTCTCTACAAGCCCATTCGAAATGCACCAAAACCACCGCCCAAAGTGATACCAGTTAAATATAATATTCTACTCACTAACTTTTCTTCTGGTATCACGTCGGACCTATTCCCACACAGGGAACACGACACGGAATGTTAAGGACCCGGGTTCGATTCCCGGGGTAAACTATATTTTCTGGTTTACAATTTATTCTCATTTCAGTAAGTATTCAAAGGTTTAACTATAATTTACATAATGTGTATGATCGGGAACCAATAAAAAATAAAAAAACAGTAAAAAATACAATAAGGTACTTCAATGACATCATTGTATGGTATAGACAATCAATCTTATGACAGTCTCTTAAACATTTTGACAGGGGAAAGCTTTTCTCACATTAACTATACTATCGAACCAACAGAATCGTGACCCATCGTAGAACGTTCTCACAGTAAGTGTCATAATGATTTTTCTTGTCAGGTAATGCCATGACGTCACCATTAAATTTTCTACTAGAAGGTTCCACAGAGGGTTTTTTCTTATTTTTTTTTAAATGATTGAGTGAGGTTTCTTTGTGTAATTTGTCTGTGGTTGTTTGAGCTTGTATGAGTTTGAAGTTGTATGAGCTAATGTACTTAATTTGTTTTTAGAAAAAATGACTTTGTGCCAAGTTTCTTGCGGCGCATTCTTCTTGGCAATCATGGTCTTTCCGAAAGCGCTGATAGGCTCAAAAAAATGACGTGTAAAAGAGCATTCAACTGCCTATTTGCTGAATAAAATTTTGAATTTGAATTTGAATCTCATGCTAGTTTCATGTTCAAAATAAGCAATGTACGTAAAATTTTACCTTTTCGGCCGAATATTGTAAGCGACTTGTACTTAGGTACTGATATTCATGTTGCAGACAATGCATCTCTCTCCAACAAGAGTGTGATAAGGATGGATGCTTTATGCCCACTATAAACACTAGAGTACAAGAGAGTTGAACGTCAGTAAGTCCAAAAGTAACTACCACAGAAGGACTTATCTACACTTCAGTGACGTTTAAAATTAAACCTAAGGTTTAGGTCTTTGAAGTCTAAAGTACACTAGAAGCAAAACTCTTTGAGCCATTTTATAGTTAGTCTGCATCGGTATAAGTTTGCTATCGAAGTTTCATTCACGAAGTCCCTCTAAAAGGAAAACATTGTATTTTAAAATACGTATTTTCTAATGTTACAAATTACTTTGTGCTTAGTTTCACCAGGTATTGTCTTTAGCTTTGTGGATAGAATAAAAACTTGAGAATAAAAAGGAATTAATCTTACAAGCTCACAATCAAATTTGGCGATAAAATCGTCTGTTGTATTATGTTCAAAAACATTTTTGATTGTAAATAAGGTAAGTTTTTTTTTGTATTTATGTCAAATTATCTACTTGCTGTTTCTGTTCTCTTACGCGGGACGACGGTGAATGATGAAAGCACAAGACCGGTCTGAGTGGAGAGTGATGTCCAGTGCCCTAAGCACGACTTGTCGAATCCTGCGTCACGTAAAATCGAATAGTAAACTATAACGAGTTTGTATGACGTTTGGAATAGCGCCCGCCCGTGAGCGTATTTGGAACTAAAATTTAGTATGAGATTTCTCGATCTCGATACGATAACCGTAACGTAACGCAGGATTCGACAAGTCGTGCGTAGGGCACAGCAGTGGACGTGTTTCGGCTGATATGATAAAGGTAATGATGACTTACAGTGCCCTAAGCACGACTTGTCGAATCCTGCGTCACGTAAACTCGAATAGTAAACTATAACGAGTTTGTATGACGTTTGGAACAGCGCCCGCCCGTGAGCGTATTTGGAACTAAAATTTAGTATGAGATTTCTCGATCTCGATACGATAACCGTAACGTAACGCAGGATTCGACAAGTCGTGCTTAGGGCACTGTTTATAGAAATCTGCCAAGTGCGAGTAACACTTGCGCGCCAGGGTAGGTAAAATAAACTGGAGAAAGGGACAGACAGACGAACAAGGTCCTTTATGGATTCCGTTTTTCCTCTTGAACTAGGTACGTACGGAACCTTAAAAAACCGTGGTCGCCTTGTGCTTTGACTTATGACTTCTCAAGCAGGGGATCGTGGATTCGAGTCCAGAATTTATAATTTTAAGGCAGTACTGTTATGTAGACCCACCGCAGACGAGTATAAAATTTGTTGTTGACAAAATGTTCATAATCACCAGAAAAACACTCCCTTCTCGCTACTCGTCTCTACTTGCCTAATGCAAGTCTCTCTCAGTTATTTACGTTCAGGCCTGACTACAAGAATAATAATAATAAGAATAAGAAATCTTTATTTCGCAACAACAATATAGTAACACACTACACACCACACTACACACACTACAAGTGTACACTGTACACTTGTCTAGATATGTTTAAAATGTGAAGAATTAGATTTTTCTTGCAAGTGCGGCCAAAAGTTTGTTATTCCATCTCTGTACTTCAGGTGAGAAACGAAAAAGAGGCGACATAGGTATACATTTTGTCAAATGCGACTACGGTCAAGTATAAAGTGCCAGCATTAAACTAAATGTTCACAAGAGTTGGATTGTTGTAGCCCACAACTTGTGGAAGACCGCGGGCGGGTCTGAAACGCTGCTCTGAGTAAGATCACTTCACTTTCCACTAATTACTTCCCTGTAATTAGATTTCCTAAATGAGTGGCTTCCCTGTACAAAACATAAACAACGAATCTTTACCGGACTACCGAAGCAGGGGGTTATTTTATTATCAGGTACCTACCAATTTATTTAACAGTAGCAGAATTCTACATTTTAATAACGGTAACTGACTATCATGTCTTTTGGTATATCATGACACATTGTTTTGATAACTCAGTGGATAATTTGACCGATTTTTTAATAAACGGACCAAAAATATTTCCATATAAGTAGGTTTATTATTAACCAAAGGAAAAAATAAATACCAGTTTATTAATAAGTAACTATCTGGAGGTATCTTGAAATAGATAAAGCTCGTTATGTTATTTTCTCGGCCATTCAACCCACAGATTGATAAAATTATCATAAATTGCCTACACGACGTGTAGCGTCGACTTTTAAATTGTTGGCAGTAAATGGGCTTAAGAAAGAAAAAGATCACTAACGCATAGCAATAGCATATTTTTTTATAGGTGACTAACGGCCGTTCCCAATATTCAATCCACCGAGGGTTTTCCTTACCAATAGTTACATTTTGACACATTTTCTATGGGTAATCTGTCAAAATGTAACTGTTGGCAAGGAAAACTATCCGTGGATATAAGAGTATTGATCAAATAGACTAACACTAACTACAAAGTAAATTAAAATATTAAAACTAACTTAAAAAAATAAAAATTAAATACCTACCAAACCTGGACCTCTCGGCAGGGTACCCATCACGCAGGCAGCATTCCCGCGCTGAATTGCAATAGCAATTCTTTGCGCGAGAAAGCTGCCCGCGCGAGGGTCGCCTGTTGCCTCTTTCAGGCGTTTGCTCAGCTCCTTGTGGAGCCCGAGCGCACCCTTACCCCAAGGACCCAGCGTCTCGACGCCAAACGGCAAGAACTCGTATTGGGCGCCGAGACAGCTGTACTTGCTGACCTTGAGGCGCTCCCGTGCGTCCGCTGCCGCTCCTGCCCGTTTGATTGTCAGTGGGACGTAGGACGCTGCCAGGGTGTCCGTGCAAGTGGCGTCCCACACCAGCGCACGGCCCATCTTCCAGGGGATTAACGACATCCCATCAGGGCCCTTGCCATCACCCCACGCAATCTGGGGCTCCAGAGCAGCGGGGACGTTGGCGCTAACTAGTGCCCTTCTGAGGATGTTGTTGAGAGCTGCGTGGCGTGACAGGCGGCCGGCGCCCGAGGAGCAGGAAAGGCCGTGGTGAGCGAGTCGGTCTACAGGGGCCCCACAAGAAGTGCAGCTGTAGCTTGTGCAAATTCAAACACCGAGCCGGAGACCGACAGCTATGCGGAGTGTGGCGGGATCTAAAAATGTTCCTGTGTTAGGCGAGGGATAGGCACGGAGCCAGTGACCTGACTCTGGCTTGGACACTGCTAGCAGCCTTGCCAGATCCCTGCCTGACGATGTGTCTTTGAGTGAGTTGAAAGTGGTGAAAGAGGCTATTATATCCCAGGCCCTTGATCAGGCTATTGTATCCGTGGATTGAATATTGGGAACGGCCGTAAATGGAGTCATACCCGAGGCTAACTACTCAAGGCAGTCAAGCTTTAGAGAGGGTGTCTATACTAATCCAAGCGTTTATATTAGTTTTGTCTCAGGTGAAAACTGTAGGTACTTTTCACTTCGACTGTGAGAACAAAAGTCAGATAACAACTAAAGGGTTTAATAGAATATAATGTTTTAGTTAAAAATAACAATTACAAACATTTTTAACTTTAGAAATTATAAAAACACATCACCAATTATGGTCCCTCTATAATTTCTAATTTGGTTTTTCTTCAAGTTACTACTTGTATCTCACAACGTAGTAGATATAATGTCTAATTATGAAGGGTTACTTTTAGAGCATGAGTGAAAAGGTCTGGTGCAGCCTATGCGCCCAGGTCACAGCCAAATAAACAAAAGCCTAGATGGCTGAACTTCATGTATTGGAGGGGATATAATATTTGATAAGGTAATCAGTTTACGCGCTCATTGTTATGAATATATATCAGATATTGAGCTCAGTGTTATATCGTGGAGATAGTAAACGCGGTTGGATAACAAAGAAGAGGTAATAATTATTTAATTCACCAATGTAATTAATATTTAAGAATAAATTTCTAATAATTTCAGCTTAAATTACATAATATACGCGTACATATAGCTAACAACTCGATAAAAATGGTCATTAAGATGATTTATTACTTATTACAGTTCTTGTTCATTGTATTTTCAAATTATTTTTTTATAGCACGATAAAGGACAACCTAGGGGCTAGCACGCGTGCCATTTTGTCGCTTGTCGCTCAGTTTCACTGATACCATCACTATGAAAGGGACGCATTGCGCGATAAGCGACAAAATGGCGCGCCGTGCTACATGTGCCGAAAACGTCTTTCTTTGAAAATTACAGAAACGCTTTCTTTCTTTCCGCGAGAGTTTCTTTTTTGAAAATTTATAATTGTAAACATTTTAATCTAGAATTTTTAAGCCATGGCACCGGAACCGGACTCTGACAAACGACAAGTTAGTTTCCCGCAACTACAATACCCGGTGCTTCGCAACGAGGAATCGAAGACAGCCCAGCAGTGGCTCAAGGGCAAGAGGATCCAAGATGGTGCCGAAGACTTATGGCGGATACACGATTCATTGTACGATCTGACTAGTTTTATGGATATTCATCCCGGTGGAGTTCAATGGATTGCTGATACTAAGGTACTGATTTGAACAAAATAATCATACTTCCAATTTAGAAATGTACTCTAGCTAGAGGACGCAGTACGCTGGAATCGAGCACATGTTTCTACCGAAGTAATAAAAAAGCGAATTCATAATGCATGGTTGTTTCATATTCGCCTTGTTATACAGGGCACAGACATAACAGAAGCCTTCGAAACCCACCACTTAAAAGGAACCGCTGAAGCAATGCTTCCAAGGTACTTCGTGAAAACCACCACCGTCCCAAGGAATTCGCCGTTCACATTCGAAGATGACGGATTCTACAAGACGCTGAAACTAAAAGTATCGGAGAAGTTGAAAGATATACCGAAGGGTACAAGGAAGAAGAGCGACAATGTTACTCAAAAAAATTCAAAAATTCAAAATTCAAAATTTTATTCAGCAAATAGGCAGTTGAATGCTCTTTTACACGTCATTTTTTTGAGTCTACCAGCGCTTTCGGAAAGACCATGATTGCCAAGAAGAATGCGCCGCAAGAAACTTGGCACAAAGTCATTTTTTCTAAAAACAAGTTACATTAGCTCTTACAATACGCAACCACAGACAAACCACACAAAGAAACCTCACTCTGTCATTAAAAGATTAAGAGAGAAAAAAAAAATACCGCATTTTAGAAACACGTGTAAAAAGTAATTATTAAAACAGCAAAACCAGAACACTTTACTTTACTGGCACGTTTTATTTGAGCAGGAGATGTATAGGGTCTCCAGGTCAAATATCTGTGAAAATTTAAATTACAAAGGGATGTATAGGGTCCCAGAATTAATACTATAATATAATACTTAATCTAAATGGCTTAGAGATGTATAGTCTCTAGGGTCAATTTAAACTAAATTAAAATCAGCAGAGGTGTAAAACGCCTCCACGGTCAAATAATAAGTATAATAATACATATACATAAACTGGAGATGTATATGGTCTCCAAATGTCAAATAACAAAAATTTATGAAATATACATTTCATGTCATCATGTCAAATAAATAAAACATTATTTTTGTCAATTGTATTACAATTAGTACGCAGCGGACAACGGCAACAGAGCCGGACACCATACACGAATATCTTCGGGACGCAGCCAAGTCACATTGATGTCCTAATTATCTTCTGTTTTCAACCTTGGCCAGGTGGTGCCATCACATAAGTATTCATCCACTTTGTAGTATGCTTTTTTCAAGAGAGCGGTCTTTATGTATCTTTTAAATGAATTGTGAGGCAATTCCCATGCATCTACAGGCACTTTATTGTAGAACCTCACGCAATTTCCCAAAAAAGACTTACTGACTTTTCGTAGACGAAATTTAGGGACGGCAAGTTTATGCTTATTCCGAGTGTTGAAACCATGCACATCCGACACTTTCTTGAAAGATTTGATGTTCTTGTGTGTATACAATATTACATCATATATATACTGAGAAGCTACTGTAAGGATGTCGATTTCTTTAAAGCGTTCTCTAAGTGAATCTCGGGAGCCAAGATTGTAAATAGACCGGACCGCCCTCTTCTGCAGGATAAAGATTGTCTCTATGTCGGCCGCCTTGCCCCAAATTAGGATGCCATAAGACATAATGCTGTGAAAATAACTGAAGTAAACTAACCGCGCCGTTTCTACATTGGTGAATTGCCGGATTCTTCGTACAGCATAAGCGGCAGAGCTCAATCTACCAGCAAGACCAGATAGGTGTGGGCTCCATTGCAAATTGCGATCTAAGGTAAGCCCGAGAAAAACAGTCTCATCCACGAGGTTCAGCTTCTCTCCATTTAATCTGATAGTAGTGTCAACCTGTCTTACATTAGGCAACGAAAATTTTATACATTTCGTTTTAGCTGCATTCAATAGTAAATTGTTTGCAGTAAACCATTTCAGCACATCTCTTAGAGTCTCATTGATGTGACTTTGATCTTCCTGTTGCCTGTTGACTTTAAAAATGAGAGAGGTATCATCAGCGAACAGTACTATGTCACATTTGTGTTCTAGCAGCTGGGGCAAGTCATTTATGTACACCAAGAAGAGAAACGGACCCAAAATAGAGCCCTGTGGTACTCCAAGCTTCACCGGTGATCCACATGACTGCACTCTATGTATGTCTACTTTCTGGATTCTCTGACTGAGATAGGACATAACAAGGTTCAGTGCATTAGTTGTGAGTCCGTAGTGTTCAAGTTTGCGGATAAGCGTCTCGTGTTCCACGCAATCAAATGCCTTGGAGAGGTCGCAAAATATTCCTATAGCATCTTGCGATTGTTCCCATGCGTCATAAATGTGCTTCATGAGATTTGCAGCCGCATCCGTTGTCGAGCGGCCCTTCGTAAACCCAAATTGCTGACTGTGAAATAGTTCATTAATATTGAAGTGATAAAGCAATTGATTTAGCATAATTTTCTCAAACACTTTACTTAGTACAGGAAGCACGGAAACCGGTCGAAAGTTACCAGGCTCAGATGAGCTGCCAGCTTTGAATAAAGGAATAACTTTACTGTACTTCATTAAGTCAGGGAACACACACTCATCGACGCAGTTGTTAAACACGACGGCCAGATATGGTGCCACAATATGGATGACAGATTGCATTACTTTAACTGAAATACCCCAAAGATCCTCTGTGTTCTTAATTTTCAAAGATTTAAATGTTTTTATAATCTCTTCCGAGTTTGTGTGTTTAAAATCAAATTTCAAGTTACTATCCTTTTGAACCACATTTAAGTATGAGCCAGCCAGCGCAGTGGATGACTTTAAGTCACGAGTTGTATCTATAGCTATATTAGAGAAAAAATCCTCAAAAGCACTCGCCACTTCTAAATCTGAAGTTACTATTCTTTCATCTATCTTTAACTTATATTGGCTATTATGGGGCTTTGATTTACCTGTCTCTGAATTTATTACGTTCCATACTGCTTTTACTTTATTATCAGCGGATTTAACTTTATTACTAAGGTATTCCGCTTTGGCGGCGACACAAACTTTTTTAAATAGTTTCGAATATCTTTTAACATAGTCTCTAAATGTGGGGTCGTTTTTTACTGATGGCCTGTTGGCAGTATTTGTGATTGTTAGCTCTTTCTCGTGTTGGGCGATGTCAATAAGCATATTTCTAGGGTTACCTTTGATTGTGTTGAGCGGTTTCCTGTTATCAAGCGTGGCAACTTGCGGACACAATTACTACCACAGGAGAGACAATTGGAGAATGTATATTTTCAACCTCCTTGGATCATCTTACTCGTGAGTGTTCTCATCGTTTCTTATTGTAAATATGTCTAAATCAAATAAAAAATAACGTGAGACACAGATGATTTTAGCAGTACACTCCTTAACAGTAATTCAAGCGGTTTTTCTTTTCAGAGACTCACGTATATCCCACGCCATGTCGCATCACCTGCACACGAACACAGCCCAAGACATTGAGCTCGGCATGCTAGAGCCCTTCTTATTGTTTTTGCCGTACAGCAATAAGACCATACTCGAAAAACTAGCCTCCATATACTGGCCAGCTCTTTATTCAGTTGCGTGTTTAACAAAGTTAATGAAAGAGTAAGTTATATTTATTGAATATTTTGCTGCTATTATTGGTAGTTCACCTAATTTAACATGCCACAGATTTTTGTGGATAGTTTGTACTTATCTAAAATTATTGCTTGTTTATTCTTTTATCTATTACCGTTATAGTTAAGAGTCGCTTAGACATAACGATGTTTACTTATGCTTGTTTTAAATTTTTCAGAATAACACTTTCTGCTACGAAATGTGAAGGAAAATCCTTGAAATGGACCAATGCTATACCGTTCCTGGTGCCTACTTGGATGTGGATTCTGGGAGGACAGCCCTTACATTGGACTGTATTAATTTGGATAGCATCCTTAATCTGCGCCAGTTTCATTTACGTGGTATATGGACTGACCGCTGGACACCATTCAGACGATACCTTCTTCGAAGGTGACAAACCTAGGTAAGGGAACCCAAGCATCTACATCAGACTAATCGCCGTTATGATGTAGGATTCTTCTGTTTGCATGGACTAGTGGCTGTGTAAGGCGTCGTCTAATTAAACGCGAAGATTTTACTTCTACAAATCTGCGAATAAACACACAGACCTCGAACAAGTATAGTAATTTTAGCGTGAACCCCATCGCTCGGACGCCTAAAGGATACGTTATGACAATGCTTATTAAACAGAAAACAATCTACAAGCACGTACTTACTTATGTTTGTTTAAGGAAGTTCAATGGACAATTGGATTGGATTCGTAGAAAAGTTTTAGCTACAATGACATGTCAAAATCATTCTGTTGATGAAATCGTCAACGGAATACTTAGTATTTCCTCCTTGCGTCAAAAGCCCAATACTGGGGATCGTGACCACATTATGGACCTGATGGACCATCAGGGACCTTTTCTCGTATTAAATGTCGCCACCGCTGTTCCTGCTCTCAGGAACATGCATGGTCTATGCGAAGTTGATTTTAAGAGCGTGCTGCGAATCTGATCATCACGTAAGACTTCTACTTCTAGATCTTTTGGTTAGAGTATTTAGGCTGCGGGACGGGAGAAACTGATACCGGTGAAGGGTAGGCAGTTGCCATTCCATACGCAGTACTATGAGATCTCTGGCGCTGCAGGTACTGTTTGCACCATCTGACTCCTGTTTCACTATTGAACAGCGATTATTATTTACTTCTCATCATTTCCAGAGCCAAGAACATAGACTGGGGCATCAGTAGTATATTATTGGGCATTCTGGACCACCATTCATTCGATCGGGCGAAAAATTTCGCCCTCACTCATTCGTGGTGATCCAGAAGCCCAATAATACAATGAATTGCACACAACCTACAATCAACCCAAACCCAACGGTAACCAACCTAACAGTAACCTATCAGCATTTGCGTTCAACATAACGCTCAACCTACACCTGAAATCGCATTGGACATTCTGTTTCACCTCGCGTTCAACGCAACAGCAACTCAAACCCAACGGAACCCAACCTAACAGTGACCTATCAGCATTTGCGTTCAACATAACGCTCAACCTACACCTGAAATCGCATTGGGCATTCTGTTTCACCTCTCGTTCAACGCAACGAATACATCAGCCCAACAGCAACTCAAACCTAACGGAACCCAACCTAACAGTAACCTATCAGAATTCACGTTCATCATAACGCTCAACCTACACCTGAAATCGCATTGGGCATCCACCTCTCGTTCGAATGAGCGAAGTTTTGACTCGAGGTTCAACGACAAGCCAACCCGACGGGAATTTATTCAATGTATTTAAATTTCAGTCCAACTCAAGTCTCAACTAATTGACAACCTAACATAGATATTGTTGGCAACACCAACAAGTATTTATAGATATAATCTGTATTGTATCGCCCCTCTCTAATCTGTGTTTCTTATCGGAGTACACGCGTTTATAAAACAAGTGCATTTTATTTACATAAATACCACCCAGTTGAGCCACCTAAACTTATACAGTGCCTGCTCTACATGGTCCTTCGATTCTTCTACATACTGGGAGGTACGTTCAAAGATAAGAAGTGCAAAATTTGTTTCGTGTACTCTGAATTTTTCGCCGCCATATTGGGTCCCGGCCCGGCCAGTTTCCAAGCGTCGCAAAGCATTCGACGCTCGCCGGACACCGCGCAACGTTGCCAGCATCACGCTTCGAGTCGCCCGCGAAGCTCGAACAAGTCAAGAACAAGAAGTCAAGTCAACGCTTTCGCGCTACTACGACTCGCAAGAATAGAGCGAGACGGCAACATTCCTCGACAAGGCGCGAGCGCAAGTGCGAAGAGGAAGGAGCATAGATCGTCGTGCCCGATCGATATTCGATCGCAACTTCACAGCGCTAGTGTGGCGCTAGTTTGGCACGGCCAGCACGCAACGTCGCAAAGTTTCTCGGCACGTGTCGCGTCCAGCTAACAAGAATAAAAAAAGAAGCCATCTTTTCTGCTTTAAATAGTTTAAAAATTAAACTACTGCCGAATTGCCGATAGAAAGTGTTCGTACCTAATACCAAATTCAGTGAAACATAGTTTATGCTGGACAATCGGGAAAATATAAGATGGAGGAACAAATTAGCAAACTCGTTCAAGCACGAGGCTATGTAAAAGCGAGGATAACTAAACTTCATAGTCTCGCCCAACCTGAAGCAGCTTTGAATCAGTATTCCATCGAATATTTGAAGGCAAAGAGAGACCATGCGCAAAAGCTATTCCAAGAATATGACGCATTTTGCCGAGAAATTGTATTTTCGGGCCACAAGGACACCGAGGACGAGACGACGGAGAACAAGTACTTCGAAGTCTTGGCATCATTGGACCGGGAACTGAACAATCGCGCCGTCATCACACCCGCAGGCCTCACAGCTCAGGACGAAGCAGCCGAACCAGCATCAACAAGTCGTAATAATAAGCGTGTAACTTTACCACCCATATCCATACAAACATTTAATGGTAAGTTTTCAGATTACGTACAGTTCATTAACCTGTTCAAATCTCTTATCGACAGCGATAAAAGCTTAGACTCAGTGCAAAAAATGTACTACTTAAGATCATTTTTGAAAGACGAACCTTTTGATTTGATTAAAAACCTCCCCATTACGGGCGAAAGTTACCTCGACGCGTTAGAGCTCTTAAAAAATAGGTATGACAATAAATACAAAATCATTAGTGAACATGTAGCTTGTTTATTAGATCTAAAAAGTATCGGCAGGGCTACAGCAATAAGTCTGAGAGACTTTGTAGCTTGCGTAAGGCAGCAACTAGCAGCATTAAAAAATCAGGAACCTCGCGTTGAGCATTGGGACACGATATTATTATGCATTTTATCCCGCAAATTAGACAGCTTCACCGCGCGAGCCTTCCAACTCGAACGGGATCCAACGATGGAGCCCAGCATTGAATACTTCTTGAAGTTCCTCGAGAAGCGCGCATTGGCTCTGGAGAACGTCGAACAGGGGCAGGGCCCTGCGACATACGAGGCGCGCGCCCCGCGGGTAGCAGCTCACGGCGTCGCCGGCGCACCGTGCATATACTGTAAGTCCGCAGATCATAAATTATATGCTTGCAAATCATTTCAACTGCTTCCAACAGACGGCAAAGTAAAATTCGTCAAGCAAAATGAATTGTGTAACATATGCCTGGGCTTGCACAAGGGGCGATGCAGGTTTCACTTCAGATGTGCAGAGTGCAAGGGGTCACATAACACTCTGCTTCACTGCAATTCACCTGTAAAGCCACCACCTGTCACATTGACAGGCAATATTGATAATAACAATGTGCTTCTCCCCACAGCAAGAATCAAAGTGTTCGGCAAGGATGGTACCGAATACCACATTCGAGCCCTCTTAGACAGCGGCTCACAGGTGTCATTAATCACCTCAAAGGTAGTTGAAAAGCTGGGTTTTACACCCAAGCAGATTAACACAAACATCATTGGTATAGCCAATGCAAGGAGTAATGTAAAATATTGCATTCCATTAGAAATTCATGCTATTAAAGCCCCCTTTAAAACTGCTGTAAACTGTCACATAGTTGACCAAATAACTTGCAACTTACCACAGTATAAATTTGATACTTCTGCACTAAAGATTCCAAAAGATTTAATTTTAGCCGATGAAAAATTTAACACACCAGGTGAAATCCACATGTTAATTGGAGCGGACATAATGTTTCAGACGCTGTTGCCGATGCAACAGTCGAGCCGCCTGCAACCGACCACAACACCGGACAGCTCGCCGCAGCAGCACAGCGCGCCGAGCTCCGAGACCTCGGCCTGTAGTACTGCCGGGCTGCACGTGTTCAACACCGTGTTTGGACACATAATTGGAGGTAGCCTGCCACAATATTTAACAGAACCCACCTGCAATAAAGTTGTACTTAAATGTGAGTTAGGTCTCAATGAAACATTGGCCCAGTTTTGGAATACAGAAAAGGTACCCGAAGTATACAATGAAAGTACTTCTGAACAGAAACTATGTGAGCAAATTTTTGAAAAAACTGTAAAGTTAAAAGATAACCAATTTGAAGTTGCATTGCCTTTAAAGTTACCTCTTTCTGAGATCAGTGATGTGCTTGGGGAGTCCTTTCGATTCGCCCTTAAAAGATTCTTAAATTTAGAAAAAAAATTACAATCAAATCCTGAGTTGTTTCATCAGTACAAGCAGTTCATACATGAATACTTAGCTCTCAACCATGGCCACTATGTGGATGTTGAAGCTTATGATCTGCATAAAGACCCAGTCTACTTCCTGCCACATCATGCCGTAATTAATGAAAACAGCAAAACAACTAAACTAAGAACTGTTTTCGACGGCTCAATGAGAACAAACAAAAAGGTCTCACTTAACGATTTGCAACTAACAGGGCCAGTGATTCAACGCGACTTGTTCGATATAATTATGCTCTTTCGTTTTGGAAAGTACACCTTTACCGCAGATATTAAACGTATGTTTCGAAATATCAAAATTGATCCTGCATACACATCTCTTCAAAATATACTTTGGAGAGACAATCCCAGCGAGCCGATTAAGTGTATAAGACTTGACACCGTCACATACGGTCTAAAGAGCTCCAGTTATTTAGCATCACGATGTCTAGATGAGCTAGCTAATAGGTATGAAGCTTCACACCCCCTAGCGACATCTGTGATCAAAAATAATATCTATGTCGATGACGTCATATTCTCTGCCAATGATCTCGAAACAACCCTTAGTGCTAAAGACCAGTTGCGTGATTTACTCAAACGAGGTAACTTTTTAACTCACAAATGGTCCTCAAATCATGAACAGGTTCTCTCCGACATACCCTCGAATGAGCAACACTTTGATAGTTTAGATCTGCAAAAAGACAATTACAACATGAAAGCATTGGGTTTACAAATCAATATAAAGAACGATAATTTCATAATCTCCTCCCCAGAGCCATTCAACTCTGCGAATATAACTAAAAGGAGCATATTGAGCTACATAGGTAGACTTTATGACCCCATGGGCTTTGTAAATCCCATAGTCGTTACAGCAAAGGCCATCATGCAAAAACTATGGAAGCTAAACACTAGTTGGAATGACAGACCGCCTTCTAATGTAGAACAAGAGTGGCTTCACTTCACTAACGATTTAGCCATGATGGAACCCATTTTGTTAAGTAGAAATATAGACATTTCAGAAGCAGACACAGTCCAGCTCGTCGGGTTTGCCGACGCCTCGAGTACGACAGCCTACGGATGCTGCGTGTACCTGCGACGCATGAATACATCAGGTGCAACGACAATGCATTTACTCTGTTCCAAATCGCGAATAAATCCAGTTCAGAATAAAGGCATGACAGTACCCAGAATTGAGCTAAACGCTGCCCTTCTGCTTTCTAAATTAATCGCAAAAACCTATGACACTCTAAAAATCAAGGTGAACATTAAAAACGTTTACTTGTTTAGTGACTCACAAATAGTTCTCGCATGGATTAAAACCGAACTAACAAAGCTTCAGGCATATGTGGGGAACAGAGTAAATGTTATTCGTCAGAATACCGCTAGGTGGAGCTGGCTGTATGTCAACACGCACGAGAACCCAGCTGACCTCATAAGCAGAGGAGTAAGGCCGAGCGAGCTTCGTAGCAACGACCTCTGGTGGCATGGTCCCCAATTCCTACGAAACAGTGAGTACGTTTTCGCTTGTCATAACCCTTCAATAGCTCAAGACCTCCCTGAGGTCAAGTCTGGCATGGTGTTCTGCAACAATCTAGTGTGTCAAAGTCCGAATCCACTCGATTATGTAATTGAGCGCTTGTATAACTATTCGGACATTAACAAAATCATAAGGCTTTTTGCATACATACTGCGGTTTCTCAATAATACTAACAAAAATAAAAGTAAATTAAATACTACTTACCTCGGCAGTGCTGAACTAAAACACTCTCTCATGCTCATAATCAGACATGAGCAAAATAAGTACTTTCACGCCGAATTCGATAGTTTAAAGAAAGGTCAAGTTGTTAAAGGCAGCATGACACAACTCCATCCTTTTGTAGACCACTTAGGGCTCTTACGTGTCGGTGGCAGGCTTCATAACGCTCAAATAAGTTATGACAATAAGCACCCAATTCTTTTACCTAAAGGTTCGGCCTTCACAAATATGCTAATTAAAAGCGAGCACGAAAGATTACTTCATTTGGGTCCTAAGCTTCTGCTTTCACACTTGAATAACAGGTTTTGGATTGTTAATGGATTGGAGGAAGTTAGAAAAATTACCATTAAGTGTATAATTTGTTTCAGACAAAAGGCCAAGGTGGCCAAACAGCTCATGGGCTCCTTGCCAGCTAGTCGCGTCACTGCCACTAGCCGACCCTTCGAAAAGGTCGGAGTGGACTTTGCTGGGCCAATAGATGTAAAGCTCTCTCGCGTAAGAAAATCTGTAATAGGAAAAGGTTATATTTGCGTCTTCGTGTGCTTTGCAACGAAAGCCATTCACTTAGAATTAGCGTCAGATCTTACCACGGAGACATTTTTAGCGTGCTTCAGACGTTTAATTTCAAGGAGAGGGTTGCCCACTGAAGTCCACTGTGACAATGCAAGTACATTTAAATGTGCAAGGAGCCAATTAGCTGAGCTCTACTTACTGCTAATTTAGTAATTTTAAAGGAGGATAACATTCCCCCTATGTCTTGGCCTATGGCCAGAATTGTACAGCTGTTTCCCGGAAATGACGGCAAAGTGAGAGCTGTAGAAGTTAAAACACCTAATAATAAGACTCACGTGCGCAGCATACACAAAATTTGTATATTGCCAATTGAAGATAATAACAATAATTAATTTCATGTTAAAAGCTACTAAAATAATACCTAATGTTTAAAATATTTAAATCATTCACTCTACCTATTCCTATTGTAATGTTTCTTGCAAAACGGCCAATAGACGGCGCCACTTTCTATGCAAGTTATCTTGTCAAATGTTTAAACCATTCGATTATTGCAAAATGTAATGCTACTTCTAAAGCAGCCAATAGATGGCACCACTTTCTATGGAAGTGATTTTGTATCAATGTTCACCAACATGGTGTAATTCTCATTAAAGTTAAGATTGTTTGACAATTCTTTAAGTTCGGTACATAGTTGTGTATTTTTTAATTACCTACATGTGCAAATTTATGATTCAGCTGTACCCGTACATGTATAATAATAATAATTGTCAGTGTTTAATATAAATAAGTTTGCTTTTCCTTTAAGCTGGCTGGCAGCATGTTGGCAACACCAACAAGTATTTATAGATATAATCTGTATTGTATCGCCCCTCTCTAATCTGTGTTTCTTATCGGAGTACACGCGTTTATAAAACAAGTGCATTTTATTTACATAAATACCACCCAGTTGAGCCACCTAAACTTATACAGTGCCTGCTCTACAGATATGTTTAATAATGTTTGAGCTTAGATAAAGTAAAAGCAAAAGTACACCATGCACACCGGGTTGATCAAGTCCGATATGCACGAGGCCGAAGCCACTGAGCGCTCCTCGGTCTCAAGCCGCAGCCTTTGACTCAGGTTAACTCAGGTGTTTGCACAACTTGTCTGCGAAGCTGATCAGACTCCACAGACAAGATCGGGTCACCCAGGACGCGTCTAGTTCCCGGCATCCACCTACGGATGTATCGCTATGACCGCTTTTTGTGTGCGTGGTGGTTTTGGATGCCTCCCACCGAGGCTTGTATACAACTCATCCGCAAAGCTGATCAGACTCCACAGACAAGGTCGGGTCACCCAGGACGCGTTAGTTCCCGGCATCCGTTTTCGGATGTATCGCTATGACCGCGTTTTACGTACACGGCAAATTGTATGTCGGATTTATTTATATCAACGAATCTCAAAACCATCGTTAGCGCGAGTTAGGTTTAAACTAATTTACGCTGGAATAAAGCACTAAGTAAACATTATTTAAATTACGAAAACATAAAAATGTGTAACTCACTACACTAGTGAAAACCGAAATATGATTTTAAATTGGTATCGCTAAAACTAAGTCAAATAGTGTGATTTAATTGATGTTAATGTAGAACAACTCCATCTGTGAGACCGCGATACTTTATCACACTTTCTAAATAACTTATATCACTTTATCATGTTGACGTAAAAATTGTCTTGCTGACTAGAATATAAAGTTTGATCAGAAACGAGTTGTAAAGTGATATACATGATTATGTACTTAAGTCATTTCAACTCGAAGACATTGTAGTGTAAGTTAGGTACTCGATCAAATTACGTAGCGAGCGCGCTCGCTAAGGTTTATTGTTCTTAACATGCAAATGGACATACGAGTAGGCGGTGATGACATCTATCGAAATTATTCGAAACCATTTGTATTCTATACGAAACCAGTACATCAAAGGTACTTACTTAAATCATTACTTACACCTACTTAGTTCAGTGCTTAACCCACAGACAGCGCTTATGTTAAACTTTGACATCGTGCGCTAGAATTTGTACCTAGATTTTTGTGTGTCTGTCTGTGGTACCATAGCTCCTAAATGAATGAGCCGATTTAAATGCGGTTTTTCATTTAACAGGTTTTCTAACAATGGTTCTTAGACTTGTTTTATCAAAATCGGTTCAACCGTTTTTAAGATATTGACCTTTGAAGCGAAAATGTCTATTGTTTTTCGACTTTTCTAAGTTGGTTAGGTTATCTTATCATAAATGTTAATAATATAGGAATTGTTTATTTTTGTGTTCAAATTGAAAAAGGTTTATACCTGTTTGTACCTGTAACAAGACAATGTTTGTTTTCGTATTAGGAAATAACAATTGTATGTGTATTTATAATTACGATGTAAAGTAGCAAACATTACAGTTAGAACACGTTTTTACCTAAGTTTAAATCTTCGTCTTAGTAGGTGAGGTAAGATGATATTTGGTTGTGTGAGCTAACCAATTACTAACCTTACCCATTAACTTAGTAATTAAGTCGGTTAATACTGAGGCTATTTGAACGATCTGAGGAGGTTTTTTTCCAGTTTCCGTTATAATTTTAACGTACAGAACTGAGCATGAAAATGTTACCAATTAGGTATTAGCCAATTTTATTGCGCAACGTTATCAAGTTGTAATGTGACACACAGTGCGATCGGCGTCTTTTTGCTGACATACAAATGCGGTGCATGTATGAAGCGTGGTTGCGAAATAATATTCATATTATAAAGGTGTAGGGTTGACAATGATCAATGGATAAATTTACAATTAATGGGTACCTCTATTAAATGCGAATATAAATGTTCTTAAAAGAAATAATGATTACTACAATTACTGAAATACTAATATTTAGGTAATTCCTTAATTTAGCTGGTGAGAAATAAATAAATAAAAAATAAATAAGTAAATTAAAAATTAAAAAAGTAAATTAAAAAAAGCTTACAACTCACTCTCGATTAGTTTTTTGGTATCTTGAATACATGCATATGTGGAATACGAAGTAGGCAGATTTACCAACAGACAGATAGACAAATTCATAACGTTCCTCTTTCCATCGCGTCGAGAATTAAATAATGTAAAATAAAGAACTGTTATGTGCACATAAGCATAATACACAATTGTGATTTGGAATGCGACAGCCCTAGTTCATTTAGTAAAATCAGCAAATAATTTCGTTTAAAACTTTTGCGCGGGGCTAATTTGTTCCTTTCCAATTTCGAACGTGACGTGCACAGTGCATCAAGTCTTCTACATCTTCAGCTCAGAGGTTAAGCTGTGCAGAGTTTCTACGTTAGTAAAGTTTATTTGCTTTATACATCGATTAAAATGTAAGTATGTATTTCAACGTACCTAACGCTTTACTTTCCTAACGAAATTAAAACATTTGGTTCATATTGTTTGTAGGGTTCCAACAGGCATTAATATTTTTAATTTCCTTTCAGGTCTGATTCCGAGTTTGAACCCATCACTGTTGCAAACAGCGGAACCGTTCGGTCAAAAGTGGGAAGGTCGGCTGAAAAACGAAAAGCTTCAGCTCCAAACAGGTAGCCATTTTATATTTATTTTCATATTTCATGTTTTTTATTTTGTCAGCTGGGTACATATTTACTTAAATATTGTTTGTCTACTTTTTTCATTTAAAAAAGGTATTTTTTTTTCTTTTTTTATCGATGTATATGGTTATTTTAAATGTCGAGTAATAAAAACATATTTTTTATTTCAGATCTGATTCAGAGGAGAGCGTTGCCGCTGCAGATGTCAGTATCCCAAAAATAAAAAAACCTGCTCAAAAAAGAAAGCCGTCAACCCCAAGGTATTTTTCTTGTAATTTGTTTAATGAATTTCGACGAACTAAGTACAACTGTCTTATTCATTGTTTAATGTCTGTTATGTTTCAGATCTGCTGCACCCAAGAAAAAAGAAACTAAAAACCCGTTTGACGTGTTCGGAATATTTCCTGAAGACGTTGCTGTTAACCATAAGCCTGCTGAGACTGATCCGCTTGATTCATCCATTATAAGCCGGGTACCGAACGGGTCAACAAAACGAGCTTGCACCCTCAACGGAGACTTTTTCTTGGAGCTGCGGGTGTACAACACTGCTGATATTCGCGGTGAGTTACGTCAGGAGCGTTGGAAAAAGGCTCTCGTTACTCTAAAGGCGCAAATCGATGATGAAACTGTTGAATGGGAGGCATTGCAAAAATTTATTAAAAAGATAAATGTACTTTTCAAGGACGCTAACGTCAAATTTTATTCTAACGATACTAAGTACTAATTTAGTAGGTACTTTTTTGATTTTAACAGATACTGCAGGTTGTCTCTTTTTATTACTTATTTGAATAAAATTTAAACTACATCAAATTGTGTATCAAGTAATTTTTAATAAATGTTTTTAATAAATGTTAACGATTTATTATGAAACCATAATTTAAACGCTTTTAACGATATTACTTTAAGGGCGCAAATCGATGATAAAACTGTTGAATGGAGGGCATAGCAAAAATTTGTTAAAAAGATAAATGTACTTTTCAAGGACGCTAACGTCAAATTTATTGTAACGATACTAAGTAAGTACTAATTTAGTACTTTTTATTTTTGCTTTTAACGGATACTGCAGGTTGTCTCTTTTTATTATTTGATTAAAATTGAAACTATCAAATTGTGTATTTAACATATAAAACCAGGATTACAGCTTAAGCAAAGTCGCTACATAAAACATGCCCTTTTGCACTCAGTGTTCAATTACAGTAGAAAGCAGGAAGTGGGTAGGGCACCTTAGAAGTAATAAGCATAGAAAAAATTCGGGTGTAAATTTAAACGATGAGGTTGTTGAAATTTCGTCTGCTTTTAAAGGTCGCATAGCATCTTATAGAATAATGGCAACTGATGAGCTGAAGTCTTGTTTACCTGAATCATTTTTGATTACAGTAAAACCTAAAATGCAAAAAATTTTGGAAAATTCGCTTAAAAAACATGTGTCCCTCAAAGTAAATTTCGAATATTTTGGCGATTTTCTTTTGTTTAAAGATGACAAGCAGGAAATGAAATCTTTTGCAACGAAAAATTTTCCTATACATCAAAATTATCAATTCGAAGAGCTTTTAAACACAATAATTATTAGTATACAGAAAAAAATCGAAGAATTTCAGGAGCGCGATTCTGGTTGGACTTTCTTATCTAATTTGTATTTAGAAGTTAACATAAATAAGTATGAACCATTGAAAGCGTCATCTTACATAGACTTACCTAAGATAATAAAAAATAAAAAAGCTTGCATTAATATTCAAAATCATGATAATTATTGTTTTCTCTGGTGTGTTGTTGCTGCTCTTTACCCATGTCAAAACCATCGCGAGCGTCTATCATCTTATCCTCATTTTAAAGACGTATTAAAACTTGATAATATGTGTTTCCCTGTCACTTTAGCCGATATCATTACGTTTGAGCATCACAATATTGATATCAGTATTAACGTATATTCTTTAAAAAACAACCGAACTCTTGTAGGACCTCTATACAGATCGCAATATAAAAGGAAACATCGAATCAATTTACTTTTAATCGAACGCGGTAATAAGTCGCATTATGTTTTGATTACTAATTTACCGCGTCTTGCTCGCGGTCAGATTACCAAACATCATGCTAAGCTTTATTTCTGCGAAGACTGTCTGATATTTTTTCAAACTGAACACGGTTTCAATAGTCACGTTTGTAGTGGGGTTGCTACGGTACTTCCGGAGAAAGGCACCTATCTCGAATTTAAGCATTTTGAACGAAAACAAGACGTTCCATTTGTCGTGTATGCTGACTTTGAGACAATCCTTAAACCCTATCAGAACTGTGAACCTAACACTGACAGTAGTTTTACTACAAATAAACAAATACATTTACCAGCCGCTTTCGCGTACCATATAATTTGCTCTTATGATGAGCAACTTAATCGTTTTGTTCAATACCGAGGGCCAGATTGTGCTCAGAAATTCGTAGATTATTTATATAGACATATTAAAGACATCCATAACGTTTTAGAAAAAGAAATTCCCATGATATTTACTGTAGAAGATTCTTTAGCTCATGAACGTGCCAAAAATTGTCATATGTGTAAAGGTTTATTGTTTGCAGACAAAGTAAGAGATCACTGTCATCTAACGGGCCGTTATCGCGGTGCCGCGCACCAGTACTGCAATCTGCGCTTTCGCGTTCCTAAATTGGTCCCTGTTTTCTTTCATAACTTAGCAGGTTACGATTGTCATTTGTTTATACAGGAACTTAGTAAATGTTCAGGGCCTGTGAAAGTAATCCCAAAAAATAAAGAAAATTATATTTCGTTCACTAAGTTTTTGTGGATTTCAGATCAAAAGTATGCACAAATTCGATTTGTAGACTCTTTTAAATTTTTAGGAACAAGCTTGGAAAAATTAGCGAATGGTTTACATAAAGATGATTTTATTCACTTGAACAAGTTTTATCCTGAAACTAAAAAAAATAAATTATTAACTCGCAAAGGTATTTATCCTTACGATTATATGTCGAGCTGGGATAAGTTTACAGAGACCGAGCTTCCATCACAGAACTTGTTTTTTGATTCTCTTTCCAACGAACAAATAAGCGATTCAGATTACGCACATGCGCAATCTGTATGGTCCGAATTTAAAATCAAAGATATGGGAGAATATACTGATCTTTACCTAAAAACTGATGTGTTGCTTTTATCAGATATTTTTGAGAACTTTCGGTTCATTTGCAAGTTAAATTATCATTTAGATCCGGCATTCTATTTAACTGCTCCAAGCTTATCGTTTGATGCTATGTTATTAAAAACCGGAGTTAAGCTTGAATTGATATCCGAATTAGAAATAATTCGACTCATACAAAAAGGAATAAGAGGTGGTATTTGCATGTGTTCGACCAGATATGCTCAGGCTAATAATAAGTACATGGAAACTTATGACATGAATAAACCAGACTCGTTTTTAGTATATATCGATTGCAATAACTTATATGGTTACAGTATGTGTCAATCGTTGCCCATGTCTAATTTTAGTTTTCTAGATCATCATGAAATTGCCCAACTAGATATTTTGTCTGTCGAAGATGATGCTCCATTTGGATTTATTCTGGAAGTTGACTTGCTATATCCGGAAAATTTACACCATAACCATAACGACTATCCATTTTGCGCACAAAAATTTATTCCTCCAGGAGGAAAAACGACCAAATTGATCCCAAATTTATATAACAAATACGAATACGTCATTCATTACGTCCATCTGAAAACATGTTTACGCAACGGCTTAACTCTTGATAAAATCCATCGCGTTATAAGGTTTCGTCAAAGTCCATTCTTAAAACAGTATATTCATTTAAATACAGAACTGAGAAAAAAAGCTACTACTCCTTTCCAACAAGACCTTTTTAAATTAATGAATAACTCAGTTTTTGGGAAAACTCTTGAAGACAGTGAGCGGCGAGTTGACGTCAAATTAGTAAATAAGTGGCACGACCGTCAAAACAAAACAAAAAAGTTTACTTGTGCTAACAAATTAATTGCCAAACCGAATTTCCATAGTGCAACAGTGTTGTCTGAAAATTTGGTTGTCGTACAAATGAAGCCTGAAAAAGTAATTTTAGATAAACCAATCTACGTAGGATTCTCTGTATTAGAACTTTCTAAAAGTCATATGTACCAATTTCACTACACGGTAATAAAAAAACACTACCAAGATCAAGTTACTCTGTGCTACACTGATACCGACAGTTTTATTTACAAAATCGAAACTGCAGACTTTTACAGCGATTTAAAAAATATTTTTTTAAACTTTTTTGACACAAGCAATTATATAATATAATGATTTGCAAATACCTTTACGTAACAAGAAGATTCCTGGGTTATTCAAAGATGAGTTAGGAGGAGAACTTATTACCGAGTTTATAGGGTTACGTTCTAAACTATACTGTATCAAAAGTGATAAATCTCTTATCAAAAAGGCTAAAGGAATAAAAAAACCAGCAGTTCAAGAGTTAACATTAAATGATTATCGGGATGTGTTATTCAATGATAAAATAGTTCGGAAAAAACACATATTATTTAAATCGATTAGGCACGAGATCTTCACTCAATCTGTCAATGAAGTTGCTTTATCTAACAAAGACGATAAACGACATATATTATCAGACAAAATTTCAACCAAATCTTGGGGACATGAGTCTATTTTCTAGTACAGTAGTTATCTAAGCGACCTTTCCTCGAGCTGTAATTTTATTTCGTAGGCACCCAATGGGTAATAAAAAATTAGAATGTGTTTAATAAAATAAAATACGTTGAGTACTTACGTTATTGTAAAATTATAATTATGTATGTTGTAGGGTCAGCGTCAAAAGCCGCTCATCACTTTTGTACCTTTTCGCTCTACGACCAGATGAGCGACTTTTGACGCTGACTATACCAAATAAGTAGATTATCATTAAGTACTTTATTTTTTATAATTACACATTGATTTGTAAATTGTATGGTTTGTTCTTTTTTTTTAATAAATAAATATGAAGTGTTATTAACATTTGTTTTCTTTTTTTCTTTCACCCACCTAAGTATATATAGACTGCGAGGATACCGACTGAAAACACATTTTACTTGAGTTGAAATTGAGTTTTCTCGCTTCGGAGGTTTCCTGACGATGTTTTCCGTCATCAAAAAGCTCAGGGCTCAGGCTTAATTTTAAATGTAATATTTTGATAATGGTAAGTAAAATCATGTTCTGTTGAACAGGCAAATAATACCTATCCTCGTTTATTGCATTGGGTATCAATTAAAACATGTCCTTACGTGTCTTAAGCAGCGCGGCGGCATGCAGCCCGTGCTAAGGTAATTTGCTGACACGTGAAATATACCTATTCACATTTATTGCATTTGGTACCAATTATAACAAGTCCTTACGTGTCGTTGTAATTTGATCGGCATTAAGCAGCGCGGCGGTATGCACCGCATGCTCCGAAGCGCGTGTTAATTTAATTTGCTGACGCATGAAATTACTGTAATTATAAATAGCGGCTGTTATAGTAAGTTATCATTCTGCACTCTACATTCATAACTGAGTAAAGTCGTTCCAAAGTTTTGAAAATTAAGACGAGCTGATCCATTCCCGATTCGGTAAGTAAAATTGGCATTATTTAATATTTATTCGTATTATTTTGTTGCTATTATTGTTTTGTAAGCGTATGAAAATGCTCATATGTGTTGCCAGATGCGTTTATTTATTTGATTTCTTTTGTTTCAGAATATGGAAGGAACGCAAGACACTCAAATCATGTTTTCGCAATATGCACAGGGTCCATTAGGATTCCGAGAAGATGAAGAAGAAGAAGAAGTCAGTGAATTTGTAAAAAAAATTGCAAGTGCCAAAACGAAAACCAAGTCTAGTAAACCAAAACTAAGGCTAAACAAAGTGGTAAAGAGAAGTGTACGAGGTCACCCGCCGTCGTTCGTTATAAACAATGAAGCAACTAAGGGGAACAGACTTGTCAAAATCCAAATAATTAACATAAGTGACTCCGCGCCGGATCAAAACGACGAAACCGGTGAAAACGTTATGCTCAGTGCGCAGTATGTGGCAAGTGACGGATACGATGAGATAATAGACAGTACAGAAAGTGTAATAAATAAGATATCCAAGAAGTTGTGCGGATATAGTGTTAGTTATTAATGTTTTTACTGTTTTTGTATATAATTTTGAAAATAAATATGGTCAACAATTTTCTTGTTTTATTCCTTTGATTAAGCGATACGTCAACAGGAAAGATTTTTTTTGTAAGTATGTCAATAAAGCAATAATTCAAACGAAAATAAAATTATCATGATTAAATGCACAAGAAAAATCTTTTCAGTAAATATCGCTTAAATAGATTAACACTATTATTAGCCACAGGTATGAATCGTTATCATTTATTTCATATTTTTAAACAAACAAATTCAATTATTTAAAAATGGGTTAATATAAAAAGTCTTCGTTCAAAATAAATGATAACTAATTTTGACTGGGTTAAAAAATAAAAAAATGATTAAACGTAAATATTTATTTTTGAAAATTAGGTATAATTTATTACAATGTTAAATATGCATAATATCGAAATAATATTTTTTAAGACATATAACGTTTTTTAAGGCACAAGCTTTTTTATGATGTAGACAATTATAAGAGCTGTTGTCGATACAATACTTTTTATACATTAATTGAAAATTAGAACAACCTTTCTCTCCCAAGTCTATTACAGTACAATCAGCACATAAATCATTAATCCACTTAATTTTTTCAAAACCTTTTACATATATTTTTTTGCCTTCCAAGAAATTATGAATCATTCTCTTAAATTCTCTGTGGTCGATATACCCCTCACGCCACATAATGCCAAGGTTTCTCTCTATCCATTTCACATGCCTTTTTTCGTTTTCTGATAACGTAGAAAATGAATATGGAGGTTTTATTAAATACGCCTGCGTGTGTTCATAGGTACTGTATGCAAATTCTTTAATAATAAATTCATTTTTAGATGATTTAAACCCCTGAACATCTACGAATAGATGGTCTAGTTTCATGATATCTTCTTTGTTATATTGGTCAACGGCTTATATTCTATAATACTATCATTCAAAATAAGACAATAAGCCGCGGTATTGTCAGGGATATCTGTGTCACACTCTAATTCAATCCGCACATCGACTGAACCCGTTTTTAAGGTTTCATTTTGACGAGAACAGTCGATAACAAACAGAGGTGCTTTATTTATAAAGTCTTGTGGATTCAACAACGGTGCTTGGCTGCGGTTATAATAAGACTGTTGGAATTTAGCGTACTGTTCATATAATATAGCAAATTTTTGAGCCGAGAAACTGACATTCAAGTTTTCATAAGGAAAATAATTTGAATTTAAAAAAACTTTAACGTCACGCAAATTACAATGATCAAAACGCGATATATCTTTATCAGCAACATTTTTCCTGTTTGTTTTTAATCCAATTATAACATATCGAGGTTTTTCAACTTGAGACGAAGTTTTGACGGCCCAAGAATGTTTTGATGTTTTAGGTAAAAGCGGGTATTCGTACAGATCCCAGTTCCTAAATGCTACCTGAATAGCTCGATCTCTTTCCAAATATTTAAGCAAACTTAATCTTTCACGATCAGAAACCTTAATGTGCGGCATGCGCCATACTATTTTAGATATAGTTATGTTACCTATATACTCATTTGTGTTCAGTTTTACGCTATTTAAATTAGTATTGGATCGTAAAAGAATAAGTTCATGCTTACAGTTAATAATAATTTTGTTATAATCCTCTGCGAAGCCAAGAATCTTATTTAAAGGAATTGACACAGAAAATGATCCATGCGTAATTTTTGTGCCATCAACATCCCAGCCCCATAACTTTGACATCGATGATTCAAGTTCATTCATCGACACAAGAGATTTTATTGTTGTTGTGACCCCAGCGTTTTTAATTTTATCTATTTCAATCCCATTCAGCTCATATCGAATATCTTGAAATAAATGAAGTATAGGGTTATTTGTAAAATGAACACTGGACACCTTCGCTTTTGTTTCTCTGTTGAATACTTCTATAGTACCCTCTATGTATAAAGTACTCGCTGATGGTAATACGTATAGATCTTGCTGGTTGATAGGTATACGGATTTCATCATTTAAATTGAAACTTGTTACGTACGGTTTATACGAATGATATTCGAAACTTTCAATCGTGCTATCAAAGCTAAAGGAGTCTGATAAGTTTAGTATACTCATTTTAATAATCCTATGTTTTTTAAAAACTGTTTGTTTTCCTTCGTTAGTTGTCCTTTAGGTCTTCTTTTCTTGATAGCACAATGAGCACTAACGGCTTTGCTGTTTGAGACCGTACATTTATTAAAGTCTATCATTTTTTTCTGAGATGTAAATATATCTGAATCTCTTCGCCACGTAAATTCACTAAATTATCGTTTATATCCAGTATTCTTATTATAAGAGCGTTTAAGCTGTTTTGAGTAACAGGAAAATATATAACATTTTTAGGTGTTTCTATAATCCGGTAACCAGGCGGTACATTTGGCACAAATTCATGAATTATATGACTAGGTTTTCCGTTTATAAATGACCCGCTCACGATGTCACATTCAACTCGTACTATAGTTGTAGACAGAATGGACACGGGAAAAGGGGACTCAGTTAATATATTCGCCTGAACTGTTTCTTCTCCAAAACCAAGTAACTTACCAATCGAATTTGGTTTTTTAAAATAGACGTTTTTGGAACACAATATAGATGTTTTTAGCGTATTATTATTGCATGTCAGTGTAAAGGTGCAACCTTGGAGATGTCTTTTAAGATAATCATCAAGATCTTGAAGTTCATATGACCCTTCAGGAATTTCTACTACTTCGTTATCACCATAATAAAACTTATTATTTCGGTTGTCAATATTAGGTATCGAGTTAAATGTCGACAAGTATAGCAACCCGCATTCATATTCACCATCTAGTTGAAGAGCTGGCGAGTGATTCGTAATCAGGGTAGAGGAGGATCCCGTTATGGACAAAGTGAAAGACATCGTGAGAATGAGAAGCTATTTATTGTTCAGAGATATTTAAACGGTTATTCCAATATTTTTTTAAATATTTTAAACATAAATGTCCGCAATTAACAGTATCGAATTTTTGATAAATATTATAATTGTATGAAATATTATAATTTTTCAAATATTTTATTAATTCTAGCGGCGGTTGAAGATCACCATAACTATTAAAATATTCACAATGATTATTATCTTTGACATAGGCTACCCAGTGAGTCCCTTGGTTTTTAGAACTATCTAAATTTACGATTGCACATTCTACTCTTTTTGGACGGTTTGGCAATTTGTCTCTCATGTAAACACCACGAAAATAAGGAATATCTGTTGAATGTTTTAAAATATCAACATTTGTAAGAGCACGTCTGGGTAGCCTTTTATTTAGTTTTTTAATCGTTTTAAACACAAACCCTTTCCATTTCTATACTGTTTAATGTACAACCCTTTACCTAATGCAATAGATTCCATTATTTTATTATGACGTTCTGATTCGGATAAGCTCTTTTTTGCAGCTTTGTAGTCACCAACAGCTTTAGCGATCCCAGCAGCTCCTCCTGCCAATGACCCTAACGCAGAAAGTCCCGCGAAAATAGGTATTAGTGGCAATATACCTCCAGTTTTAGGAATCGGTATTAATCGAGGAACTCTCATTTTACTCGTATTGTTATTAAGAAATACTTTACTCGCTGCAGCAAAAGCTCGACTGACTGCAGTGCCTTCTTTTTTAGATTTGTTTTTTTTCAATTCGGTACGTATCTTAGAAACAAAATGCTTAAATGATTTTATCCCTGCACCAGCTTTCATTTTAGATTTCATCACTTTGCTAACTATCCAAGACGCAAGTTTTTCTCCTTTTCCAACACCTTTTGACTTCAATCTTTGTTTAGCCATTTTATAGAGTTCAAAATCTGCACGATGTCGGTCTGTTAGGTCAGAATATTTATCGTATGCTATATCGTGTTGCATACACGCGTTGTCCAATTCATTAACTCCTTTATCACCTCTTTGCAATCGCTTATGCAATTTTGTGCCTGGTCCGCAATAATTGTAGCCAGGTAAGTGCAGTTCAAACGGTAAGTGATTAATAATACTGTTTAGAAGTCCTCTTCCTTTCATATCCCAAAAGTTAATGACTTAGCGCGAGAAAGTTTTTAAATATATTTATACAATGGCATTTCTGTCGATCCAGCTGTTTTCGCTATCGTTAAGTCCTAACCACTTAACATACAATTTTTTCCCTCTTTTTTTGATTACCTTTTCGATGAGGTAAACGTCTGGATACTTAGTTTTTTGCAGTTCTTGTTCATAAAATGTACCGAGTATTGAGTTTTTTCGTTGGTCTTCAATATGGTAAGTAACAGGACGAGTGTGATTCACCTTTTTAATAGTAAATAGCTCAGTTGACCAATTAGGCGTATAACCTTTATGAAAGACGCTTTTGTACTTGCTTATACGCACATGATCTCCTACATTAAAAATATTTAATTTAAAACGCCGATTGGATTGTGATTTATCTATGTTTTTCTTTACTTCGGCTTCATTATTAAAATTCACCTCATTTGGGCTAAATTTTGTTGTGCTATGCACAGTTTGATTATAAGATTGAACTATCTCATCTAAAGGTTTTCCAAGCCATTTGTAGTTCCCGATGAAACTGAAATATTTGTAAAGTTTGTTCTTGAGCGTTTTTATTACCCTTTCAACAATAGACGCCTTTTTAACTGAATACGTGGAATAATGATTTATTTTTAAGGATTTCACATAACAATCGAATTGATCATTGTAAAATTCTTTTCCAAAGTCTGTCTGTAAGTTTCTAGGTATTCGTTTGGTCGACTTGATAATTAGTTCAAATGCATTTTTTACTTCTGTTTTAGTTTTAGATTTCGTAGGAATACACCACGTGTACTTTGAAAATGTATCAATAACAACTAAAATGTATTTATATCCCTTATTTACAGTATGTAAATTCTGTAAGTCAATTAAATCTGCTTGCCACAAATCATCAATTCCTTTTAATATAACTGCGCGACGCTTGAAATTTTTTCGGGCCGATCTATGGATTTCATTCACGACTTGTTCTTTTGTCATCTTTGAAATTACTTAAAATATTGTCTATGTCCCTTTTTGTATAAAAGTTTATTTTCAACTGATTTGCAAGCTGATGAATTTGAGAATTTATAGTTTTAAATAAAGAATCTAGATGCTTCTTCTCGTAAGTGTCCTGGACGAGCTGATCGACATATTGCTTATTAGCTGCATCATTGGGTGTCAAAGGATCCGCTACCCCCTTTAATCGCGATGATTGTAGATCGAAATCGCCATCATCAGAACGCAGCAAAGTTTTATTGTTAAGTTCAAAAACTTCACATACACGCAAACGTTTATGAACATGATGACCGAATTTGTCTATGTTCATTTTCACTTCTTATTTTTATGCACTTATGTATCATCAAATTTCCGGCTTCGACTGATGGTAAAAGTAAAATACCAGTTTTATATATCATTGATTAACCAAGCCCGCTTCACGAAGTTCTTCTACAATTGATATTATTTCATTGTCTAATCCTGTGTTACCGGCATCACGGGAAGCAATGAGTAATTTCAATCTTTCAACTAATTCGTTTGGATTATCCCAATAGACATATGAAACATCTCTTTTAACTTTTTTCATTGTTGGTAGTCCTTTGCCGTAAGTACATAAATCTTCGCTTATTGAACGTTGTTTCGATAATTTGAAAAGCGGTTTTATAATGTATAAATATTTCTGACCTTTGTTACTTTTTATTGGTTTATTGGGATCAAAATCTCGTCTATGGACATTCGTTTCTAGTAGCAACATTTTATAATAACGTTTATCGTCTTCAGTTATGATACCTAAATCAGGCAACTTCTTAAATAACAAATCATATAAACCTGGTGTTAAATTGTAAGTACGTCCATTTACTTTGAGTTTTTCGCCACTAACGGAAACTAAACAAGATCCTAACATAAGCTTATCGCGTTCTGTTCGTATGCCAAAAGGAATGTCCAAGTCGGTGTTGTATTGTTTTTGCCATGCAGGGTCTTCGCGAGGAGATGCATATGAACCGGTAGTCTTAAATGAAGTATCATTTGTTGATTCCAAGACATCATTGTTGTCACTTTCACATAACATGTCATCATCACCATCTTGTCTGTTTTCGTCTCTATTTGATACCTCATCATCATTATTTGAAGTCGTTTCGGAAAAATTTCGTACGATTGTTTGATTATTAATACTACTTCTCTTCCCTTCATTAGGACTAAATTTTAATGTTTTTGGCGCCTTTTGCCACTTAAATATGTCTTCATCAAAATCGGTTTCATTAGTGTTATAGTATTTATTGTCGTTACTTTTAACCATTTCATTAAGCGGGTCTGTTATTGGTTTAAAGACTGATTCCAAAATCATATTGTTGTTATTTTTCATATCACGAAGTAGTTTAACCTTCTTTTTGACAGCATCGGCAGACTGAAGTACTTTTTCTTTTAAAGTTTTCTCGGTGTTTATTTTATGATTCATGTCTGATCTCGATGGATTCCCATGATGCAATAAAAGTTTCTTGAAAATGAAACTGGTTAAGTAACACGGTTAATCCAAAACGATAAATGTATCAAATCCCATTCTATAACATCCTGAATTTCTAGCACAGTCCTTGTTTACAACCAAGTAGCTAAAAGGTACGCTCCATATTTTTGCACACATTTCCCGAAACTGTGACCAAGACATATCAGTTCCAACGTGCTCGTCATAAACATGACGTAAATTAACTTCATCTTGTTTAAAAAGGATGATTAAGTTAGCATTGTCCCTTATTAATTGTTTAGGTATTTTACTGTAAGTTTGATTTAAGTAGAAGCTGTCAATATTTTTATGCCTTCCCATTGCAAAGTAATCCCTTATATTATTTTGATTTTCGCATGCAACATCATCAAATATGATAATTGAATTGTTCTCAGCTTCATGCGGGCTTAGTATTTCATCATTTTCGCGATATTTTTGAAATTTAACTGATGGAACCAACATCAATATTTTTTCTAAAAACTGGTACATCGGTTGGAAAAGTGTTTTTGAATATACGTAAATATTTTGAAAGCGTAGTCCTTGTTCATGTAGTAGAAGAGAGACAATTAAATTAGTTTTACCGCAATTAGAAGGACCGCAAATTATACAGCGAATTGTGTCGGGTAAAAGTTCACCGTGACGAAAACTACGATTGTTGCGATCTGAACAAACAACCTCCAACTGCAAGCTCTGAGCTTGTTTTACAAACTTCATATCTGTTCAAGATCAATTCAACCAATGCGCGCGTGTTGCAAGCATGGAATGCTTATTCAAAATGAGCAGAAGAGCAGATGGTTAACGTTAAACCTCGAGTGTGAGCAAATTCTGTTAGGTTGGGTTCCGTTGGGTTTGAGTTGCTGTTGGGCTGATGTATTCGTTGCGTTGATCGAGAGGTGAAACAGAATGCCCAATGCGATTTCAGGTGTAGGTTGAGCGTTATGTTGAACGCAAATGCTGATAGGTTACTGTTAGGTTGGTTACCGTTGGGTTTGGGTTGATTGTAGGTTGTGTGCAATTCATTGTATTATTGGGCTTCTGGATCACCACGAATGAGTGAGGGCGAAATTTTTCGCCCGATCGAATGAATGGTGGTCCAGAATGCCCAATAATATACTACTGGCATCCATCAGTTGGACACTGTCGTAGAAAGGATAGACTACGCTGGCAACCACTTCAAATCCCTGACCCGTTTCGGCGACCACTACCTCCACCATCTCTTCCCAACGATTGATCACGCGGAACTTAGTTGCTTGTACCCAACACTGATGGAACACTGTAAGATGTACAAAGAAGAACTGCGCACCAAATTTAGTACGAGGTTTTTCGATCTCGATACGATAGCCGTAACAATACGCAGCTTTCGTAAAGTCGTGCTCGACCCTCTGCTGCTTAAATAAAAAACGTCTGCAGTATAGTAATAAGTGAGGTATCGTTTTTTTACGAATATTTTCAGAAGCTTGTAAAAATGAAAATTATTTTCATTCTTTTTTCAGTCACCGACCAATTTCAGTTAAATCCTATACATATTCATATATTATAGGTCATATCCAATAATCACTAGTCGTTATACCGTCCCGGATAGGGGCAAGCATTGGTTTGTCGGTCAAACGGACATTTACCCTATCGACCTTGTAACTCTGTCCCTTTCTTACTTATTAATGAGATGGGAGATGGAAGGATTTATTTGAAGGACTTTTTCATTAGTGGATGACGTTTGTACTTGGACATATAGGTACTTATGTATTCAGGATTTTTGTAGAATTAAGTTAAGACAAATTTGCAAATGGCGTCCAACATGATGGAGCGACGACCTGGTAAAGATCGCGGGACCGCGGTGGATGCGGAAAGCACAAGACCGGTCTGAGTGGAGAGCCGCGGGGGAGGCCTATGTCCAGCAGTGGACGTCTTTCGGCTGACATGATGATGATGATGATAAAATTTAGTAAAATTATAAACAATAATTCGATTAACTAGCTTGTCAAAACAACCCTTATTATACACACGTTATAATATACAATATGTACTTGACAATCTTTTGTGTGTCTTAATTTTAAAACTAAATCATGTAAAACTAATCATAAATAAATCAACGATTTGACACAAATACTAGTAGGTGTCGTACGCTCTGAGCCTTTAGGGTAATCAACTGCCAAAAAAACGCCTCGATCGTGTTCGCGTTACGTCAAATAGTATGAGAATTGTTTATTGTCGATACGTGCCACTAGAGGCGCTGCTAATGAGCCCATAGCAATTCAGACGGAAACGCGAACGCGATGGTGACCTATTTCTGGCCGTCGATTACACTAGATTGTTTATCTACAAACATATCATAAGTCCTCTAAAATGCGTTCAGAAACCGTAGAAAATGACCAGCATTGCAGTACATCGTCGCCTCCCCCGCCAACCACTTCCACCAGCAGGTCCTGCGGTAAAGTAATAGTTCGAATTCGATGTCGTAATGACTTTTCGATATCGAATTCAATTTTTCGAATTTGACGACCAACGTAATTTACAATCATAGTGAAATAAAACGGATCACTCACGTATATAAGTCGAGTTCAGTCCGACATGTATAATTAATAATGTGATATTGTTTTTTTTTTTACAAAAAACAAAACAGTTTACGAAACGTCAGCTCGGTATGTTTGTCTATGATTAAAAAAAAACAGTCAAATTCGTGACAAGTATGGGTATGATATATGCCTTCGGCTTCTGAACCCATCTTAGAGTACTTATAATATGTGTGTAGATAAAGTAATGTATGCAACTCCACATAATTAGGCCTTAAAACACTCGTGTGATCCTATTATGAAACTCTGCTTCGCTTCGTTTCATAAAAATACACTCGTGTTTTAAGGACCCTCATTATGTAGCAGTTGCATAAACTACTATTGCTCTCCATTCCATATCCACGCTAAAAATTTCAGTTGACTATTCATATCTATTCGTATTCGTATCCCTGCATCCGTTTCTCTCAATATTCACTGAACTTCAAAATCTCCCGTAAACAATCTGAAAAGTAGTTCACCTTTGTATTTTCACGTTTCCCGTTCCATACACAATGACTATGTTATGCACACATACATACAAAACACCCCAAAGGAAGATAGAGTCACAGGAAATCAAATGACGCGATCCTCGTCCAGGCCGGAAGGCGGGATGATGTCATTCCCTGCAGTGAGAGGGCGCTTGAATACCAATAGACAAATATATGCTACATTTTAGTATATGGGGACGTGGGAAGATGCTATACTTTATTTAGTTAGGTATTTTATAGTTGCTTTGTGTAACGAAATTGCGGTGGCCTTGTGGTTTGACTTATTGCATCTCAAGCAGATCGTCGGTGTGAGCCAGGACTCGCACCTCTACTTTTTTGAAATTTAAGTGCGAAACTACTCTTTGTAATTTATCATGATCATGATGATATAACGTCTCTCTCTCTCTCTCTCTCTTTCAACCCTTTTCCACCCAATGCTGAGTGAAGGTCTCTTCTAATGCACGCCATTCCTTGCGCCTTCCTCATCCAGTCTCCTCCGGCCACCCTAACCAGGTCGTTAGTCCAACGCATCGGTTGCCTGCCCACGTTTCTGTGTCCCACCTTAGGCCTCCACTCGAGCACCCGTCTACCCCATCTGTTCAAAATTCAAAATTCAAAATTTTATTCAGCAACTAGGCAGATGTATGCTCTTTTACACGTCATTTTTTCGAGTCTACCAGCGCTTTCGGAAAGACCATGATTGCCAAGAAGAATGCGCTGCAAGAAACTTGGCACAAAGTCATTTTTTCTAAAAACAAGTTACATCGGATCTTACAATACGTAACCACAGATAAATTACACAAAGAAAGCTCACTCTATCATTAAAAAAAAATGAAGAGAAAAAAAATACCGTATTTTAGAAAAAAGTGTATTTTTTTTTATTAGAACAGCAAAACCGGAACACTTTAATTTATTAGTTTTAATTGAGCAGGAGATGTACAGGGTCTCCAGGTCAAATATCTTTAGAATTACAAGGGGATGTATAGGGTCCCAGAATTAATACTATAATATGATACTTAATCTAAATGGTTTAGAGATGTATAGTCTTTAGGGTCAATTTAAACTAAATTTAAAATCAGCAGAGGTGTAAAACGCCTCCACGGTCAAATAATAAGTATAATAATACATATACATAAACTGGAGATGTATATGGTCTCCAAATGTCAAATAACAAAATTGATGAAATATACATTTCATGTCATCATGTGAAATAAATAAAACATTATTTGTCAATTATATATAATTAGTACGCAGTGGACAACGGCAACAGAGCCAGACACCATACACGAATATCTTCGGGACGCAGCCAAGTCACATTGGTGTCCTAATTATCATCTGTTTTCGACCTTGGTCAAGTGGTATCATCACATAAGTATTCATCCACTTTGTAGTATGCTTTTTTCAGGAGAGCGGTCTTAATGTAGCTTTTGAATGAATTGTGAGGCAATTCCCATGCATCTAAAGGCACTTTATTGTAGAACCTCACGCAATTTCCCAAAAACGACTTGCTGACTTTTCGTAGACAAAATATAGGGACGGCAAGTTTATGATTATTTCGAGTGTTGAAACCATGCACATCCGACACTTTCTTAAAAGTTTTGATGTTCTTATGTGTATACAATATTACATCATATATATACTGAAATGCCACTGTAAGGATGTCGTATTTTTTTAAAGCGTTCTCTAAGTGAATCTCGGGAGCCAAGATTGTTAATGGACCGGACCACCCTCTTCTGTAGGATAAAGATTGTCTCTATGTCGGCCGCCTTGCCCCAAATTAGGATGCCATAAGACATAATGCTGTGAAAATAAATGAAGTAAACTAACCGCGCAGTTTCTACATTGGTGAATTGTCGGATTCTTCGTACAGCATAAGCGGCAGAGCTCAATCTACCAGATAGGTGTGGGCTCCATTGCAAATTGCGATCCAAGGTAAGCCCGAGAAAAACAGTCTCGTCCACGAGGTTCAGCTTCTCTCCATTTAATCTGATAATAGTGTCAACCTGTCTTACATTAGGCAACGAAAATTTTTATACATTTCGTTTTAGCTGCATTCAGTAGTAAATTGTTCGCAGTAAACCATTTCAGCACATCTTCTAGGGTCTCATTGATATGACTTTGATCTTCCTGTTGCCTGTTGACTTTAAAAATGAGAGAGGTATCATCAGCGAACAGTAAGTAAGTAAGTAAGTAAACACTTTATTATACAAAAAATAGGATAAAACACAAGTTACAACAATAACATTTGAGTACAAAGGCGGACTTATCCCTTTAAGGGATCTCTGCCAGTCAACCTTTGAGTGGTGGAGAGGAATAGTTCACTGGGGATCGAGACAAAGTGAGTTCATAATTATAAATATCGAGAGACAATACAATACACACACACATACAAAAACCTACCATATTACAATATACTACTAAATGCAAAGTAGAAGTAAATACCAATATATAAATAAATAAATAAATATATATATATATACATATAATACATACAATAAATAACAAGCACAACATTAAAGGAGAACTCCCAAATATTTAAGAAGAAGGGGTGAGCCACATCTTCTTCAAGCTTTCCCTGAAAGAATACACAGACGAAGATTGCCTGATGGACGTCGGTAACCGGTTCCACAGCCTGGCAGAGTGCACAGAGAAGGATTTGGAATAGGTTCTGGAAGAGGTAGAATGAGATGCTAGCAGGAGATTGGTACTAGACCGTAAACGGTGCCCGCTGCCAGCAGCTAAATAGCTGAAGCACTCGGAGAGGTATGGAGGAACGGAAGGATTAAAAAGAATGTTGAATAGTAATAATTTATTGAATCAGGCGTTACTTTGCGGAGGTCCATATTTATGAACTAAAAAACAATTACTTTGCTCACCCGCGACCGCGGTGTGGTCGCGGGTGAGCAAAGTAATTGTTTTTTAGTTTGAATAGTAATGACAGAATGTGGACGTTCCTACGATCCCTGATAGGCAACCATTTCAGTTGCGCGCGAAAGTGCAGTACTATGTCACATGTTGTATGTCACTATGTTGTCCTGACTACGGCTTATAATTATGGCCTGCCCACTTCCACTTTCTGCTAGCGATCACATGGGCAATGTCGATTAATTTCGTTCTCGTGATATAACGTGAATATTATGTATTTTTCGTCTTTAAACAGCTAGATGAAAAGCCATTTTGAATAAACAACCAGATATACCAAAAAGGTCACACTATGAAGTAGGAAAGAAAAAAATTGTAGTCAAGATAAATGTCTAACACATCGTACATAAACTATATTCCTATGTCACATGTTACAAAACAATTCCAAGTATTTGTACTCGAACAAAAGCGGTAAAACTGAACATGAAACTTTCCCAAATTATCATCTCCCCTATTACCTGAACGCGTAAAAACTCACCCATAATGAAACTACAGTCCACTCTGTTTATAAAACAATCAAAATGGTAGCAGTCGATGAGTGATGATAAAAATTGTCTCCCAACTTTCGTAAGGGTGAAAGTTCCTGTCGATAAAAGTTGATAAAGCCAATCCTATAACGTGTGAGAAAAATAACAGCCATGTTGGGCCAAACTTGGTCAAATGTTTGAACCAACTGGCCAAGTTTCTGCTGGGCAATTTATCCTCGAGATAGAATAAAGATAGTGTAATCGCGAGGAATTGAGCTAAGATGCGACCTTTCGGCTATGTTTTGCGTATTCTAGCCTACCTACTATAAGCTTAGTGTGTGTGTGCAGAGCCGTGGCGCGTAGTGTGCGTCTCGCTGCCTAAGTCGTGCGCTCCCAGAGGAAGGACTACGAATTAGTCCGATACGTATCGGGCTAAACTCGACTTATATACGCGAGTGATCCATTTTATTTCACTATGATTGAGTCTCACGGAAGTTTCATGTTAGAAACTACTATATAGACTACATAGGTATTATTATATCCAATATCGTCTCGTTTAAGTTTTCTGAGTTGGAGTAACATAGTTGGTGCTACATAATTTAGGCATTATCTCGATGGCGATCCGATGACCTTATTCTCGATTCTTGGACAAAACTCGTGCTCGAGAAATTCTAGATAACTGCAATTAATTAATCTTTAATTTTATAAAGCGTCAAGAAATACGTATCTTTTAATTTTAAGCTTAATTATCATCATGATCTCAGTTGGAAAATCTTTTTATATTTTTTATTATTTTTTCCAATTATTTTTTATTTTCATGGTCTTCCCGTGAGTATCAATAATATTTTTAATAAACTCACCGAAACATGAATACACAGAAAAAAACCAGAAAAATACCAACCCCGGGAATCGAACCCGGAACCTCGACACTCCGGGTCGCGTGCCCACCCTTACACCAGAATTGGTATAATCAATTGGTTGGATTTGGTGATACCAATTCTGGTATAAGGGTGGGCACGTGACCCGGAGTGTCGAGGTTCCGGGTTCGATTCCCGGGGTTGGTATTTTTCTGGTTTTTTCTGTGTATTCATGTTTCGGTGAGTTTATTAAAAATATAATTAATTATCATCAAGCTGTTTAATCACGATTTCCTTCACATGATATCTTCTATCAATTCCTACGAGTATCATTCGAATTTTTGCTTCCATAATCTCGAGTTTTAATTCGAATTCGGATCATGGGTTCTTGGTGCTTCAATTACCTACGTAAGTGCCGACGAATGGCCCAAGGCATGAGATACTTATTGGCGTAAATATTCCTAAAATTAACGAGGGGGGGGGGGAGAGAGGGGGTTACATTCCTGATATTAAATTAGAGGGGGCGGTTTGGCGTTTGTATGTACAGTCAGCAGCAATAGTAGCAACCGAAGCGCTCTCACAAGCTCTATATCTATAACAATAGAGCCGTGCTTAGATCATTGTGAACGCTTCGGTTGCTCAGAAACCATTGCTGCTGGCTGTACATGTGGCTGTCAAATCTTTGTCCACCGATAACTTAAGTATCGTTGATCTAAACGTCATTAAGTTTGGCCGGCTAGTCGTTGACATAAAGGCTATTTATAAATTTTAACATGAGCGAAATCTGTTCAGGGGTAACTGAGATCCAGATCTGGTGAGAATAAGAGTAAAAGTAAAAAAACGTTACGCGGTCAATTCGCCAACTTTCTCAACACTGAGAAGTCGCCTCTTCGTTCGCTCGTTAGATTATTTCCAATAAAGGTTTTCTGACTGACTAAATTTCCTCTAGAAAGCATTAATTAAAGTAAATACGTAAACCCAAACGTGACAGAAAGGGGATGATGACTAGCAAATCAGCAACTTTTTCCAAATGTCAAAACCATCACTCAATATGAAGTTTGTATTGAATTACTCTAACTGTGACGTCATGATTTCCATCGATGAAATTGTCCTTTTATTAGTTTCTATTAAATAAAAAAAAATCGTTTACAGTGAAGTACACAGCCTCAGCAGACTGTTACTTTGACATCAGATGACAGAATTATATCTTCAACCTAGATGTCCAAAAATACTTATGAACTAAAAACAATTACTTTGCTCACCCGCGACCACTCACTCACTCACGCGCGCGCGCGCTCGCGTCACTTAGTGGTCGCGGGTGAGCAAAGTAATTGTTTTTAGTTCATGAGTATTTTTCGACCCACAATATTGATACTGCTAGATGGCATTAGTAGAGAGGTGCGTTGGACATCTAGGTTGAAGAGATAATTCTGTAAAGCAAAGTAAAGCCTGATTCAATAAATTATTCGAAAAATACTCACTGGACGAAATTCGACTCCGCTACCGTTTTAAAATTGGGCCCGGACATAAACCCGCGGTGCGTCTATTCGTATTTAATCTTGAACTAAGCCGATTTTCATTTGAGTAATCCCGAAATTTCAGCGACTGCCTAAGCCAACAGAGGTCGTTATTAACAATAATTAACGTTCTACCTTCAAGGAGATGCTTATTTTGGAAGTTAATTAGGTGTTTATTAATTTGCTTTTAGGAAAAACATGAATTTTAACGAAATTTTGCTCGGAGCGTTGAAAGAGGTTTTTTTTTTGGAACTTTGTCATCTTTGAATAGGTAGACGGTTATTGGAAATTGAAGTTGCAAAATTTTGATTTCGATTTAGTACACGGTTTTTTTAAGATATTTATGGTTTTTGAAAAATAAAGGAAGGTGGAGCCCGGACGGAGCACAACTTTTCGAATCCTGCGTAACGTTACGGTTATCGTATCGAGATCGGAAAACCTCATAATAAATTTTAGTTCCAAATACGCTCAAACTCGATAAAGTTTACTATTCGATTTTACGTGACGCAGGATTCGAAAAGTCGTGCTCGAACCTCAGATAGAAAGAAAACGTTAAGTCTGTCATAAGTGTCCCCTTAGTTAAACTTGGGGAAGGATTGAAGAAAGCGGTGACTCTAATAGACGACCAAGGGGCGACCCCTCAAGACCACGACCAAACTGTGAAGAGTAAACAACTATGAAGACGAAATGCCATAAGTAACTAAATAATTATACTTAGCAAATGGTATATAAGTAAAACATGATAAAGCTCCAGATCAAGAACAATGACACAACTCTGACGAAGATATCGGATTACTTAGAAGACTATTTAAAAAAAGTCGTCATAATTCTGTCATTGCACCATTTTTGTAACTCGAAACCAACTAAAATTCATTAAGCATTTTCGCGTTGCAGTAAAAAGACACTTCTCGTGCCACGAGCTAAATAGAATTCAGTTTAGTTCGTTTGGTGAAAATAAATGATGAGAATTTTAAATCTGAATTTAAAGCTCGCAGTGGAAACAGTTTCGTCATGTTTAAAAAGCAATCGTATTTGCGTAGGGGAAGAGTTGATTATGTTCGGAGTTGAGTGTAATCCTCTATACCTACGACTCATTATTAAGATCGAATTTAGTATGGAGTTTATCAATCCAGGCAATGCATTGGAAGATAATTAGTCGGATTTTAAAGTAACGAAATTTCTTAATCAGAAACTGGAGGTTCAAACTAAAAGAAAACAATGTTTTACACGAATATGTTGAAACATGGTTATGTATTATCTGCAGTTCAAACTTAAGAGTAGAACAAAGCCATTTTATGTCATCTATAGTAACGTTAACATTTTTTATTTAGTATTGTTTTTATTGGGAAACATTTCAATGTGAAATCTGACGATATGAGATGAACAATTAGAGAGACTTGATTGCCATCAAATTGGGTAATCTTAATCTTAAAAGACGCATGATCTCTTTTTGTATTCTATAATAATTATAAACGGTATTGTAGGTCAAGACACGGCTTTTCTTGTGCTAATTATCTCGCCAGTTCACAAAGGCTCTCTCAGTCCCCCACAAAGCAGCGATAATATGTATGTTTTTCTATTATAAAGTCTTGAATCCAAAAAAATAGTGGGAAAATATCATGGCTGCATCAAAAACAGCGGGCTTCCATTAGCATGAAAGGGTTTCTTGCCTTGGGGAGCGCCTTGCTTTAAAAAAAATCTTGGCATCGAGTTTGGCCTATATGTGCATTAGACACGATTATACTTTTTATATACTCACTGAAACATGAATACACAGAAAAAATCAGAAAATGCTAACCCCGGGAATCGACACCGGATCCTCGACATTCCGTGTCGGGTGCTATAACCCCTACACTACGGTTAACAAAATTAAAAATAAAAACCGGCCAAGTGCGAGTCGGACTCGCGCACGAGGGTTCCGTAGAAAGATTTTAACGCTTTTCCCCATTGCAGTGTTTCAGAAGTCCAATGTTAGCAGAGCCCTGCTCCTAAGCAAAACTTACGCAGTGTAGGGTCTCTGAAATCTACAGACAGACAAAAAAAAATGAGATTTTAAGAATTTTCTGAGTGGTTGTGCTGGAGCTACCTTCATACCGAATTTCAAGTATCTAGGACAACTAGAATTACCCCTTAGGTTTTCAGGGAACGGCAATTTGTATGGAAACAACCTTTTTAATGTCTGTATCTTTTAATTGCGTTGACTTAGAAGTTTGTTTTCACAGCTTCAAGGGACTGCAGGCTTGAATATTTGATATTAATTTCAGCATGCTACCTCCACGCGTTCCAGAGAAAAAGGGTCTTGACGGACAGACAGACAGACAGACAGACAGACAGACAGACAGACAGACAGACAGACAGACAGACAGACAGACAGACAGACAGACAGACAGACAGACAGACAGACAGACAGACAGACAGACAGACAGACAGACAGACAGACAGAAAGACAGACAGACGGACAACAAAGTGATCCGTTAAGGGTTCCGTTTTCCCTTTTGAGGTACGGAACCCTAAAATTTGGGGAAAAAAATACGAAAATATACTCCATTTAAGATTATACAGGATTGCCGAAAGCCGAGGAGAAAAGCCGTGGTAGCTCAGTGGTATAACCTATGGCCTCTCAAGCAGAGGGTAGTGGGTTCGAGCTCAGACTCTGAGTTTTTCAGAATTTGTGTGCAAAATTACATTTGCGATTTTTTTAGGCCCGTGGGAAGTATACTTAGCCCAAGCCCTCATATTGCGAAAAGAGGCTTGTGCCCAGCAGTGGGACGTAAATAGGCTAGTGATGATGATGATGGTGATGATGATGATGATGGTGATGATGATGAGGATGAGAATGATGATGATAATGATAATTATAGGATTGCAGATAATGAATGGTCAAAAATAAAATAGATCGCAAAACGCATCCAGTTCTGAAAGACCGTTTTTTAACCCCTGAAGCAAAAAGAGGAAAAAGAGCTATGAAAATTACATTTTCTTGCCTATGACAAATGCAAGGACTTTTTCTTAACGGCTTATCGTATCGAAATCGAGAAACCTCATACTAAGCTGTTCCAAACGTCATACAAATTTATAGATAACGTTACTTCGATTACGTTACGCGGGATTCGAAAGGTCTTGCTGGAATCTCTTTATTAAATACACAGACCACCGTTGAAGTGGGCCTAGAAACTCAGATTTATAAGAACAGAAACAAGAAAAACGCTTGAAATATTTCCCTCAAAAGCCCAATAAAATAAATCTGGCTAGTTAAGTGTGTGTGGTGCAGACCAAATCCTTTCTGTTTTATTGTGCTTTCCCGGATTGATTCAGGAGGGTTCCATTTCGGCTTATTGTGACCTGATCTCTTAATTAACTGCGGCTCTAACGGCCAGAGACCGATTTCCCTGTTCATTGCGTGGTCAGGACGTGCACCACGCTGCGGTTAACTTGTAACGCGAGCGATGTATTTGGAAATCGTCGACGGTTGTGGGAGACCGGGCTTTAGCGTTAATCTTAGCTCCCAGTGACGGGCCGAGGTTAGAGACTAGCGTGGAAGGTTTTCAATTGTACCAATAGTAATTTATTGTGCAAAAAACAGGATAAAAACACAAGTTACGACGGTCAAATTTGAGTACAATAAGTAAGTAACAATACAACACCAACACACAACGCATTAAGTAGGTACCTGTAGTTTCATGTCTTACGTGCTATGAAACTCATTGAAATATTATCTTTGTGATTAATAATTAATAGACAATACGCTGTCTCTCTATAATTACTGAATAGACGATTAGGATACAAATCGAAAATTTACTACACGAGGTGAAATGCACTAAAACTAGCGCTTAAAAAAATTACTATTGAGACACAAAAAAAAATCCAATTAAAATTACGGTACACACAGGCACTGTTGGCAGGATGTGTTTTGCACACTCTTCAAAACCTTTGTCTCTGTTCCGTTTCTTAATCATGTGTTGGTGACCTCTGGCCCCAGGGCTGCCTCTTGCTTCAGTAGACCAGGTCTTAACTCAACTGTATCTCTTGTTCCAGGGGTGGTGTTAGCCTAAGATGGTGTTGGCGCTGGTGGTCGGCATCCTGTGCGTCTGGGGCCGCTTAAGCGTCGCCAATCCTGAGGCAAAGCGGCTGTACGACGACCTTTTGTCCAACTACAACCGGCTTATACGCCCCGTGGGCAACAACTCGGACAGACTGACCGTGAAGATGGGGCTACGACTGAGTCAGCTCATCGATGTTGTGAGTACCACTTTTAATAACTGTAGCAAGCTAGCCAAAAGACACCTTGGCTCTGGTTCTGTCTTGTTTAATACTGCATTGTCTGACTTCTTTGTGTGTTCATTTCTGCGACGTAAACAAAGGTTATTAATGAACTAAAAAAAAATTAAGCTAAACATAAGCTGTGGACTTAAGTCGATTTCGTCGACAGTCCTGTTTTGTCACTTTCCTAACTTGTCTATATTGCCATAATATCTTAGTGTCCTGATTAGTTGGTATTCCAACATTGTCACCTTCCTAACTCGTTCACATTCCTAATCGTTCATTTTCCTGACTTGTCTACATTTCTAAGTATTATGTTGTCAAGTTCCAAAGAAGTACGCTTGTCTCCACGAATCCCAGGATGCGATCGGTATCGTATTTAGGTTAAGAACTGGTTCGCTAGTAAAATTTTAAAACTAGTACTATGTAGCATATAGGAATATGGACAAGTTAGCACTGCAGCACTGTGAACCATATAAGAATGTGGACAAGACAGTAAATTGACGATTAAGGACGTATACGCTGACGACATGACATTATGGATGATTTAAAAAGGTAACGAGTTAGAATTGTGGACGAAGTTGCCCTGAACCAAACTGTGGCTGAAATTCTATAGTTGGTTAATCTTAAACTTCTGTATAACTCTAAGAGCAACCGCGTATCTTCTTACATAACTTACAAAATATCAGTTGAGAAAAATTGTGTTGGGTAACAATGATGTTATATATAAAAAGAGGTGAGTAAATAAATATGTCATCAGAAAAGGCTACAATTGTTTCCTCTTTGACCTCAGTCGCTCTCGAATAAAGTCCAAACTTGCGCGCAAATGTCAAATGTTCGGAGCATGTTTTTCGATTGTCTTGTGAGCATTATGGCGTATCTTTATTTATTAATATTGTTGGGTACGCCGCCATTTTAAAATTTAAAGGTTCAAAATGAGCAAGATTAGTATAGTTGCGGGACATCTTGTGTTCTGCCTTTAGCCTTGGGGCACCTTTTGCATTTCCACCGTACTTCGTCCATTAGTCTCTCCGTTTCTTTCATAAAATGGATGGCTGCAACGGATAGCACACGTTTTGAAGTTTGTTGCAAGTTAATGATTGCAAAAGTTTGTTTCATTGTCAGTTTATTATGGTATCACTTGGAGACAACTTTCCTTGCCTCCGTTCCGGTTAGATTACAAAGTATAGAGTCGAAGACTGATGCGCGTATCGTCGTAACCCTTCATCTTTGTTAATGTTACATAGTCACATTCATACCATACGTCATACCATACGTCATACCATACGTCTGCCAAAGCAATGATTGGTTATTTGATTATCAGAACGTACCACAGAGATACGCGATTTGTATTTATAATATTTTAAGCTAAACGATATGATTACCTAATATTAAGAAAAAACTTTTAAAAGTTATAGTGAAATAAACATATCACCAACGGCATGTAAGTCTAGCTTAGCCTGATATGTTTTGTACTAATTCGTAGTCCTTCCTCTGGGAGCGCACTACTCTGCGGCAGCTAAAAGCAAACCGCGCGCCAAGGCTTTGCTCGTGGAACTACTTAGACGCAGCTGTCAACCGCGCACAACTACCTTCGTTTCCACCGTCATATTTATCATTGACAAATGTTTTTTCATCGATATAGTAAGCTACGTAATTATGCTTAATTTATGCATAATTTATGCTTAAAATCTTCCCTTCCTTCATCTTGTCATCTTAAGTCTTCTTCAACCAATTTGGTGTAGGCCTCCTTCAATTTTCTCCATGTCGCTCTGTTCTGGGCTGTCAGCATCCAGTTCTTCCCTGCCATTTTTCCGATGTCTTCCTTCCAACGCATCTGACGTCCTCCAACTGGTCTCTTATGTTCCCATGGTCTCCATTCCAGTAAATCCCTGCACCACGAATCTGATTTTCGGACAACATGACCAGCCCATTGCCATTACAGTTTGGCTATGCGCTTTACAATATCTGAGACTTTGCTTTGATTTCTCAACCACTTCCCTTCCTTAATGTCTATTATAATACCTACATTTGTTACAACGGCGGGACCAAAACCCAATTTTACAATGGCTTAGGCAAAGCCAATCACAAGTTACGGCCTCAAAAAACCACTTACGCTATTACAACAGATCCTCAATTACTTAGTGAACCGTGTTTGAATTTCATTCATAATACTTTCACGTGCGATCCCCAAATAGTGGGGATTGGGGATTATCCCTCATATCTTTGAGCCCTTCATTAAATAGGGTTTTGGTTACCCTGGCTCTTATTAAAAACTTTTACTAACGAGATTTAGGTACCTGTTAATTGCGAGCGTTAGTTATGATAAGGTTATGACAGAATTCCAGTTTTAATGGCGAAGTTTGTGTGTTGTATTTGGATGCAGTGCTTTAGCTGCTGGCTCTGCTGCTTTATAGCGCATAAGAGTAAGGCAGAAGTTACTTGTTATGTTTACGACTAGGTATATTGCCTAATGGAATAGTTTTCTGGGCCCCTGCGTCTCCTAGCTGGCTTTTAGTCTGCTTGAAATATACCAATGAAGTTTTCAACATAATTAAATGTAGCATAATTTATATACGTCCCAGTGGCCCGAGGACGAATATTCGAATCTTGCGTAACGTAACGTTGTCATGTCGAAATCGAGAAGCTTCATACTAAATTTTAGTTCCAAATACGCTCGGGGGCGGGCGCTGTCCCAAGCGACATACAAATTTCTCGATAAAGTTAGGTACTATACTACTCGATTAAGTTACGCGGGATCCGATAATCATACTCGGGCCTCATGTAGCCCCATGTGTGGTACTCGGGCCTCATGTGTGGTATGTATGTGTACCTACACATACCCAGCTAGTACCTCAGTTTTCAAAATTCATGTGCGAAATAACATTTGCAACGAGCTTTTCTATGAGGGAACAATCACACTCCTGCGAAGCCTGCAATACAATTCAATAATGTATGTATAGTTCCAAACCGCATTGGGCTGGCGTAGGAACTATTAGCTTAAGCCCTTCTCATACTAAGAGGAGGCCTGTTCATCATCATCATCGTCATCATCATCATCATCATCAGCCTATTCTAGTCCACTGCTGAACATAGGCCTCCCCTACCCTGTTCAGTGCGACGTAAAAGAAGACTGGTGATGATGATGACTGTGTATGGTTACGGTAAGTTATGATATTTAAAACTGGCGGGGGTCGGGTAATAAACAATGATATTACATATAAAAAGAGATGTCATCAGGGCGCCGAAAATGAAGCGCAATAAAGGCTACAAATTGTAGCCTCTTGGGCCACAATCTCTGTCAAACAAGGTCCAAACTTGCGCGCAGATGTCAAAATGTTCGGAACTTGTTTTTCGATTATCTTGTCAGCATATTTTATGACGTACCTTTCCTTATAATATCATTGGTATTAAACAGAATACCTACCCGTCTATTTGAAACCTACAGACACAAACAAAATTCAAACTAAACCGTCATTTAACACTCAAAATCCATTAATCCGTTACAAAAACATCTCAACACCGGACGCTCTCAGCGCAGAAGTTTCCCACGCACGTACTAACTTTTATACCTAACAGTATCCAACTCCACAGCTCTATTTATTTATCACTAGCTGCACCGATAGCGAGCTACGAATTCAATTCCGCCATCCCCTATGGTTCAGTTAAATGAGTTTTGGCGAGCACTATCAATTGTTGTGAAGTACATGGGATTATAATTGATGTTAGTCGGTGTGGGATCGCTTGTTACTGCGCTGATCGAAGATCGCAGCTGGGACCGGGAGATTCGAGGTTTTGAATTTGGATTGCGAAATTGGTATTCGTTAGGTAAATGTCTGTCTCAATGAAAATAATCGATTTATTGATTATTTTTGTGTTTATTTTTATGAAACATTCATAGAATGAAATTCAACATACAATGACAATGCAATGGCAATGCATTGTATGTTGAATTTCATTCTATGAATGTTTCATAAAAATAAACACAAAAATAATCAATAAATCGATTATTTTCATTGATACAGAAAATAGCTCCATCTCTTGCCACTAATGCGTAACTGTAGAAGTTCCGTAGTGGGTGAGCCGCTTGATTAAGCTACTCATAGATGGCGCTGAGGAGAGATCTTCCAAATAAAAAATATGACACAAGGCATTGAAAAATTCGTTAGGTACACCAACGTTAGTATAGCTTAATTGGTGGAGCGTGGTACGGATTACCGAGGTTGCTGGTTCAAGTCCAGCTGCTTAACGGATTTTTCTTTGCATTGTCATTGTATGTTAAATGTCTGTCTGTCCGGCGCTGTTTCAATAGTTGGCACCTTCTATACATACGTAGCAATAAAGGTTACAAGGGTGTCAATTACTGGAATTTACTTGTCGATCGGATGTTGGGACGTTTACCTTATTGAAGTTTCAATTAAGTTGACAGATTCTTTCGATCAGTAGATAATTTTTTTTGCTCAATCGTCAAGTGTGAATGAAATATTTTTATTTTTAAGATTATTTAACCCTTAAATGCATGGTGATGCAATTACGAAATTGCCGAATTGACACAACTAGACCTCACATTCACGTCAATATGAGACTGTCAAACTGCACGAAGTTCTAAATTGATGTGAAATTTTGACTGACTTTGAAAAGAGAAATTTATTTAAGGGATAAGTTCGAGTTACAAATGTATACTAGGAAATTAAAATTTTAATGCATGTTAATGCATTTCAGTAGGTACCTATAAATTTTAGTATCGTCCTAATTCCTTCTAATGAGGATTTGGTATTTACCCCATTCCTGAAATAAGCAATTCATGTGATAACAAAACTAGCGTGCTTGACAGCCAACAGCAAACAGTAGGAATTACAGCGTCTGTCAGCATTTGCATAATTACAGTATTACACCACCGTGCACGGTGCAACCGCTGTAATTTGCGAATATCTGCTTTTCGGATCCTAAACTTTGCCATTGTGCCGCACACAAATCATTAATAACGCGAGTTGAATGTAGCTTATCTTTGCACTGTTTTCTTTCTGCCATTTGTTACTTTCCAGCAAACTCATAGCAAAATAAAACCGTCGTACTAATACAAAACACAATGTGGTCATTGTCAACCAATGACTGGATCATTGACTTACCAACACCATGGAACCAGAAACTTAGCGCTTGAACGTTCGAACCAAATTACCATTAATTTGTAAAAAAGATGACTAATCGATTGTCAAGTCTTACTTTGGTCGAACGACTCGGTCGAATGACCTATGGCCGTCATCGAAAAATGTCGTCTTGTACTGGGACACGGTTTTTCGTGAATTTTGTACTAGACCCAAAGTCCATAGTGTCAGTACGTCAATGATGTCAACAACCCTTTTAGCAGAGGGGTAGATAAGCGTGTGTTGCCTTCTATAAGAGGCGGTGTCCTAATTGAAAGCGAATACTCGTACGAATCTGCGTGGTGTAACTAATTGGCGCGTACTTCATTGCGCGAACGTCAATTAAGACACCTGATCGAGACATATCGAGATTGCGGGACATAGGCCTTCCCCAGGGCTCTCCACTTAGACCGGTCTTGTACTCTCAGCATCCACCGCGATCCCGCGAACTTTACCAGGTCGTCGTTCCATCTTGTTTAAGGCCTACGCCATTCGAGAACCTTTAGGCCCCATCGGAGTATCGCAGATACGTACGACTACAGTTCGCGTATTCGTGTTCGATCAGAACGACACCAGAGTGCTTTGATCGTCTAGTTATGTTTTCCCATTACCTGCTACAAAGCGTAAGTCAACACGATCCAATAAAAATAATATTTGGGAAATTGAAAAGCCCCGAATCAAGGACCAATCCGTTACTTGTTTACCGACGATTAAACACAAACAAAACAACTCAACCTTTAACAAATGATCCCTTCTTTAATCCACGTTGAAACTCGGAGCGAAAAAGGTCCGCAAAATGTAGACTTTATTTTCTTGGCTCAAGCCTTTTATTCGCGTACTCGTATACTTGGGCGTTCCGTTCACGGAATATTCTTCATAGTTACACTGATAGCTGGAGCTTTTGTGTTTTTAAGGTTCCGTACCTCAAAAGGAAAATATCGGAACCCTTATAGGATCACTATGTTGTCCGTCTGTCTGTCTGTCAAGCCCCTTTTTCTCTGGAACGCGTGCATGCTGCTGCTGTATGCTGAAATTAATATCAAATACTCAAACCCGTAGTCCCTTGAAGCTGTGAAAAAATCAAACTTCTAAGTCAACGCAATCTAAAGATACAGTAAAGATTGTTCCCATAAAAATAGCCGTACTGTGAAAACCTAAAGGGTACTTCCAGTTGTCCTAGAAACTTGGAGTTTGATATGAAGGTTATAGCACAACCACTCAAAAAATCTCAAAATTCGAAATTATTACGTCGGTCTGTATGTGTCACAGATCAATGCAAAAGGACTCCGTACTGCGTACATGTTGCTTAGGAGCAGGGCTCTGTTAACACTGGATAAAGTAAAACACTTGCGAAAAGTAGGAAAAATCTTTTTACGGAACCTTCGGTGAGCGAGTCCCACTCGCACTTGACCGGTTTTTTTTAATGGCCTGAGATAGAGATTGGTTTTTTCATTTCGGCGCTTAGGGCAACGGCTCCGATGTTCCCTTTGGATAATTATTACTGATAACTGGACAAAACGTTAATTCTGTGCATTGTTTCGGGAAATTTGTTCCAAGGGTTTTAGCAGTTGCCAAAGATGGACGTAAAATCGCATTAATAGCATTTTGTTGATTGTTGATGGTCGATCACGAGTTTTCGAATCCTGCGTAACGTTACGGTTATCGTATCGAGATCGAGAAACTTCACAGTAAATTTTAGTTCCAAATACGCTCACTGGCGAGCGCTGTTCCAAACGTCATACAAACTCGATAACGTTTACTATTCGATTTTACGTGACGCAGGTTTCGAATATTCGTACTCGGGCCTCTGTATCGTTAGTAAGTTATTTTATGGTTATGATAACTTTACGTTTCTCCTATCTCTTCATTTCTGCCACCTTAGCTTTGCCTCTGCATTTTGGTTTCTGTATTTGGTTGTCTGGAAGAGATCATTCTGTTGTCTACCTTGCCAGTTTTTTTCGAATCTCTTTGTAACTTTCTTTACCTACGTTTTGAAATTCCATACTAACCGTGACTGCGTTTCGTATTCCACATTGTTAAATAGTTAGAAAACAATATCATATAGTCGATGTTCTCTATTTATGGACGAGCCATAAACCCAGGGTTAAGCAAGATAATCCGTAAATTAATTAACAGTTAACCCAAACCTTTGATCCGTTTGATTAAAACGTAAATTTATTCTGCAAGTGCCATTTTATTTACAATGCATGAGGTCCCGAGATTACTGGTAATATTAGTATCATATGGTTCGATTATAACTTTAATTAGTAGTATCTGTAAGTATACATATTTAGTAAGTTTCGTTTTTGCTTACGAGTGTTTGTTTTTTAACCCTCTGTGTATCTGCGCGTCTGTGATGTGTGTCTGTGGCATCAGAGCTCCAAAACGGATAGACCGATTTCGACGCGGTTTTTTTTAATCGAAAGCTAGTTTACTCGAGATGTTTCTTAGCTGAGTATCATTAAAATCGATACACCCGTTTTTTTTATATTGAACCCTGAAATGAAAACATTGGGAGTTTTTCAACTTTTCTAAGTTGGTTTCTCAGTGGAGAGCCTTGGGGGAGGCCTATGGCCACCGAGAACCACCAGCAGCCATGATGATTTAATTTAATCTTATGGCTCAATTTACAGTCGCTAACATAATAATAATATATCTATAAAACTGTCTAAACTCTGATGATGATGGTTACTTAACCATTAATTAACTCATTTATAAAGTTATATACTTAACTCTCTGTAGGTAGGTACTACGATTCTTTTGGGGGCGGAGTTTATTCACCCAAGCGGGACAGCGCTATCCAGTAACGCGTGTGTCAATAGAAAGAGAGCTAGTCAGAATGCGCTCAAAACAATTGGCGTAAGCGCCGAGGCGTTTAATGTTGCTCTGGGTAAGAAACTAAAGTATTGATTAGATTTTTGTCTATCCAAAAAGAAGAACCAATATTTTATTTTTTGTTCAATCGCAGTTACGATTTTTCTTCTCATTCCGCTTCAGAAAAGATGAAAGTGCCGAGGCAGGTCTAACTTTAAATAATATTTCAGTAGAGAATTTTGTTTACAGTCATGTTTTCGTCTTTAGGATACTTAAGACATACAGTCTATAAATACTTACGGGTTGAAATAGTGAAAGTGGTGGCATGTTGAACGGTTGTTGTGTGGTGCTTCCTTAATGGCCTGTACCGTGTAGTTTAGTGGTAGTTTGGGTCTGTGTGGTATGTGTTGATTTGTGTAGCAGTGGAGGCGAAGGTGTTGCATGAAAACATACATTTGCCGCACAGATATAACTGTTTGTCATTAGTGGTCGCGGGTGAGCAATATAATTGCTTTTAGTTAATAAATATGGACCTCCGCGAAGTAACGCCTGATTCAATAAATTATTAATTTTGACTAGTTGGAACCAAAATCAGATCAGATAAAGTTATATCCCAGCCAAACATTAGACTTTTCTTGCGAAAGAAAATTGCGGTTAATCCAAGAACACTAGTTGAAAATTTAAAACGAACACGTGCGGTGGAAATCTAATTTTAAACTTCATATCCCCATGGATCTCGAGCCGTTACGATAGATCTCTTGCTGATTCATCAATTTGAATATCGAGCCATAAACGACGCTCCGATATTCCAATTTTAAAATTCATCAGCCTTCTCTCCTCGGAGCTTGCGCCTTCGTATTTTACTTGTCTTAAAAGTAGCTGGCCAGTTTATTTATGTTTACGCTTTTATTTTATTTTTGATGATTTTTATAACAGTTATTTTCTGCATAAACTAAGCAACTTAGAAAAGTTCAAAAACCCCCAGCGATTTCGCTTCAAAGCTTAATATCTCAAAAACGAAGAAACCGATTGTACCTAATAAAAACGACCGTGATTAAGCTAGCTTACGATTTAAAAAAATTGTTTAGGAGTCACGAGGCCATTGTCAACCACAACCTTTTAACATGCTACCAGTTAGTTACACTACATAACTAACTAATGGCAAATAATTTATTGAATCAGGCGTGGGGGGGTAGTGGAAGTGGTGGCATGTTGAGCGGTTGTTGTTGTGCTTCGTAAATGGCCTCGTGGAGAGTGCCGAAACGCGTCAGCGTTTAGTATAGTGGTGGTGGTGATAGTTGGGTCTGTGTGGCATGTGTTGATTCGAGTAGCAGTGGAGGCGGAGGTGTTGCATGGAAACATACATTTGCCGCACAGATATAACTATTTGTCATTAGTGGTCGCGGGTGAGCAAAGTAATTGTTTTTTAGTTCATAACTAATGGCAGTTAGAGAGAACCTCGTAGAGAGTGCCGAAACGCGTCACGTTTAGTGTAGTGGTGGTGATAGGTGGGTCTGTGTGGCATGTGTTGATTCGTGTAGCAGTGGAACCGGAGGTGCTGCATGGAAACATACATTTGCCGCCCAGACATAACTATTTTTCACTTGTGGTCGCGGGTGAGCAAAGTAACGCCAGCACATGTAGCACGGCGCGCCATTTTGTCGCTTGTCGCGTAGTGCGTCCCTTTCATAGTGACGGAATCAGTAAAGGACGCACTGAGCGACAAGCGACAAAATGGCACGCGTGCTAGCCCCCCTGATTCAAAAAATAGTATAACCTGATTCTGATACAAAGGAAGTTAACAATTCAATATCGCAATCTAGCATATTTACTCGTATGATACGAAGACGATTGCTTTCTAGTAAATCGTAGAAAATGTTTGCCACAACTTACAATTTCATTACCAACTTTGTTGACACTCCAAAATCCAGTAAAAGGACTTTCGATATAACAAGATTTCAAGAACAAAACCAATTTTATTCTAAACCGGAATTTTAATACCGTTCATTCTGTCTTCGGACAATGTTCCAAGGACTTACGAAATTAGATTTTTAACTCCACGACATTTCGTCTAGGTGGTGTTCGGATTCGCTGCCTAATTTACATCGAAAAAAAATGTAAGTGACAGACGAGAATCTTAAGTTTATTTTTAACCTCCGACGAAAAAGAGGGGTGTTATAAGTTCGACCTGTGTATCTGTGCGTGGCATCGTAGCTCGCAGACGGGTTTACCGATTTCGATGCAGGTTTTTTAGTCGAAAGCTAGTTTAATCGAAATAGTTCTCAGCTAAGTTTCATTAAAATCGGTTGAAACGTTTTTGAAATATTGAACTTTGAAATTACAATGTCGGGGGTTTTTCAACTTTACGAAGTTGGTTAGGTTATTGCACTAGATTTTTAACTGCCACTTTTAGAAATCACACCTAGATCAAAGCTTGTACTGATAATACCATAGTAGCTCTGTGAGCTGTAGACCTCTCGACCTCATTTGTGAACATTTTTCGTTTCATTGTCTTTTTTTATACGACGAGGAAAGCAAACGAGCAAGTTAGTCACCTGATGGTAAGTGATCACTACTGCTTTGCTATCGCTACCACCATCTTACTCGCCAATCCTGCCGCTAAGCAACAGTGCTTGCCCTGTTGTGTTCCGGTGTGGAAAGTAAGACAGCCGGTGTAATTACGGGCACAAGAGGCATTTCATCTTAGCTCTCTAGGTTAGCAACGCATCTGCATAGCATCTGGGTTGCGAGTGTCTATGAGCAGTGGTGATCACTTACCATCAGATGACCCACTCGCTCGTTAGCCTTCCTCGTCGTATAAAAAAAAAGGAAAAGACGCCCATAACCCCGGAGGGTTTTCAGATGCGTTGCCAATCTAGAGTGCTAAGCATTCATCCCCTTTCTCGACGCTGAGACCAAAGCTTACTCACGAGAGTATGTCGTTCAAATATGTGCAAAAATGGGCAAGTCTCACACATTTGTACAGCAATAAAGTGCAGTAAAACATCTACTGCTCCACCGAGATCTAATACAGTTAGATCAGCTGTAGTGCACTTTAAAGCTCTTTAAGTATGTAATATACGGTTCCTCGCTAAAGTAGGTAGATAGAAGTTCTTCAAAGCAATAAAAAAACCTTTAGATGCTTGTTGAATTAGATATTGACTGGCCAAGCACATGCATTAGTGCATTACTATTCTAGGAAAGTAGTTTCAATACATAGCAACTTGTAACAGGATTGGCTTAGATATATGCATAGTGTAAATGCTGTTTGCTGATAGTCTGTGCACGTTTTGTTTTTCGTTGCATAAAATATAACAAAATTTGCCAGTCAATCAGAAAATACTACAAATATTAACGATAGCTAAAGAAAATGTGTTTAACAATAATGTCTCGCATATAATTATAACGTTTCTCCTAATCTAATGGTTTGGTCGAATGATTGTTTTTCATGAAGTCTTAATTTAAATTACAAAACAAACCTAACCTAACCTAGCCCATGTGGAATGCTTTCAGGAACATTTTCGGTTTCAATTGCATAAAAATTATGACAAACGATCATCACGATACATTACGACTAAAAAAAATCTACGGGCCCCGAAAATTACATCGCGTTAGAGGTACAGTCAGCAGCATAAGTAGCTAAGCAACCGAAGCGGTCACAATGATCTAAGCACGGCTCTATTGTTATAGACATAAAGAGCTTGTGCAGATCATTATGACCGCTTCGGTTGCTTAGCTATTTTTGCAGCTGACTGTACCTACCTATTTTTACAAAAAATTGCATGGTTTAATGTCTCTCACATACCTACAGTATAACTAAATTGCACTGTTTATAAGCAATATTTTTTATCACTTTTGTTCTCGAATTAGGTATAGGTAACTAAAAATCATTATGATCTTAGTTCATCACCAATTTGATCCGCCATATCACTTGAAACGCCCTCGAATAAGGACGCGACTTACACAAGACTTGGCTCTTAAAAATACTTTTCAACTATTAAGCCCCGATGTACGTTTACAGCGTACAGCGGCATCCGTATTCTGGTCGCATTGAAGCCAACGGAAAGCTTTCTTCGGAGCGCGTGCCACGGAATAGCAATGCCATGTTAGCTTAGTTACGGGCCATGAAAGTAGTGGTTTTTAGAGAGAAGCATGCTATCGCTCTTTTTTTAAACCCCGATGAAAAGAGGGGTGTTATAAGTTTGACCTGTGTGTGTGTCGGTGTATCTGTATATAAAACCCCTCTTTTTAGATCGGGAGTTAAAAACGCTAACAGAACGTGTTAGTACAAATTTATACAGGATATTACAAAAATACCCGTAAAGCGGAAAGGGGGTTATTTAAATAGTCCCTTAAAAAAGAGTCCATTTTAACAATATTTGAATCACTGTATGAAAAAAAAACCATGTATATGCTAACCCTAACCCCATCACTTTTTAATCGACTTTAAAAAAAAGGAGGTTCTACGTTCCACGGTATGTATTTTTTTTTTTATGTATGTTCATCGATTACTCCGTCAATTGTAGACCGATTACCAATTTTTTTTTTATTTGAAAGGGTATACTCCTGAGGTGGTCCCATTGTCACCAAGTCATGATCTGATGATGGGATCCCGGGGAAATTGAGGGCAACCCTCAAATTTTACAGGCACGTACTATGTGTTTCATATATTTTCTAAGGTTATTCAAGTATTTGCGTCTGGTAGTCATCATCTCATGATGATGAGCTGATGATGGAAGGTACAACTCCTTAGCGGTTAGGAGTAGGAGGTTAATTCTGAAAATGTTAAAATAATTATTCGAAAGGTATTCCTGAAGTGGTCCCACTGTCACCAAGTCATGATCTGATGATGGGATCTCAGGGAAATCGAGGGCAACCCTCAAATTTTACAGGCACGTATCATGTGTTTCATATATTTTCTAAGGCTATTCAAGTATTTGCGTCCGGTAGTCATCATCTTACGTTGATGAGCTGATGGTGGAAGGTACAACTTCTTAACGGTTAGGAGTTGGAGGATAATTCTGAAAATGTTAAATCAACGTAAAATTGTGAAATAAAAATCTTTTAACAAAAAAGTAAAACCGCTTTCAAAAAAAAACGTAAAATAATCCTCTAAAATAATGATAAATAAATAAAATAAAATAAAATGCGTTTATTTCGGACAACAGAAACTGAAGCCTAAAGTTTTATGGCCTAGCACTAAGCAGCAGAAATATGAAGTCGGTGCGGTGCGAGCGGAATATTCTTTGAATAAAGCACCGACTTCATATATCTGCTGCTTAGTGCTAGGCCATAAAACTTTAGGCTTCAGTTTCTATTGTCCGAAATAAACGCATTTTATTTTATTTTATTTATTTATCATTATTTTAGAGGATTATTTTACGTTTTTTTTCTAAGGTTTTTTATGGAATATTTTGTACGCGCTAAAGCGATGGGGCTTTCTAAATTTAGTTAAAAAAAAAAAGGATTTTAGCACAACCACTGACACTTTCACACTCTCTTTCATTTTGTATGTAACATTATGTATTTTGTAAAATCATAACACACCTACTTAGTGATTTGTAGGTCACACACACATTTAATGGCGTCCTTAAAATACCATTTGACTTTCAGCCTTTACGAAATAAAGCGTCAAAAATGAGGTTACTAATTTTACATGCCCACGAGCCCGCGCACCGTTTAGCCCTGTTTTCGACTTGCCACTTCGTTTATCGAAATTCGCGACGTGAAAAACTAGCTCCAGTTAGCGAGTAATGGCGCCCCGGATGAGCCCCGGCTGCGAAATGTATTGCCCTGTCTGCCGTCGGTTGATTAAATAATATTCTTTTTTTATTTCTGGTCGTACGTTCTGGCTGTTGGTTAATGTGGTTTTTATAAGGGTAAGTATTGTAGGGTGAAGGAAAATTGGTGGCGTCATAATTCATCTTTAATCATCGTTATTATGTAAGCAGTTTCGGACAATGAAACTTATCTTATCTTATCTTAACATCCATTGCCAAGATGAACAGTCGCTTTTGCATTCAGTGCCCTGAGCACGAACATTCGTATCCTACGTAACGTAATCGAGTAATAACGTTAAGGAGAAAAATTTCAAATTAATTTAATTAAACTAATTAATTTTGAAAATTGCGACGCTGTAATAAAAAAAATGGTTACATGATAAGCAACTTAGAAAAGTGGAAAATCCCCGATATTAACATTTTAAAGTTTGATATCACAAAAACGAACCGATTTTAATTAAATTTAGCTAAATCTCGATTAAACTAGCTTTCGTTAAAAAAACGCATTGAAATCAGTCCATCCGTTTGGGAGCTATAATGCCACAGACAGATACACAAGTCAAACTTCCACCCCTCTTTTTCGTCGGGGGTTTAAAACTAATAATTTCACAAAAAATTGCATAGATGGGGCCTTAAATCTGTCTTCTATTGTTTATAGTCGTACTCTAACAAACAGCTTCCTGATTCCAATAACTCTCTTCATAAAGGCATGTTAAAAATCTAGTTTGCACTGGTTCGATCCGGTTCAAAGCGGTTGTTGCGCGCCAATCGACCGCCCCTTGTTAGCTAGAGGTAATCGCCTGGTCGCACGTACGTCCTTTGAGCGATTACATGCCGCTTATCCCCTGGGATGATTAAGATAACAATATTATTATAATCCCGTGGCTATGAGAAATAATTGAGTTTATAATCGGTTTTCAATGAAAGTTGGGCTGAGAAGGAGAGTGCGCTGAATTCTAAGATAATGAGAATGTTAAAAGTGTAAGTAACTCGCTAATAAGTATTTTTTACTGAAAAAATATTGTAAATTTGGCAATATTTCACCAACTTTACAATTGTCAGTTAGTTTTCAATGACAATCCGGTGTCAACTGCTGACTAGAAAAGCTTTTGTTTTAGCGTGCTTCATATTGGTACAGTCGAGTTCTTCAATATCTGTACAGCCAACGGTTCATAACTAAATAAAATAAAAATAAATATCATGGGACTAATTGACACCAATTGACCTAGTCCCAAACTAGGCAAAGCCTATACTATGGGTACTAGACAACGGATAAACATACTTATATAGATAAACACATACTTATATACGTATTAAACATCCAAGACCCGAGAACAAACATTCGTATTCATCATACAAACATCTGCCCCGACCGGGATTTGAACCCGGGACCTCAAGCTTCATAGTCAGGGTCTCTAACCACTAGGCTATCCGGTATATCTAAACATAAACCTTATGTAACTGGCAATAAGGTCTGTGTATAGATATTTTTGAACTGTTGACTGTATAGATATTGAAGAACTTGACTGTAATAGGAATTGGAAATAGTAGGTACAGTTCGAATTGTCATATAAACCTGACAATTCTAAAGTTGGTAAAAAAGGGGCCTGAAATTGACTGGAATATAAACATTTTCGTTGTCTACTCCATCTCAGCGACTATATTCATATTTAAATTCGTACTAGTCCGCTGAGGGAGTATGCACCAGCTATATGCATTACGCGAGGGGACTGTTCCGAGGAATTTGTTAGCAAGTTTACGAAGTTCGCTAAGATGACATATGGCTGGCTGTACTGGCCTTTGACGACCGCTCTGTTGTGGCACTGCGGCGATTCTTGCAGGGATGTTTCTGGTTCACCATCATCATCATTTTCATGTCAGCCGATCGACGTCCACTGTTCAACATTAGCCTCCCCCATGGCTCTCCACTCAGACCGGTCTTGTGCTTTCCGCATCCACCGCGGTCCCGCTATCTTTACCTGGTCGTCGCTCCATTATGTTGGAGGCCTACCGACAGCTCGTCCCCCGTCCGTGGTCGCCATTCGAGAACCTTGCGACTCCATCGGCCATCAGTTCTGCGAGCAATGTGCCCCGCCCATGTTTCTGGTTATTTCATGGCTAATTCAACGTTGAAGTCGGTCAGAATCAGTTGCCATTTAGTACTGAAAAGTGACAGCGCTTGCAAGTGAACCTTGAATTAGAAGATAACACTACGGTAAACAAATAACTTTTATCTGTCTTTTCAGGAATGTTAGTAATATTCCGCTCTCTGCTTGTTCTAAACCGGTGATTTACCCTCTTATTCATAAACCTATTTCAACTAAAATGCCGTCACAGTTCGTTTGTCCTTTTTTGTCACATTGACATTTCCGTTAGTAAGAAGAAGACAAAACCTATTTTAGCTAAGGAGGCTTGAGTGACGTTTATGAATAAGGCCCTTAGTGTGTGATGTAAATTTTGAAAATAAACTTGGACTTAAGATAAATAAAAGGTCCCAATAGTTGACACCTTAAATTTAGGTCTAAACCTAACGTGTCGATTACTGAGACGTTTACCGGTTCGGCAACTAGCAGCATGTCGCGGTTTAAAAATAATAGTTCCATTAGGATTTAGAAACCTAATATCATCAGCTTTTTTTTAGGTAACACTGCTGGGCAGAGGCCTTCTCTCCGAAGGAGAGGGTTTGGTCTATAGTTGTACATAAACAGTATCAAAAAATAAGAGAAAATTAAGAGTTGAATCCTATTGAAAATCGACTTGATTTTTGCGGAATCGGCATTTCCCTCTAATAAAATGCGTAAATGCCAAACGTAAACTTACCTTATTACTTTTATGGACCCGTGTCAAATTACTTGAAAGCACACACGGCTATTCGGTTATCCTTTTTAATTCGGTTTTCGATTAAGGTCGCTATTGAACTGCGCCAAAGCATCTGTCCACAGAGGGTCGAGCACGACTTTGCGAAAGCTGCGTAACGTAAAATCGAATAGTAAACATTGTCGAGTTTGTATGACGTTTGGAACAGCGCCCGCCCGTGAGCGTATTTGGAACTAAAATTTAGTATGAGTAGTACGATAACCGTAACGCTACGCAGCATTCGTAAAGTCGTGCTCGACCCTCTGGCGTCCGTGGACGGAACTGAAATCGATTACGGACGGAGTACTTTGGAAACGAGCCGTCGATTTTGGCGAGTATTTTTAGACGACTCTTGTTAGGAATTTGGAAAATTCTAAAATTTGACTGAAGGCGTTATATATCGCTGAAAAAAATGTTGGCAGGGAATATGAAATTAACGAACGCCAGAATTCTTATTATACATTAATATTTCGCCTGATTACCTGTCAAGTGTGTGAAACACTTTTTTTATACCAAAATATTTTTACCTGGCCTTTTCACCAACTTTGCAAATGTCAGAATTCAACGACAATTCGGTGTCAATTGCTGACTTGAAGAGTTTTCGTTTTAGCGAACCTCATATTGGCAAAGAGATGTCTTTCGAATTGTCGTCGTAAACTGACAATTGTAAAGTTGGTGAAATAAGAACCTGTAGGTACAGTATAGTACCTACAACATTTAAAACAAAATAAGGACAGGTATGCATTTAAAAAAAACAGTTAAAGTGCCAAAGACTATGGAATAGTTTGATGTCGATAGCTAGAGGAGCTGCTAATTTGCCCAAAATAATTCAGACGTTACCGCAAACGCGATCAAGACTTCTGTCAAAAATTACACCAAAGCGTATAGTGCAATAATCAACGACCGAAAAAACGTCTCGATCGCATTCGTCTTACGGTTGTCAAATAGTATGAGAATTGTATGTTGTCGATACGTGCCACTATAGCGGTGATGCTAATGTGCCCATAGTAATTCAGACGTAAACGCGAACGCGATCGGGGCGTATTTTTGACCGTTGGTTACACTGGAGGCTGAGAAGCTCGGAATCTCTCCTACGCACTACGCGAAGACACAGTATACGCAAAACACCAATAACCCATCATTGATTAAATGAGCAACCGACAGGTGCCAGCATCAATCCCGGGCGCAGTCCCGCCCTTTCGGGCGTAATTGAGTGTGACAAATGCACGGGCCGCGTCGGTTAATGATTCAAGTTAATTTAGGCCCAGCCATTGGCGTTTGGGTTGCGCGGTTTATGTGGTGCGTTTGAATATACTGTGCGTGATATGCAAAAAAAAAGTTTTTTTTTTATTGGGTTGAAAGAGTTGCGATGGAGCTAATGATTTCGTAACATTCTGGTAGCATTAAGTCACAACGACAATATTAGGTATATTGCAGCTTTCGTGTGACTATAAGATTCTTAATAATTAAGGAAGAAATAAATAAACAAATCAGTAAATAGGCGATTAAATACTCTTTTATTTACACGTCATTTTCTTAGTCCACCATCGCTTTCGGAAATAATTAGCTACTTAAACACAAGTATTTTTATTTATTTCTAATTTTAACAGCCTACATGGTATACGTACCTTAGAATAGAACTGGCGTAAAAGACTTAATTTGTAAGGGATAAGGTAAATGGCTGTGGCCAACACTGTCCCAGAAGTTGTGGCATCTTAATACGCAAGGTGACAAGTAGGGTGTCACTCAATTATTGGAACTAACGTGTCGATCATTGCAACGTTTTCCATAAGAAACCTGCAAATAATAAAAAAAAATGCTGCAATAATATTGGTGAAAACATAGGTGGGAATACCTATCTTAAATGTATCAGGGGTTCATAGGTAGGTAAGCAGGCGAATGATATGCAAATACGAGCCGCCGACAAGGTCATTTGCCCCGGGGTTTGGGTTAGCTCCACGCAACCCCAAGTCGGGCAAATGTTTGGCTATCGGATCATGTTCTCTGAAGCGGTTATGGTTCCCTGGTACCTGAATACGGTAAGGGCATCTTCGTTTTAGATAACGCGAATATGTTTTTAAGTGAAAAGTGGGGGACTGATGAACCAAAGTAACTTGGTTATGTGTTAGGGAAATAGTATAGCTCAAACACTAGTGCTATTAAAATATAAATGCTATATTATGAAATATGAAGAAAGCAATTATTTTGTCTGATGATGGTAGGAGTATGTACTTATTGACCCATAAAACTCAACTGGGTATATTAATATTCAATCCTACCAGAACATACTGTATTTAATAATAAAAGAATTAAGTACACGTTATGCTATAAACTAAAATGTAAATACTTGGATGCTGTTATGCAATACAGTGTGTTATCCCACAAAGTGAGATTTTAATGTCATATTGTAGTGTAGCGACACAGGATTGCTTAGCTTGCGATATCGCTAACATGCGCCTGCTATGCAGTCCGGAGCGTCAGTAGTCTCTCGCCCGCCTTTATGTAATTACGTGTTTAAAAGTGAATAAATGGAGTTTTGCCAGATGCAGATATATCATTGAGACCAGACTTATACAACATAGCCGTGAATCTGGACGCTCGCCGGGATGCGCTGAGACACCAGCACCAGACGCGGCACTCGCGGGGAGCCGCAGCATGCGGATACTCCAGGAGGGGCTGCGGTACCAGCTCCGCGACGTTTGACTTCGTCTTTCGTACCTCGGCGGACCAGGGAGCGCCCTGCCTATCGTTATTCCCTGCCGCTACAGAAGGGAATAAGGACAAGTTCGAGTCACGAGTGCAGTGCAGTGTGTGTAGTGCTAGGATAATCTTGTGTTTAGTGTTAGTGCGTATTTGACATGATTAACCTTGTGCGTAGTCATTTACGGTAAGGTAATAAGGTTAAATACGCATAATATGTAGTTAGTAATCACAGGGTTTGGTTTTATCGAGACGGGCCACCTATGCCTAGTATTCTGGGAATTGTACAGTACTAGGTATAGCGACACGTGCGCTGACGCGGCGTTTGCGGAGCGCGCGGCCGCATAGCGCGAGCTAGTTGCCATGCTCGATATCAAATGCCATTGTGAACCTTATGTATATTTAGTGTGTAACTTTTCACTTCGATGTTCAAGTAGCGTGCTTAGTTCCGCGAATTGGACATCGAAAGGGTTTAATTGTTACAGTGTGTACGAATAACATGATTTTCGTAGTTGATATGCTGCCGCATGTACTTATGTAGAGGAATAGTGCCTACATTACATTGCAGATGTCAATTACGAAGAATTATGTCGTCGTAACACTGGGGAGTGCATAGGTAGTTTATAAACGGTACTTAAGTATTAGATTTCATGGGAGCGAGCGCCGGTCAGCGATTTTGCTGAGTACGCTCGGCTCCGCGATAATGTTTTAACTACCTATGATGCTTTGTGTTGTGTTTTTGTTTGTTTGTACCTACTTAATAATTTTGTATTTTTTTGAGTTATCTTTTTTGTTAGGGGAGGGGGGGGGGGCTACTGTAGCGACACAGGATTGCTTAGCTTGCGATATCGCTAACATGCGCCTGCTATGCAGTCCGGAGCGTCAGTAGTCTCTCGCCCGCCTTTATGTAATTACGTGTTTAAAAGTGAATAAATGGAGTTTTGCCAGATGCAGATATATCATTGAGACCAGACTTATAAACCCCCTATAGTAGCTTATCCGCTGGTCTATATTTTGCAAAAATAGGTAGTCCAAGTGACTTGACATTTTGAAATGTCCAAAAAATTTTACAATATTGGTCTTATTGATGTACTTACTAGAAAAAAGTACGATTTCAGTCTCGTAATTTCATGGCGTATAATTATACTGTACTCGTACCTAAATAATATGATATTCTTTTTAAAGCAAAAAGAAGGGAAATGGGAAAATCGTGATGTTAAGTGATAATCATCTCCACTGCCCATAGACATTTCCCAGTATATTTATTTCACCGGCTATCATACTCTCCACGCCGGAGCACAACAGTGGAAACACTGCTGCTTAGCGGCAGGATTAGTGGTGTGGTAGAGATCCGGATGGACTTTGTACTTTGGACTTTGAACCAAAAGACTACTAATTTGCAAAAAAAAAACACTAATCCAGCGTTAGTCAGTCTTAGTTTGGTCGAACGACAGCGCTATGTCGTGTGGCTGTCATCGAAAAATGCCGTGTTGTACTGGGACACATTTTTCGTGAATTTTGTATTAGACCCAAAGACCATGGTGTTAGTAAGTCAATGCCTACGATCCTAATAACATACATTATAACTACAATCATATAACATGTATTATAATTGATATTCAAGGAAAAACCGTAAAAATAAAAATTGGAAAAAAAGTGATACTCCATTTGAGATCATAACGCGTAAATTATTCTCATACAAAGATAACCTCACTTCACTTAAAACGTTTGATCTGTGCGGAATTTAATGCGGTTACCAGTTTCATAGTCAGTTTTAGAACTTTTACTATTAACTTATTCGCGAACTAAACTTCGCCATTAGCGAACCGTTATCAAACGTATGGGAATTTTGCTAAGCACTTAAAGTGAATTAAAAGAGTTAAACGCAGATATGCTTAAGTACGGGCAAAGAACCGAGCTGAACGGCGCGGATTAGAAAAACTCAATGTATATGTTCGATGATGTTGATAAATAAATAAATAAATAGCTTGGGACTCCAAACTAGGCAAAGCCTATGTCTATGTAAATAGATATAGGCTAGCTAGATATATTACCGCTAGATAAAAGCCCTTAAACGGCAGTTACGATTATGTACTTGGCAATAAGTGTGCCTTTTACGTTGCTATGTTTGCGTCCATTTATGCATTGATCGTTGAAAAAATAATCTACTATACAAAAATCTTAATGTGTTAAGCAACCATGATTTATTTTAAAGCTTCTGATTTTCGAGGTTTTTAAACAGAATTTATCATCACCTAATTTATCAATTGTGGTTCCCAATCTGATTGGTGTGGTTTCACGTGGGTGCGGTTGTCGAACAGCATGGAACGTAACATTCAATACTGAACTCGTATTCAGATTTAAAATATCCCAAACTTCAGTAACAAAACTATTTTCCTCAATCTGCATAGAAACTGGTGCCGTTTTTAGCCGGCTGTAAAGCGAGTCATTTGTATGGAGATTTTCAAAAGTAGGTAACTCATAGATGTGTGTAGGTATGTGTTTGTTTTGCAGAATCTGATAGTCTTATCCATAGCTCAATTTATTAGTCTCTAACCATTACAGCATTTTTTTACAAAAGCATTTTTTGAAATGCCTCTTGTGCCCGTAATTACACCGGATGTCTTATTTCTCCACACCGGAACACAACAGTGCAAGCACTGCTGTTTAGCGGCAGGATAAGCGAGCAAGATGGTGCAAAAGTATAGCAAAGAATTTAAAAGATAGGACAGGTATAAAATACTATTAAGCAGGTACAGGAGCTTCGTCAAATCTTCCTATTTTACCCAAAACAAGCTCGCTTAAATCAAATCGCACGTCAGTTATCTCCTACACGAGCATCGTCGCCCGGGACGTGTTCGGCCGTCCTTTGAAGATACGTCACTTGTGTTGCTATTAAGTGCACATGCACTTAACAATGGAGGCCGAATGAGCCGGAAATTGGGAATAGATCTTGATAATACTAAGAACGTTTGGATTATAATGCATTTGGTGATGTGTAGGGTGTTCGTGTTTATGCTTGGTTGAGATACTGCAGTGTGATGTTGAGCAGATAATTACCAAAAGTAGCAAGTATTAAGTATCATTATTATCATTAGCTCAGCTCAGACAAGTTAAGTTTGATCATAAATTCAGAAAATCTCAGAGGACCAAAGCTTAACTTTGACCACATGGTATTCTGTTTCAACTTGGCGGCTTCCCGGAGTGTTTCTAAAAAGTCCGATATACCTACAGTACGAGGGGCGGCTGAAAAGTAATCTACCTAACAATGAAAAAAAAAAGACTGTCGTGGCTAATTTTTTTTTATTTTTCTATATAGTCCCCTGCTAGTAAAATTCACTTATTAAGTTTTTCAAATGTTGAATTTAAACCATTAAAAAAAAATCTTTCGGTTTGTCGTCAAAAAAGTCAGTAACCGCAGCCTTTATTTCGTCATCGGTCATAAACCTTCGTCCCCTGAGGTCTTTCTTGAGAAGTCTAAACAGAAAATATTCACAGGGGGCTAAATCTGAACTATAAGGGGGTGGTTTCGAAGCCATTGTCTTTAATTGCTAGCTTCGTTGTGCGGGCGGTATGCACTGGTGCGTTATCGTGCAAAATTAGAATTCCTTTGCTTAGTTTACCTCGCCATTTTTCTTTTATTGTCTCTCTTAGTTGATATAGTAAGTTTGAGTAATAATCAGCATTCATTGTAGTTTTCTTCGGTAAATAATCTATGAGCAAAATCCCTTCTGTGTCCCAAAAGATTGTAGCCATAAGTTTACCTGCCGATGGACAGACCTTGAATTTCCGAGGCGGCTTCTCATCCTTAAATTTCCACTGTATCGACTCTTGCTTACTTTCCGGGTCCCATCGTCGAATCCAAGTCTCATCACATGTTACAATTCTAGAAATTATTTCTTCCTCTTTCCCTCGACTCATGACCAAAAACTCTTCGCAACATTTGACACGCCTCTCCATGTCAAATGCAGTCAACATTCTGGGGACCCAACGTGCACTAACCTTGGACATGTTCAAATGCTCATGAATTATTTCATTGACTCGCTCTTTACTGACGCCCACATCTCTAGCTATCTCCCACTGCTTCACTCGTCGGTCCTCTAATATAATTTTTTTCACCCTAGCTACATTTTCATCGGTGACGGCCGAAACTGGTCTTCCGCTACGAGGATCATCTTCCAGGCTCTCACGACCTAACTTAAACTGCTTTGACCAAAACTTTATAACAAATTCGGAAGAACACGAACTGCCAAACACACGTAACATACGCTGTCTGATCTCCGAATGCGTATTCCCTTCTTTAGTCAAAAACTTAATCACCGCACGCTGCTTGATTTTATCCATTTTCACTTTTTCTACCGACATGTTTGAAACAATTGTAGGAGACAAATACACGTGATGCAATAAACAAATGAATGTAATACATTTTGAAAATAGAATAACGAACGAATATAAATCCATACCAGCCAGCATTATTTTTGTATATATTTCTGACCAAGGAGATTACTTATCAGCAGCCCCTCGCAGGTACCGGTACCTAAAATGCTTCCCTTTTTTGCACGTAGCAAATCACTTAAACAAGAAAGATGTTTCCACATAACCTTCAAACCTATAGTATACTGAATACAAACCTTTAACCCAATTCTACCTCCAAAGAGCTCGCTAAACATCATAACGTACCCTGCCCCCCCCCCCCCCCCCCCCCCATTGATCCCTATGATAAGCCCCCCATCCATCTTCGGGACGATTTGAATCCCTCAAGCGGAAGAATAATGATTTTCTCATATAAATACGCAGCTTTGTCCTAATTTGACTAGTATTTGGGAGACTGCGGTGTGTGAATACGCTTGAGGGTCGAGCACGACTTTACGAATGCTGCGTAACGTTACGGTTATCGTATCGAGATCGAGAAACCTCATACTAAATTTTAGTTCCAAATACGCTCACGGGCGGGCGCTGTTCCACGCGTCATACAAACTCGACAACGTTTACTATTCGACTATACGTGACGCAGGTTTCGAAAAGTCGTGCTCGACCCTCTGGGAATAAATTTAGGAGTCATGACCTAATGACCAAGCATTTCTCAACCGATTTTCATAAGGATAAAATAAGGTTCGACGCCAATTATACGTATAGATTTATTTGTCAATTCATTTTTCGGAAATTAAAAAGACGACCTCCGCAAAGTAACGCCTGACTGAATCAATTATTTAAAATGCTCCGCCCGAATTATAACGTAACGTAACGTAACAAGTCGGAATTCTACAATATTTAATCATAGTTCAACAAACCAGTGCCCTTAGTGTAATCAAAAAGCACAAAATACGTCTCGATCGCGTTCGCGTTAAAGTGTCAAATAGTATATGAATTGTTAAACGCGAACGCGATCGAGACGTATTTCTTGGCCTGGTCGGCTATTACACTAGGCGCTCTGAGCGCCTAGTTTAGGTGATCGACGATCAAAAATTCGTATCGATCGCGTTACCATAAACATGTCAAACACAATGAGAATAGTACGTCGCCAATAAGTGCCGCTAGAGGCGTTGCTGATTAGCCCTGAGGGTCGAGCACGACTTTACGAATCACGTAACGTCACGTAAAATCGAATAGTAAAGGTTGTCGAGTTTGTATGACGTTTGGAACAGCGCCCGCCCGTGAGCGTATTTGGAACAAAAATTTAGTATGAGGTTTCTCGTTCTCGATACGATAACCGTAACGTTACGCAGCATTCGTAAAGTCGTGCTCGACCCTCAGAGTAATTGAGTTGTTAACGCGAACGCGCTCGAGACGTTTTCTCGTGTCAAACTTCCACAAGAGGCTACGTTGACGTCAAATTGACTTAGAAGCAATATCGCGCATGCACTATGTATGAACAGCGAGTGTTTGCTCGATTTGCAGCAGAAAGCTAAGAGCTTGCCTCAATACGAGAAGAGACTTTAAAATACGGCCATGGTTTCGTTTTAGTTTCGACGTTGGAGTGGAAATAGTAAAAAGCGTAGTGTAGCTTTAATTCTGCCAAAGAAACCTTTCAATGGAATCTCCAATGCGGATTTTGTAAGCAAAACCTAAGCCTAAACTAAGGTTTTAATCGCGTTTAATTATACATTAGACATAATTATTTATTTAACACTGCATGACAATATGTAACTGCATCGAAATATCGGGCTCTCCTCAAATCTAGTAAGGTGATTAATATCCCGTATTAAATATGTTTAAACGAATTGTCTTCATAATCGACATTGTTCTAAAAGTAAGACCTTTAATATTAGTTTACAGCAGTTAAAGGTGGCCTGGGTTTTTATAAAACAAACCTAACCTATAGGGTTTTACAAGATGGTCCTGAAATAAACCCTGAAATGTTTACAGTTTCAGAAAAAAAGGATTGTGAAATGATCATTTTGTGAAACGAATCAGTTGTGGAATGTTTGTCGGTAAATGATCGGATACCGCGTCGTTTCCAGTTCGTAGTACTTATACACATGACCGCTGGATAGATGACACCCTGTCATCTTTCATTCCCCCCCTCATTTACCCGAACCTACAGCAAAATTATGTTGTAAACGTGTAAGCTAAAAAAAAATCGAATCCCATAAAACAGTCTCAACCAACGAATCCCAATAATAATTCGGTCTATAAAAACATTTCTCCTTACCCGTCTGATAAATTTCCCTCAGTAATAACAGAGGAAATATGATTATAGTTGGAGGAAAATCTCGGTAAAAATCAGTTTGTAAGAAAAATATCTTCCTCGGTGTCCCGACGAAGGCTTTAAGCCGGAGAACTTTATTTTCCCACCGATGCTAATTAGCTGAACTGTGGAAAATGGAGACTTACTTTGCATTCTACGCTTTGGACTAGACGTGACTTTTGAGATTTTAACCCCCAACACAAAAGGTGTCAAATTCTAAATGGCACCACCTGCTTTAATCTGATCTTACCTTTATTCCGTTATGGTTGCCTGGTAGAGATCTCTATGTAGCGATAAGACCGCCCATTGCTACCTTGCATTTTATTTGTACCTTTTTCTGTTTTGTTTATTATGTGGTGTTCAGTAAAAAGTTCTTGTATTGTATTGTATTTGTGTTTTAAGTTGGATATGTGTATCTGTGGCATCGTAGCTCAATTTAAGATTAATTAGAACGATTTGAACTCTCGGCTTTTATCAAAAGATAGTTAAATAGTGATGGTTGTTAGCTAAATCTTTTTTAATGTTAAATTGGATAGCTACAATTCGGTTGTTTACTATGTTATTTGTTCAAATGATGTGTTTTCTTTTTCTGTATGTGTCGAATCATCATCATCACCATCACCAGCAGCCCTTTTGTTTATGCTACCTGCAGCTTATCCACGCATCTTACTCGCTAATGTGCTAAGCAGCAGTGCTTGCACCGTTGTGTTCCGGTATGGAAAGTAAAACAGCCTAGGAAATCACGGGCACAAGAGGCATTTCTTCTTATCCCTCTAAGTTTGGTACATGGCAGTGTTGATCGCTTACCATCAGGTGACCCACTTGCTCGTAAAAAGTACTTAACGTGAGACTCAAACATTGCTAATTGGTATATAACAGCGGGCCTAGAATGCTGCCTTGGGGTACAACTCATAGATTTTCGTCATAGATAGACGTATTCGACACGACACTAGCAAAAAGATTGTCATTTAGCATTGCCATCTTCACAACTGATTCTGAACTGAAAAAGGAAGGGCCCTATAACTTTATCATGATTTGTAATCATATTTCAGAATCCTCCCGCTTTTTACAAAAAGATTGTCATTTAGCATTGCCCTCTTCAGAACTGATTCTAAACTGAAAAAGGAAGGGCCCTATAACTTTATCATGATTTGTAATCATATTTCAGAATCCTCCCGCTTTTTACAAAAAGATTGTCATTTAGCATTGCCATCTTCAGAACTGATTCTTAACTGAAAAAGGAAGGGCCCTATAACTTTATCATGATTTGTAATCATATTTCAGAATCCTCCCGCTTTTACAAAAATATTGTCATTTAGCATTGTCATCTTCAGAACTGATTCTTAACTGAAAAAGGAAGGGCCCTATAACTTTATCATGATTTGTAATCATATTTCAGAATCCTCCCGCTTTTTACAAAAAGATTGTCATTTAGCATTGCCATCTTCAGAACTGATTCTTAACTGAAAAAGGAAGGGCCCTATAACTTTATCATGATTTGTAATCATATTTCAGAATCCTCCCGCTTTTTACTGAAAACCCCTTTCCTTTTCGAATGCAGGAAAGCATAATGTTTATCATGCGTATGATTGATTCTAATAAAAAAACTGTTTGGTCATGCAGTCAACTTTAATATTGTTAGGTCTATTATTTGGTTATTTGTATAGCTGACGTAAAGAACCGTTGCTGTTACGACGATTTGAAAACATGGGTTAGACATTTAACTACATCATCCAGAGGCCCTGTTGCGTAACTATTTTGATACTCTTCATCGGATTGGAATGTCAGTTTTTGTACGACTGTGACAGGTAGCTGTTTTCGATAATAATTGTCAGCCCACATAAAATGAACACGATGCCGATTGCGAGCGAGTTAGACAATAAGCATGCAGGTCAGAGTATGTCGGCCTAAATGATTTACTAAAAGTATGTAGGTATAACAGAAATAATAATTAGCGTAGCTGAGTCAGGTACTTTGACTCCTATATTATACATTATCCCATAAGCAATCACCATAAAAGTACGAAATATAAGCAAATTGCGTTCAAATTACGACGCTAAAACGCCTCAACAGTTAAATTCTCAGCAAACATTATAAATTATAAGGGTCGTTACTCCATAATGTGACAAACAAGCAGCCCGAACATAACAAAGGCACTTCGTATTTATTTAACGTTTTAACAAACAAAAGCCTTTTCCCAAAATTAGGTTATTTAGAGTTACTGCAGCACATTCAGCATCGTTACAGTTGGAATACCAGGGCAGCATAACACAACAGGCCACGTCTGTACTGCCCCCAAGCGGCCATTCCAGCGGCTGTGTCTCCTCGTCGCAACGTACGGCAGTGCGCTAGTTTCCTTTACTTGCTGGACTAATGAGAAAATATACGCCTCCTCGCTAACTTTGCTTTCCTGGTACTTGGTCCTTTTTAATGGCGACTCCTGTATAGTTTTTAGTTAACGGAAATGAAAATTTTAAACCAGTTCGGTGTCATTGTTGGGAAAAGTTTTGTTTTTATAATTTTTCGTTTCATACCCCTTACTTTGAAATTAGATATGAAAACGTACACGCTTCTTTGGCCTTTCGATGTTACGTTATCTTTGGAAAGACTTTATGGCTTCAAGGATCACGGGTATGGATTGACCTGAGTAACTGATTCAAAACGATGTCGATTTATTGAATTTCAGTTTCAAATTGACGAAACATGATAGAAGATAACTATGAATTCGACAACATTATCGATATTGAGTGCTATAGCATTTACCAAGGTCATAAAAATCCTGACTAAAGCTAGGTTACAGAAAACAGTACTCCCGTACTCTTGCAAAATGTCCACCTCCTATCGTATTCAAGAAACCTGCCAGCGCAGCATAGCATGCAAATAAAATATAAACACCCCGCAGTAAATAATACAAAAGATCTAAAACATATATGTTGTGGATGCCAAATTCTGAGTCAGCACTGTTGCCGACGTACCCGTGAATACACATGGTGCACGTACAGCGTGCTCAAAACCAAACAAGTCGAAATATACAGGGCGATGAACTTGCTAGGATCACGGACAGTCGCGTTCAGAAGTTGGAGATATCGAACCTTGAGTTTTACTTGTAAAATTAGTTTCATAACGAGTTATGAACCTTTTGTTGCCCTCAACCGCTACCCTAACCGTGAATGAATTCCCAGTTGTTTTAAAAATAAAAAAGTCGCCTCCATTTAAACGTGTTTAAACCACAAATAAACCGACAAATATTTACTCTGTATATTTAAATGAGAAAGTAACTCTGTCTCTCTGTCTGTCTCTGGCACCAATCTAGATGAAATTTGGCTAGAAGATAGTTTGAACATTTAGGAATAATATAGGCTACTTTTTATTCGGGAAATTTGTATAGTTCCCGCGGGATAGCGATAACCGAAATCTACGAAGACGAAGTCGCGGGCAACAGCTAGTTTATAATGAATTGGAAAGATAAGCAAAACTACTTTCCGTACGTTACAATTATACAGTTGTACTTAATCAGGAAAATGTAACAATCCTATTTGAAACTAGATCATGGAAATTCTATTTTAATGTATAAAAGAAAAATCCGTTTTCGATGGCCGTTAATACAGTCAATTAGGCGCTGTCTCCACAAAAGTGCAAAAGAGAGTATTTTAAATTATTCACCACTACGCTATGCTGCCGATTTATGTTCAGTATTTAAAAACTGATAGAAAGCTCAGTGTATTCTGGTTTGAACTAGTTTGACTGGAATGGAAATAAAAGCAGTATATTATGCACTCATTGGCACCATATTTTCTTTGATGATTGTGATTTTAATTATATTTTTTATAAACTCACTGAAACATGAATACACAGAAAAAAACCAGAAAAATACCAACCCCGGGAATCGAACCCGGATCCTCGACACTCCGGGTCGTGTGCTTTTCCCCTACACCACGATTGGACATAGAGGAAAGGCTGAATTAAAAACAAAAGCCGTAAAAATAAAAAATTGGGAGAAAAAATACGAAAAGATACTCCTACTGAGATCAAGGATTGTGATTTTTCATTTTCTTCCAATGATGAATGAACGTTATACAGTAAAAATAAGTTGGGTTAATAGTGCCTGTGACTTGTGAGGTTGGCACATTTAGATCGGTTAGTATGGGCAAGTCTGTAACTATAATACATACAAAAATCTGTTCTTAGGCACCATGTTATCAATTTTAGTGACAAGAAAAACTGAATACATAAATTTAAAAGAAACTTGTACTTACTCAGCTGGGCAATCGAACCCGGTCGTACAATACAATACAATACAATACAATACAATAACTCTTTATTGAACACCACATAACATTTCCGTATTGAAAAATAAAACTTACATTAGGTATTTTTATTCCGATTGTGTACGTCATAATAAGTCATAATTAGCAGTAAATGTCACTGTGAAACATTACGATTATTTGAAATTAATTGTGTTTCTTATTATTTAATTTAATTAGATTTATGTACCAAATAACAAGCATTTTTTTTTTCAATGTAATATTCAATTGGTTTCGGTAATGATTTTACTATTGCGTTTTGTATCTTTAGGTGATAAATTGTTACTAATCGATTACGTTACGCAGAGGCTCGAGCACGACTTGTCGAATCCTGCGTAACGTTACGGTTATCGTATCGAGATCGAGAAACCTCATACTAAACTTTAGTTCCAAATACGCTCACGTCATACAAACTCGACAACGTTTACTATTCGATTTTTCGTGACGCAGGATTCGAAAAGTCGTGCTCGACCCTCTGCACTCGAATATTCGTACTCGGGCCTCAGCAATCCGTATCCGTAAATACACTTTTGTAACAAACCAGCACTCAGGCTCAGTCAGAATTAATTTAAAGCACTTCTGCAATCGCTTGTACGCTCGGGGCGAGCAACACGATGCATTCCTCAATTCGCTGTTGACACTAGCCATCTCGCTCTGGCACGGGCTGATTATGAAGATGTTAATCGCTCGCGTTGGTATTAACGTTAAGTTGGAGACTAACTTTGATGTGGGTATGCTTTGGTTTCAATCAGATTTACGCCGGATAGCCTAGTGGTCAGAGACCCTGACTATGAAGCTTGAGGTCTCGGGTGCGATCCCCGGTCAGGGCAGATGTTTGTATGATGAATAGGAATGTTTGTTGGTTTATTTTATTATTTTTATTTTATTAATAAAATCACAATTTTAAGCTTAACATATGGACAGTAACTTAAATTAGGTAAGCATAGCAGTTTTAACAGGAAAACATATTGCATAAGCAGTATATCATAGTGAGTAATGCACTCCAGCTCTGGCTAAGATTGTTCTCGGGTCTTGAATGTTTATTATGTATTTATTTATATATGTACGTTTATCCGTGGTTTAGTAGTCATAGTACAGGCTTTGCCTAGTTTGGGATTAGATCAATTGATTATTGTAAATTGCGTCATGATATTTTTTTATGATTTTCAATAATTGAAGGTAAACCGACGCTGCGACGGTGCTTGACGCCGTCCCAATAGTTGACACCTTCAATATTAATTACGTAGTAATTGAGGTAGCAAGCCGGATGTCAATTATCTCTCGAATGAGATCCAAATTTGCGCGCAAATATCAAAATGTACGTAACATGTTTTTCGATTGCCTTGTGAGCGTATTTACTTATATTATTGCTCCAAATATTACTATCACTACTAATCTAATCACTGCTTCCTAATTACATAAATCACTAAATCCCTTTGATCGCATACGCGAGTACATAAACTCACAAAGCTTATCTACCGAAGTCAGATTTCTTTCCGTCCTTTACTTACTAAATTCAGGGACGTTTTTACAAAGGGCTTAATGCTAAATTCCATTAATTCGGCCACATAAATCCAAGTTAGGGCCGCTCCAGGCCACGGGCCGATACCGTGAGCCAGTGTTGCCTGAGCTCTGCTTTTGTAATTCCTTCAAAGGGAACATGTTTTTCTTTTGAGTATGAATATTTGTTCATTATCATGATACTCGGGAATTAATCGCGTAAAAAATGTATATTTAAATTTAAATACCTCGACGTTTCGGACGCGACGTTGCGTCCATGGTCTCGAAGGGACTGAAAAGGCCCACCCCTACTACAACCCTAGTAGTAGTGACAACTCTAGTAAAAAAACTAATAGGTAATAAAAACCCGTGCAGCTAGGAGATGTTGATACCCGCCTCTTCAGTCCCTTCGAGACCATGGACGCAACGTTGCATCCGAAACGTGAGGGTATTTAAATTTTAATTTAAATATATGTTTTTACGCGAATAAGTCGCGAGTATCATGATAATGTGTGAAAATCGCAAAAGTTTAAATCAATACACATGAACATTTGTTGTTCGTTAATTTGCGTTAATTAGTTTATTCATAGGTTGATGTGATGGTTTGCTTTTGAGTTTTGATACTCCATACGTAGTTATTACGTCTTTTAACGAGAATTTACGCTTTTGAGTTTATTAACTGAAAATTATTAATTTGCTCACCCGCAATCGCATGTGTAAAATAGCTGTGCAACAATATTTTTTCCCTGTAACACTTCCGCTTCCACTGCTACACGAATCAACACCGTATTGTCACACAGACCCAACGATCACCACCACCACAACACTATACAACCGTTCAAATTATTCTACTTTCTCTCTCTCTCCCTCTCTTACTTTTGATTTTTTTTAAACCTTTGTTCATTTCTTACCACATTATACATCTAGGCAACTAATTGTACAGTACAGTAGAGTTTTTCTTTTCGGTACTAAATGACGACCGATTTCACACTTCTACCATGAAACAGCATTAACAATCATAGTGGAATAATGAAAAAAATACCCAGAGGAAGGACTACGGATTAGTCCGAAACATGTCGGGCTATACTCGACTGACATACGTGAGTGATCCGTTTATTTCCACTATAACTGCATGAATAATCTTAGAGAATGCTATCCCAAGGTATGGTTTCAAAGTTTTCCGACTTCCTGATTAGCACCAAATGAAAGGACATTGACCGTTCATCGTTTTGAAAAAAATATCTGTTATTTATTTCAGTGACAACCGATTTTTCAATCGTCACATATCCCCATATCCCACAGATAGTGTAGGAGTATCTATGGAATAAGATCAAACTTATCTGAGGCTGGGCCATCCATTCACACGTCACTCCGCCGGATTTATCATCAAATTGCCGACACACGTTTCATGGCAGAGCTATTTCATTTCATCAAAGCTATTTTAAATAAATGTCATCATCATCAGCCTATTCTAGCCCACTGCCAGCAGTCTAGCAGCAGTGGGGGAGGCCTATGTCCAGACATAGGCCTCCCCCAATGAGTGCCATAGCGCCCTGTCTACAGCTTGCCGCATCCAGAATCTGCTTGCAGTCTTTCGCAGATCGTTATCCCACCTGGCCGGAGGGCGTCCTACACTACGTTTGCCGAGTTTGATTTTAAATAAATATCGTAGGACAGTTTTATTGACACCAATTGACCTAGTCCCAAACTAGGCAAAGCCTGTGTAGTCAGCAGCTGATGTAGCTAAGCAACCGACGCTTCGGTGTCACAATGATCTACACAAGCTCTTACGTCTATTACAAGAGCCGCGATTTGATCATTGCGACCGCTTCAGTTGCATAGCTACTTCTGCTACTAACTGTACTATGAGTAGGTACTCGATAACGAATAAACATACTTATAAGTATAGATAAACTAGCTGTTGCCCGCGACTTCGTCCGCGTAGATTTCGGTTATCGCTATCCCGCGGGAACTATACAATTTTCCCCAATAAAAAGTAGCCTATGTTACTCCTCAATATTCAATCTATCTTCTTACCAAATTTCATCTAGGTTGGTGGCGCGATTTTCCCGAAACCTCAATGTAGTCTGGGTCTCTAACCTAATCGCTATCCGATCGTCAAAAAAAACTTAATAACTAACCTAACCTATACAACAAACAATAAAATCATCCTGAAATCATCCTGATTTTAGCAGAAAATAGTTATCGATGAAATGAAAATGAGATGAAATGGAACGGTTATGAAACGTTTGTCGAGGATTCAAGGGACTTCGCGCGCCATCGACATTCATAAGCACATCCCTGCCCCACGACTACGAAGTGCAAAATTCGAACTTCGTATCGTGCCGTCCCTCTCAAGCTAATATTATTTAATACGAGAGTGAGCGGGACGGTACGATACGAACTTCGAATTTCGAATTTCGTAGTAAGGGTTATCATGATACTCGGGACTTAATCGCATAAAAAACACCCTGCGTGTCCCTTAGAGACCATGGACGCAACGACGCGTCCGAAATGTCGAGGTATTTAAATTCAAATTTAAATATACATATGTTATTTACGCGATTAAGTCCCGAGTATCATGATAATGTGTGAAAATCGCGAAAGTTTAAATCATTTCGTAGTATGGGGGCTGAATACGCGCCCGTCGGCCCGTGCGGCCACTCGACGTGGGAAATCAACGCGACAGCGGGTCTTGGCCGGGCTATCGCTGGCAACCCTAATTAAATCCGATACCCGAGAGCGTCAGCTACATTTATTCGGTCGGTTTTAAAAGATAAAGATTAGAGGGTTGACGCGTATTTATGTTTGTCCAACGCAAGCATGTGATTGATTTTTGGGAGGCTGTGCTTTGCACGGAATGAAGCGGTGTTTTATTAATTTGAACGAAATTTTGTGTGGGTTCAGTTTTCCTTGTCCATAAGTTGCAATAAGAAGTACAGCAAAGTAATATCCAACGCATAGTAGGGACCTAACCTACAGATATTTTTTGTATTTTTGTTTCCCCCCTAAATTCTTTTTTTGTTTGAAAGAGTATTTAGTTATCGTTTTTGCAGTCGGGTTTTTTTTAATCATTTTGTTTACCGTGTTTCATGATATTTTTTTCTGATTTCGGATTTGTTGTATTTAAAGCCATCAGAACCGGAATTTTGAGTAGGTAACAATATGCCAAATTGAAATCCGTCAAACGCTTTAGGGCCTAAAGTTTAGGCCGTAAAGCGTCCCAATGAATTAGACATACATACATATATACATACTCTCCAGAAAAATAACTCTCCTTCGACAGTCAGGTAAAAGAATTAGGTACCTATACCTACATCAATAAATCTTGTTTTCGCTGTAATAGGGTTTCTTTATTCGTATTGTTCTAACTCTCAAATGTAAACATTCTGACCTTGACACGACTAAGCCTGTTAGAGAATTTCAAAAGAAGCTACAAGCGGTGATGAAAAGCAAACAAAACTTCTAGGTATGTAAATCAAATACGCATTACTTTTCGCCTGTTTTATTATTGCACAGAACGCAAAACCCTGCCTCAATATTCTCAACCATACCAGCAATCGCAAAAACACTTCGCCCCCAAAACAGTCCATTACGGATAGGAAAATATCCAGCTTTTTCTCAATCCAAAATGGCGGAAATTTCGTCGTCTCACTGGCTGCTCCTGATATATAGCTGCGGAAACTATTAGCGTGCTATATGTATAGCTGTTCTCTGTTTTGGAAGTCTTTTAGAGAAAATGGCGGATTCAAACCAGTTTTTTAAGAGGTGCTTAAAATTCTGTTATTATTATTTGATCGTATGGCATTATACAAGTACATAGGAAATCACACTGAATTACGTCATAAGTCAACAGCGTCAGGTATCACGTTCACATAGAGGTCCTCCGGGTCGCCCCGGTAGCATCGCTTTGGGCAGCGCTCCACAATATGCTGTGCAGTTTGGTCTTCGAGGCTGCAGTCACAAAGCAGGCTATTGCTCCATCCCCACTTGAACTGCAAAGAGTTGCACCTACCGTGGCCTGTGCGGATTCTGTTGAGGCGACACCAATGTTTCTTTCTATTAAACTTCTATTTATTTTGCATTTACGACTAAGTGATTCTGTCAAGCTGTATTTCCTGATGGTGTCAGGGGTAGGGTTCAAAACATCCTACAATACCCACTACATTTAAATAGTTAGTTTATGATGTTCTAGTTGGGTCTGTTGCAGACCCAGTACCTGGTGTGACCTATTTTACCATCTTTACAATTGTCAGTTTTATATTTATGACAATTCGAAATACATTTCATTGACGATATGACGCGCGCTAAAACAAAAGCTCTTCAAGTCAGCAGTTGACACCGAATTGTCATTGGTAACTGACAATTGTAAAGTTGGTAAAACAGGGGCCAGGTGTGGTGTGTATAAATATGAATCTATACCAAGTTTCTTTTATACCTAGTGGTTAGTCATTACATTTCAAATTGACGCCTAGTGGTAGGACGCCGTGATTGGTAGGTATTAATTCAAATTAATACCTACCAATCACGTGCCAAGATTTCATGGAATAAAAACTATTAAATCAAATGATTAATTACAGTTAAATAAAAGCTTATTATCTCCTGATATTTAATTTTCATCTTAAGGACATCTGGACCGATTTCAATGAAACTTAATTAAGAACCGTTTCGATTAAACTAGCTTTCGATACAAAAACCGCGTTCAAATTATCGCCTAATCATTTAGGAGATATGGTGCCACAGAGAGACACACAGTCGCGGGTTAAATACAATATTTATATTTTGAACAGCAAGCTTTTCCCACCACCATTCTCAAATTGTAGACCACTTGGCTACAGGGCTTGTAAATAATACACCCATAGCCTTGTGCATATGTATCTATACTTATAAGGGTGTCTGCAAAATATACGACACGTCAGGGCGACCATTAGGACACAGCTGTGCGATACGTCCAGCGAACATCTATTTACTCAGCCTGTGAGCTGAATTAACTGGTGTATTATATAATTTATATACAGGATTATGTTGTTAGAAGCTGCATAGGTTTTTAAGTGGTTAAAAACATCAGGATATGCCCTTTGGATAACAATAACATCAGGAACGGCGGAGAGAGCCCACCAACGCCTGCGGTGAGCGGCGCGCAGCTGTGATGAAAATGAGACCATCTAGAAAGTATACAATACAATAACTCTTTATTCAACACCACATAACAAGCAAAACAGAAAAAAGTCACAAAGGAAATACAAGGTAGCAACTAGCGACCTTATAGCTACAGAGCGATCTCTCCCAGGCAACCTACCAGGAAAAGGGATGCTATTTAGAAAGTTTTAGGTAACGAATACCCTTACAAGCAAAAAATAGTTATTTGTTATACAAGGGTGCAAAGTTGTATTTTACGCGCGAGTGTGGAATTGAAACACAAGTAAGCGAAAGGATTGTATAGTTGAACCACGAGCGAAGCGAGTGGTTCTAAAATAGAATCCTGAGCGAGTGTTTCAACACACGAGAAGTAAAATACATTTGCACCCGTGTGTAACACAAAACTTTTCACCTCACTGTAGCGAGGAAAGCGCGACATCCAAAAAAACAGCTCATAAATATAAATCTTCATTACTGCAATCACAATTTTTTACGACATTATAATATAAAGCTCTGGAAGTTGTGTATTTTTACGTGAGTCGGAGTCTGTGAGAAAATTTTTGTTGACAATGTTGACATTTCTGACGATGCGTTTAGAAATTGTATCGACTTAACTTGTGCGTTCAAAATTATATTCAACATCATTATAAAAAAAACAAATGTTTCTTGTAGAATTTTATTACTTAAATAAAGCTAAATTTGGTATTTTTTATTAAATTCTCAAACCATTTACTATTTATTTAATGATAATTTTGATAATTATTATCGAACAAACCATTATTATGAGCGTTTTACGTTTTGTTATTTGTCAAAAGCTACTTAAACACGCTCCACTTCAAGGTCAAATTACTTTCCCCACTAGTGGATAAAACGCGATTTTACCCGCTCGTATTAAAGGATAAAAGACGGCTTTTCGAGGTAGTGAGGGGAAAAAAGTTTTCCAAGTCGGTAAAAAAGTCTTTGAGTAATCGGGAAACAACTTTTAAAAAAGACAAAAACCGACGAATCGAGAAGTATTAATTTTTAATTTGCCGACTTGAAAAAAGGAGGACGCTTTTTTGAAGTTGGCAAATTACGCGGGTGGTAGGACCTTGTGCGAGGTCCGACCGGTTCGCTACCACCATCTTACTCGCTAATCCTACTGCTAAGCAGCAGTGCTTGCACTGTTGTGTTCCGGTGTGGAGAGTAAGACAGCCGGTGTAATTACGGGCACAAGAGGCATTTCATCTTAGCTCTCTAGGTTGGCAACACATCTGCAAGCCCCCCGAGGTTGTGGTTGTCTATGGGCAGCGGTGATCACTTACCTACCATCAGGTGACCCACTTGTCACCTTATCTATGTCTATGTCAATAAACAGACACACGCGAAGGTAAACTTTTCCCTTTATCATCTTTTAACTTCGTGACAAGGCAAATGATATAATTTTACTTTGAACAAAATGCCACATTTCACTGCAGTTTTACCTAAACACAAAACTAACATCAAGGGTATGTTATTCCACATTTTTACAAGTATTGCCACTATTTATGTAACAAATATTATTGGAAGAAAGGGGCCTTTTACTGATTCCGATTGGTTTGTTGTTTCACCAAACACGCGATTTGCAGCAATCATGGAAAGATTATTTCTGTGTCGAGCATGTTTGTCTTGAATCAGAATGTCTAGTGTAATCATCGGCAAAAAAATACGTCTCTAACGCGTTTGGGTTAAAGACTCACACATCACACATCACCAGCCTTTTTTACGTCCCACTGCTGGGGCACAGGCCTCCTCTCAGAATAAGAGGGCTTGGAGCTTGGGCTTGTTAAAGACTCAAATACTATGAATGAGAAAAATAGTTTTTATAATAAGATCATCCGAGTGTTAAGGCCTAATTATGTAGAGTTGCATACATTACTTTATCTACCCACATATTTGTAGAGAGAGAGAGGGAGAGAAACATTTACTCACATACATTCGACACATACAAAGAAATGAAACAGTACAAATAAATAAATAAATATCATGGGACAATTTGACACCAATTGACCTAGTCCCATACTAAGCAAAGCCTGTAGTATGGGTACCAGACAACGGATAAACATACGTATATAGATAAATACATACTTATATACATATTAAACATCCAAGACCCGAGAACAAACATTCGTATTCATCATACAAACATCTGCCCCGACCGGGATTTGAACCCGGGACCTCAAGCTTCATAGTCAGGGTCTCTAACCACTAGGCTATTCGGCCGTCATAAATACTCTATGATTCAGAAGCCGAAGGCCACATAATAAACAAAACAGAAAGAAATACAATGAAAATGCAAGGCAGCGATGGACGATGGTTTGTGATCGCGGGTTAGCAAATTAATTATTTTCTGTTCATGCTTCTTTTATTAGTTGACTGTATAATAAAACTGTCTCGACTTCCAAGCTCCTAGCAATTTTTGATAATATTTCCTTTTCAAAACAACTGGCTGTTTCCTTCGCTGTTACAGCCTAAAGTATTGCCTCATAATCCATTGTCGGAACTAGCAGTTTGTGCGGGTACTTCCACGCGTTCCGCCCAGCCTGTGGTTGACACGAAAATATACGGCTGCACCTCTTGCCAATGTCTTTGCCGTTTCTTTTGCTAATGTTTCGGAAACAATGTTAGAAGGTGAAAATATATTTTTACTTTAAAGAGACTCCTTACATTACAATCTTTCAAATATTAATAAAATTAAGTACGCTTAAGTTTTTCGTTAACAAAAAAACATTTTTAATAAGTACAAGTTTTTGTTTTAAAAACCGGACAAGTGCGAGTCGGACTCGCGCACGAGGGTTCCGTAGAAAGATTTTAACGCTTTTCCCCAGAAAAGAAGTTCAGTGTTAGCCTGGAGCCCTGCTCCTAAGCAAAACGTACGCAGTGTGGGGTCATCTTATATTGGTCTGTGAAATCTACAGACAAACATAAAAATTTAAGATTATAAGAATTTTTTGAGTGGTTGTGCTATAACAGCTACCTTCATACCAAATTTCAATTTTCTAGGACAACTGGAGACCCTTTCGGCTTTCGCGGTACGGCAATTTGTATGGAAACAGTAGCCTTTTGAATTACTATATCTTTTGATTGCGTTGACTTAGAAGGTTGATTTTGTCACAGCTTCAATGGACCGCAGGCTTGAGTATATGATATTAATTTTAGCATGCTACCTCCACGCGTTTCAGAGAAAATATATGAAACAAATGATACGTGCCTATAAAATTTGAGGGTTGCCCTCGATTTCCCAGGAATCCCATCATCAGATCCTGACTTGGTAACAATGGAACCAACTAGAAAGTATACCCTTTCAAACAAAAAAGAATTTTTGAAATCGGTCCAGCCGTCTTTGAGTAATCGGGGAGCATACATAAAAAAAAATGTAGCGAGCCTAGCGCCACACGCGAGTGACGTCACTGTTCTACATCGCGCTAACGAAGTTTCTCAAGTCGGTTGCATAAATACAACTTCCAACTCTCTTCCTTCGGACTTCGGTCCCCAGGCATAACATTTGCCTGGAGAGAGATCTCTCTATTGGAGTCCTCCCCAAACTGGTGACCCTCGACATTGGACAAAAAACGCAACCTTCCAAGACCTACGACAATGATGCAGTCTCACAGCAACGCCAGACTACCACACTGTGCACCACTAGCATGTTGCTATATCTCCATGCCTGGTGTCTACAGTGTGCAACCCTCTCCTACACTGCTACGCACTCCGACGAGGATCCAGACTAGCAGCAACTCATCGCTCCTGCCAGCACAGCGGAACAACTCATCGTTTCCGCCAGCACAGCGGAGCAACTCATCGCTCCCGCCAGCACAGCGGAACAACTCATCGTTTCCGCCAGCACAGCGGAGAAACTCATCGCTCCCGCCAGCACAGCGGAACAACTCATCGCTTCCGCCAGCACAGCGGAGCAACTCATAGCTCGCCAACGAGGCTGAGCACAATTGCCCCTTGCAAGCGCCCTCACGACGCACAGACTGCGCTCTCACACCGACCTCCGGTCTAAGAAGGGGGGCTGGTGTAGCGACCCTAGCGCCACACGCAAGTGACGTCACTGTTCTACATCGCGCTAACGAAGTTTCTCAAGTCGGTTGCATAAATACAACTTCCAACTCTCTTCCTTCGGACTTCGGTCCCCTGGCATAACATCTGCCTGGAGAGAGATCTCTCTATTGGAGTCCTCCCCAAAAAAATATTCCGACGAATTGAGAATCTCCGCCTTTTTTTGAAGTCGGTTAAAAAAGAGTCTTGACAGACAGACAGACGGACAACAAAGTGATCCTATAAGGGTTCCGTTTTTTCCTTGCGAGGTACGGAACCCTAAAAACTAATAAATTGCGCTGATACATTCCCTATGCTGGGGAGTTCTAAAACTTCTTAACCTCAACTTGTCGCTCGCAGCGCCACGCTATCGCGACCCATTGTCATATTCGCGAACACCATCAGTGTACGAGTAATTAAACTTCGTAATTGGACCGGCGGGGTCAGCCCCTGAGTGACTCCCGCTGGGAGACTGGATGCTTTTTGCACTGCGGCTGCGTCTATTACATAATGTATGTATGTATATCTCTTTATTGCACATAAAACATAAAATAACAGAACAAAAGAATGTACAAAGGCGAACTTATCCCTTAAGGATCTCTACCAGTTAACCTTCGGGCTATTGACAGGACAGAAAAAAGAGTTGACATACAAATAAAAGTAGCTACTAGCTTTTCTACTACTACTAGATTCAAATATTGTGAATGTACTCTTTATAATGGACTAATAAAACCCCTTTCGGCTTTACGGGTATTTTTATAACATCCTGTATAGTAATTTACTATTTATTTATTAAGCACAATCGTGTATCACAAAATCTTAAAAATTAAGTAAAACACGAACCCGGGCGGGGTATAGCATTAATTCTTTTAAATCGTTAATAATTGTACATAATTATATAAATATGGAAAACAAGATCTACGTATTATAATAGGTTACCTATTAATAAAACATAACATTAAATAAAATTTCAGAGATCTGAACGTATGAGATCGTGAAGAGGAGATCAACACCTATATTTTTTTACAGTTTTATATAAAAACACATACAGACATTTAATACTATTACAAACATAACATTTAATATTATTATAGACCCTTGAGTAAGTATACCATGTTTTATTTTTTCTGATTCTGAAAAGACAAGTCCTGACTGACTGACTGACTGATCAACGCAAAAATCTGTGTATCTAATTATCGAAACTGCTGACCTATTGCGCAACTGTTTTGACACTCGTGATCGGATTGATATGTCAGTTTTTGTACGACTGTGACAGCTAGCTGTTTCCGATACCAATTTTGTCAGCCCGTACAAAATTAACGCCATTCCGAGCGAGTTGTAAAGTAAGGCTGCAGGTCTCAGGTCAAATTCAAATTCTAAATTCTAAATTTTATTCAGCAAATAGGCAGTTGAATGCTCTTTTACTGGTATTTTTTTGAGTCTACCAGCGCTTTCGGAACGACCATGATTGCCAAGAAGAATGCCGCAAGAAACTTGGCACAAAGTCATTTTTTCTACAAACAAGTTACATTAGCTCTTACAATACTAACCCTGTGGTTAATAATAATAATAACACAGTATTATTAGAGAATAAAGAGACAAAAATACAGTTATTAGCATTATAGGCATTACGTTCCAGGAAAACCACAAAATATGATTTAAAGCAAAAACCTCGTAACAGCCAGTGCGCGGCTTAAAAATATTGACGCAAGCTTATTGGATCCGTATTCATGTTGAGTGTAACTTGATCAACACACTCCCGCGGATCAACAAATCCGATCGACCCGCTTTAATTCTCGGATTGTTCGGCGACTCATTGGATTTTTGTGAATTTGCCGGTTTAATATATTTTTAGGGCTCCCTCCTTAGTTGACAACAAACCCATATTTTCACCAATAGCCCAACTCTTGATACTAGAAAGCTGTGATAAACATTAAATCACGCGGACAATGCAGTAGTTTTTTTTTGTTTACTTCCCTTACACGTAAAGTAGGGTTGTTTTTAGGGTTCCGTACCTCAAAAGGAAAAAACGGAACCCTTATAGGATCACTTTATTGTCCGTATGTCTGTCTGTCTGTCTGTCAAGACCCTTTTTCTCTGGAACGCGTGGAGGTAGCATGCTGACATTAATATCAAATACTTTATGTGATTGTTAAGTTTTCCAGTATTAGGAAAGCCCTGTTCCTAAGCAAGATGTATGTAGGAGATGTTGATACCCGCCTCTTCAGTCCCTTCGAGACCATGGACGCAACGTCGCGTCCGAAACGTCGAGGTATTTAAATTGTAATTTAAATATATGTTTTTTACGCGATTAAGTCCCGAGTATCATAATAATGTGTGAAAATCGCGAAAGTTTAAATCAATACGTAAAATGTACGCAGTGTGGGGTCATGTTATATTGAACTGTGACATAATATACAGAATACAGACAGATATGAAAATTTAAGATTTTGAGATTTTTGTGAGTAGTTGTGCTATAAGAGCTAGCTAGCTTTAGGTTTTCTCAGTACGGCAATATGTATGGAAACAACCTTATGACTGTATCTTTTGATTGCGTTGACTTTGAATTTTGGTTTTTTCACAGCTTCAAGGGACTGCAGGCTGAATATTTGACATTAATTTCAGCGTGCTACCTCCATGCGTTCCAGAAGAAAAAGGTCTTGACAGACAGACAGACGGACAATAAAGTGATCTTATAAGGGTTTTGTTTTTTTTTCCCTTTGAGTTACGGAACCCTAAAAAGGAAAACTATCACAGCTAAGTAGACACATGCACAAATCTGTAATAACAAACGTTGCAGCGTGCTATCTCCACTCAATATGCAAGTCGTACTCTTATCTTAAACCTATGTAAATCTTGCATAATATCGAAATTGCTCTGAGACCAAATTGGCTAAGTCGCGACAGCATTTGCTAACAAGTTGTAAGCAAGGGACGTGGCATCTGTCTGGGCAGAACTTAGTAACGTATTCGATATTATTACAAAGCTCTTATTTAACCTGTCATGACTTTCCGTATAAGCATGTATGTATTTTCAGCCCCCGACCCAAAAACTGGGGTGTTGTAAGTTTGGCATGTGTATCTGTGTGTGGCATCATAGGTCCCAAGCGGATGGACCGCGGCGCATTCTTCTTGGCAATCATGGTCTTTCCAAAAGCGCTGGTAGACTCGAAAAAATGTCGTGTAAACGAGCATTCAACTGCCTATTCGCTCAACAAAATTTTGTATTTTGATTTTATGAGTTGAAAATACAATACAATACAAGAACTCTTTATTGAACATAACAAAAATAAACAAAACAGGAAAAAAACCATTGAAAATGTTGAAATATTTTTTTTTAAGTTTAATAATTTGGAATCAAAAAGGAGCATGGATAGCCCACCCTTTAAGACCCACGTTTGTCCGTCAAGCCAGCCACTCTCAGCGGTTAAAAACTGGTCAGAAAGGAAACGATTTTTCTTTTTTATGCTCACTCATCTAAGCCTAGTTCTCGGCTTGTTTACGATAACCGGGACCCGTAACCGAAAGTCGCCATTGTTATTAAAAAAAAAGACGTCAACCGCTTGATTTATGATCCCTTTTGTGGTGTTATAATGGAATTGTGTCGTGTAATGGTGCTCATTAACAGCTAAGTGATAAATAAGGGCTAAATAAACAAACGCGATTTTGAAATTAATGGAAATTAGATTTGGAGCGTGCTGCTGCTTTCTGTGTGCTGTTGGCGAAGTGCGTATCTCCCAATGTGTCCCTAATGGGTTAAATATCACTCGCACTTATCTATATCTTACTGAGTGCCTATTGCATTCGACGACTAACGAAATTATGATGTTTCGATCGCGTTAGCGTTAAGGTGTCTACCCACTACACAGTGTCAGGCAATATTCTTTGTATTGAAAACTATGAGACTATGCCCACTAACACGTTTCCTCACCAACACCGTCGCGTGCCATGCACGGATAGTCAACAATTTTGACGACGAGAATATTTTCAACACTTTCTAATGGGCGTACGTAGTAGCCCGTATCGGACGGACATGGTATGATACGGAGTAAGTAGACGCATTTAACGAGTCCTTGGTTTGTAAGAGCTACATTGTAACTTGTTTTTTTTTTTAGAAAAAATGTCTTTGGGCCAAGTTTCTTCAGGAATGAAATGATCACCTGTTTTACCGTTTCTGGAAATTTCAATCCTACAGAGGTGAAAGGGGTAGAAAGTTTGTACGAGAACATGATTATTTTTAAAGTTACGATCATAAAATTTAAAAATTGGATAGGGAGGGATTTTGCGAAATACCCATCACGGGATTGCGAATTCTACCGCCGGAGCGAAGTTGCGGGGAAAAGCTAGTATACACATATAGGGACTTAAAGTGGACCAGTCAGTAGTATGTTATTAGAGCCTTGCATATAATTAGACATATATTACACCGAATACGCTATTGTGGCTGACATAATAGTGAGATTACGGCCCCAATAAGGGTGTTTGGGACACCGCGCCTATAATGGCCCGGTTATGTTTGTATGTATTTGTATTTATGGGATTTAAGGACAAAGACCCTTTGGATCTCTGATTAGCATACACTTGGACATTATCTGCGGTTTGCTTGTTTACATTAACATGATTAACAAACCATTTGAATATGATTCGTAATCCTTCTAGGATTTGGCATTCAACGTCTCGAAGATGGGATTACTCAAATCTTACATAGCTGTTGTTGCCGTGCTGACAGCAAAGCTGGTAGTCGCACCGCTTGATCTGTCTGAATGTTAACTATCGTCTAACTCGCCAATCCTGTCGCTAAGCAGCAGAGCCTGCACTGTTATATTCCTGTATGGAGAGTAAGACAACCGAGCAAATTGTGGTCACAAGAGGCATTTCATTTTAGACGTCTACCTTGGCAACGCATTTGCAATCCCTTTGGAGTCTATGGGCAGTTATGATCACTTACTCTTGGATAATCTACTTGCCTTGCTTTCTCTACATTTGACGATCGCATAGCCAGTGGTTAGAGACCCTGACTATGAAGCTTGAGGTCCCTGGTTCGATCAACGGTCGAGGCAGATACTTGTGTGATGAATACGAATGTTTGTTCTCGGGTCTTGGACGATTAATATGTATTTATGTATGTATGTATTTATCTAAATAAGTATGTTTATCCGTTGTACAGGCTACCCATTTGTCTAAGTTTGAGACTACGGCAGTTGGTGCCAATTGTCCAATGATATTTTTTTTTGTTTTAGTACATTATACGACCTAATTTATTTCCTAGCTCTATTACCTGCTTGTTGAAACATTCCCTAATTTCCCTGGTCATTTTTATAGGACAGTGAAAAGTAAAATCGCCCTCGGTACCTTGTAGCACACATTTATATTCTCTCGCCAACGTTACGCTGAGTTATAGCGACTCGTGCAAGGGCGGGCATAAATAAGAAGGTCTTACGTTTTTAATAACAAGCGGACCTTCGTCATATCGCCTTTGTTCCCTACGTGACCACGATAGTTTACGGCGGCCAGCTTACAGAGACATATAGCAGTCGCCAGGGTCCATAAAAACGTGAACTGAATGACCGGGAGGCTGTAAAACGCGGAGGTCAGCGCTGGCTGGCCGGCCTCCTGAAACAAAAGATGCCACGTACCCGAAGTCAGCTTTTCGGGTAACGATGTTATTGAGCGGGAATAGGTTAAAAACATGGGTTCGGTTTTGGACAACTGTCTGGGCTTTAGTTTGCGACTCATTAGTAGTGCGGATGGCTGCCAATTGGCTTGGGGTGCGTATTTTGTTTTAAGATTAATGCGTTTGTTTTTAAGTATCCACCTTAGTATTTTTTTGTGAAATGATTACTTTTGCAACCATGTTATAACGTTATAATTTTCCTATAACAAAAAAATATCATAGTCTGGTAGACATATAAAGAGTTCAGTTTTCCTTGATATAAATTTTAACAAGATGAAAGTAGAGAAATAAAAATCCCCTTGTAACCATGCTACTGCTGCATTTATTGTCCGAAAAAATAATGAAATAATCTTCCATACAAAGTTATCATCATCATCATCATGTCAGCCGAAAGACGTCCACTGCTGGACATACGCCTCCCCCAAGGCTCTCCACTCAGACCTGTCTTGTGCTTTCCGCATCCACCACAGTCCCGCGATCTTTACCATACAATACATAATGAACGATAATTTGGTTTTCTTACCTTTAAAAATTTACCACATTTCATTTCTGAAATATTCTGCCCAAGTTCCAACCGCTCGTTTCGTCCATATTGGCAGAACTTAAGCGCAGGACTAGTCTTAAATAATGCACTGTAAATAACGAAAATTGTTACCTTTGCGTTGAAATACTTTGTCCTACTGAGAGGAGGCCAGTGTCTAACAGTGGTACATACCTAAATTATGCTGATGATGATGATGTCATACTGCTTAACAAGTTTTTGTGAAAAAGCATTCAGTGCAGTGAGTAGTAAGGATTCAATTTAGTGAAAAGTAGCGTATTTATAACAAAATTAGCCCTGAGATATAACTAATTACTAAGTCATTCATAAACAAAAAGACGCAAAACCATTCCTCTCTTGAATTATTATGAATGAAGTCTTTGATGTCGTGTAATTGTAATTAAACCTCTCTACATAACTTGAAATTGTTTAAATTTTATCTGAAACCTGAAACACCCCATTTATGCCGCGCGTTAAAAAAACCTCAACGTACATTTTTATCGGAGAAAATTGGCATTAAGTCTTACCAATTTCAACGGCCGATGCCTCACAGGAAGGGACGTTCAGTCGTTATTTTATATAACAAGAATTCCATTCCCCGCAAAGTGTATTAGGCCGAAACTCGGTCAGCCAAATGGCTTAGTTAAAACAATTTCGTTTTGCCAGATTGCTCGGTTATTTCGCCACAATATTGAATGCTATCGCAATAAAATGATGATCTGATCGGCTAGGCGATCGAACCGCGGTAGTTCACCGAAACTGGAAAGCGTGGTAGAGCAGGGAAAGTTGGCGTTTCGTTGAAAGAGCCAGACCCATGGTAGGCGCCAGCTATCTTTACACATAAGTTAATTCCCCAAACTGGTACGGGGAAAATTGTGAAGACTCACTTACTTTGTGTAAGCAACGCTTAATAATAGTATAGCGCCATTGAAATCATTCAGTTGTTATATTAGTATAATCCCAATAATTTCATTCCCTCAACGAAAGTTCAGTCCCTTAACTGGTACAAGCCAAATTGAACTTACTTTGGTAAGCTACGCTTTAACAGTTGAGTACCTATAGTGTCATTTTAATCATTCAGTTATTAGATTAGTATAATCCCAATAACTTCGTTTCCTAAACTGGTACGAGCAAAATTGAGAAGACTTATTTTGGTAAGCAACGCTTAACAGTATAGTGCCATTTAAATCATTCGGTTATTAGATTGGTATAATCCCAATAATTTAAACGGCACTATAATATGAAGAGTTGCTTACCAAAGCAAGTCTTCTCAATTTGGCCTGTACCAGTTAAGGGAACGAACTTTTGTGCAAAGATAGCTGGCTCGTATTACAAATACTTCGTCATCGTTCAGCTGGAAGATGTCCACTGATGAACAAAACAATCCTGAGCCGCTTGCATCCAACAGCTTCCCAACCAAGTCGTCTGTCCGCCTAGTAGGTGTTTTCCACCTCGTTTTCGTGGCCTATGTCCAGCAGTGGACGTCTTTCTGGCCCCTATTTCACCATCTTTACAATTGTCAGTTTTATATGATACAGTTTTTATTCGAACTACATTTCTTTGGCAATATGTAACGCGCTAAAACAAAAGCTCTTCAAGTCAGCAGTTGACACCGAATCGTCATTGAAAACTGACAATTGTAAAGTTGGTGATATAGGGGCCTGGCTGATATGACAATGATGATCATCGAACGCCACGAGGTAATGCAAGTAACACATTTTCTCTTGCAAGTGTAAATTTGCGGTAATATCTTTGAACACGACTTATATGTAATCGCACGTCGCCACAACAGCTGGTAACGGATTTAGAGCTAAACTGGATTTATTCTACTACAAAACTCGAAAGGATTTTTCATTGTGCACTGCAAGTGTACTGAGCTTCAGTCGTACAGCGACGGTTCGCCTTTTCACATGAGAAATTTTACTCAGAGTTCAGTTTACTCTTATGATTTTGAGCTGATATTATTTGTAGAACATCCTTGCACAGGTTTCTGCGCACGGTATACGATATCTCAACGTGAAGCTGTAGAATGGCCCCTTTAAACGTCTTTAATCTGAACAAGATCTAAATGCTTCGAACATTATTATGGTAGAGTTATCTTTTGAAAAACATTACTTCATATTAATTTCTGCGCACAGTACACGATGTTTCAACGTGAGCCTGTAGAATGGTTCCCTTTAAAACGTCTTCGATTTGAATAACATCTAAATGCTTCGATCATAAATTATGGTAAAGTTGACTTTTATAACATCAGTATGATATTGTTAGGGAGTGGAGTTCCAGTTTTAATGTCAATTTTGTAAAGATGTTTTATTAAATAGGTAAACCTATGTATTATTGTAATATTTTTTCTTGTCACTTTCTCATATGCACGTTGAGACAGTTTAATTTGAATTTGAAATTTGAAGTTTAATTTAATGGTGCGTCGAAAAACGTCTAACATTCAGTGCAAAGGCTGTACCGGCGTAATTTTAAGTCCAGTGTAACCTCTGGCGTAACTTTAAGGCCAGTGCAGCAGAGCTGGCGTAATTCCAAGTGATCAGTCATAGGTCGCGAGTGGAAATTGGCAACGTACTCCGCTCACAGTTTCGCGGGAACTGAATTAACATTTTTACTGATTTTACCCGCATCGCTAGTGAATTTAATGTTTCAGTTGAATAGAATTGTTTGGCGTCTCGTTGGTTATGATAACTGTATATTTTGTTCTGTTATGCAATACTGATAAAATATACTCCATGCGCACTCTGCTTTGATTTCCATGAACCGAAAGTCCTCTTATTTATTTTATACCCGACTGCCGAAGGAGGGTTATGTTTTTAGAGCGTATATATGTCTAAATTCTTGGCACGCTCTACAGCCTACGTTTGACGGATTTCAACGGTTGAGGTGTCATTAGATTCGTCTCAGTTGTGAGAGTTCAATTCTTTGGGCTAAATATCATAATTATTAGGCAAATAAAATTACAATAAGAAGAATTGCGAATCTTAAGTGGCAGTGGGCGGGCCACATTGCTCGCAGGACTGATGGCCGATGGGGCCAGAAGGTTTTCTAATGGCGTCCGCGGACCGGGAGACGAGCTGTCGGTAGGCCTCCAACAAGATGGAGCGACGACCTGGTGAGAATCGCGGGATCGCGGTGGATGCGGAAAGCACAAGACCGGTTTGAGTGGTGAGCCTTGGACTCTAGCCGTGGACGTCTTTCGGTTGACATGATGATGATGAAAATTACAATAAGCTTGATTCCTAATACACTTGATGACTGTATTCAGTAAACAGTAGAAACCCTTGCTTAATGCTAATAAATAGCAACTTAAATTATCTTTAGCATCATTTACGGATAGTTAAAGACTTAAATCGTCATTCGACAACCGTCAATCCTATAATCCTTTAAGGCGTTGTATCGTAGACAGTAAATTATTTATCTACCGATCTATTTGTATCATAATCTGGGTGTCTGTAGGGATCGGGGTAACGAGGTGACTCGATTATTGAGCTTATTCGGATGATGTATCGATACTAATTGTACGCTCTGGGGATTTGAAATCTGCTTATATCAGGGACCGGAATACCGGTAAAAATAAAATAGTTATAATATAGATACCTGTAAGTATACGTAATTAGTCATTAGACTTGCCTAACGTAAATCAGTGCACTTTCAGAGATCGTCGCGATCGGGTGTATTCATTAACATTAATCATAAACATTCATTAGCATTAATTAGTAACATTTTATCCTTAACATTTTAATGTCGTTTGTGAACATTTAATATAAATATCTCTTTACTATTCTATTTCGTTTAACTAAAACACCACCGCAACCCCCGCACCCCTACATTTTGGTCCTTCGAACAAGGGACTTTGCGCGTCGGTAACGTAAAAGTGCGTAGCGGCGGGTGAAGTTTGTGAACTATTTGAACATCAGTGGAGTGTATGGGTTGCGGTGATAACGGGAGCAGAAGCATCGGGTCAGCAGCGCAAGATCCTGCGCAGGAGGAAAGAAGTGCGGTTCGTAACGAATACAACACAAATACAATGCTCTTTATTGAACACCACCATCAAGCAAAACAGAAAAAAAGGTAAACAAAAACATTACCGGTAACAATAGGTGGATTTATCGCAACAGGGCGATCTCTACCAGGCAACCACAAAGGAATGAGGAGAAGATGTTGATACCCGCCTCTTCAGTCCCTTCGAGACCGTGGACGCAACGTCGCATCCGAAAAGTCGAGGTATGTAAATTCAAATTTAAATACATATTTTTTACGCGATTAAGTCCCGAGTATCATAATAATGTGTGAAAATCGCGAAAGTTTAAATCAATATAAAGTTTAACGTACCCTAAATTCATTCCCTTTAAGGGATAAGTTCGCCTTTGTACATTTGCTTTGGTTCTGTTATCTGTTATTTTATGTTTTATGTGCAATAAAGAGATATACATTCATAGAGTCGAGGAAATTAATACCTGACCCACCAAAGAACATTTTCATATTAAACGTCATAACGATTTTCCTTGTCAAGCTATGGTGGTCAAGAAAAGGTTCCATGGTGGGTCAGGAATTAATTTCCTGACCGTACATACATGTACACGCGTGTTATATGCATGTATAAATTAATTTCCTGACCGTACATACATGTACACGCGTGTTATATGCATGTATAAATTAATTTCCTGACCGTACATACATGTACACGCGTGTTATATGCATGTATAAATTAATTTCCTGACCGTACATACATGTACACGCGTGTTATATGCATGTATAAATTAATTTCCTGACCGTACATACATGTACACGCGTGTTATATGCATGTATAAATTAATTTCCTGACCGTACATACATGTACACGCGTGTTATATGCATGTATAAATTAATTTCCTGACCGTACATACATGTACACGCGTGTTATATGCATGTATAAATTAATTTCCTGACCGTACATACATGTACACGCGTGTTATATGCATGTATAAATTAATTTCCTGACCGTACATACATGTACACGCGTGTTATATGCATGTATAAATTAATTTACTGACCGTACATACATGTACACGCGTGTTATATGCATGTATAAATTAATTTCCTGACCGTACATACATGTACACGCGTGTTATATGCATGTATAAATTAATTTCCTGACCGTACATACATGTACACGCGTGTTATATGCATGTATAAATTAATTTACTGACCGTACATACATGTACACGCGTGTTATATGCATGTATAAATTAATTTACTGACCGTACATACATGTACACGCGTGTTATATGCATGTATAAATTAATTTACTGACCGTACATACATGTACACGCGTGTTATATGCATGTATAAATTAATTTACTGACCGTACATACATGTACACGCGTGCTATATGCATGTATAAATTACTCTAATATAATGTCGGCCTCACATTTTACATGTACTTGATCACCTGGTGGTCCCAACGGAAGACCAGTGCTGGCTGCAAGACCAGCATCACGCTGAGTTGGGATCAGTTCGTGACAATCTTTAACCTGTGTCGTTTCTCCTTGTTACCTCGTATTAATGCCACGAATAAACGTTTTCGTTCTTTCTTTCTGTTAATTACAAGATATATATCAAAGTTCAACTAATGAGTCTTTTAACTTGAAAAATTGTTAAAGGTATATGCATTAAAATATTTTGTACCCAAAATAGACGATATTATTATAAACTGTTCAACCGTTCGGTCGGTTTTGTGACAAAGAAATTATAATCGTCAGGTTATAAAATAATTAAAATCCACCACGTGTATTACGAAACATTTTGGCCGCGGTATTCTAAATACAGTATCTTTATTCAATTTGACTCCTTAAATACACTAAAAGTTAGTCACGCTAATGGAGAAATTTTTTTAACGAAATGTTCAGTGATTTTCAATCGCGATTTTTTCAATTCATTATGAGAATTGACATTTGCAAAAAACTTTCGCAATTTTTTTAGCTAATTTCTGAATGCAGTTCTTCTTGGAACTTAGAAGGATTCTTTCGTTTATCTCAATGTTTACCGTAAATTTCAATGTCCCGTGTTAAAATCTTTTGGGTGACAAAATAATTGTATAAATTTTCTACATCAGAAAGTTGGCAATTATTGTCGAATGCTCTAGAGCTCTTACGTAATATAGTTGAAAAATGACATTATCAACCAGCAATAATATAAATTCCTATTGAGATAGATAGATAGATAGAGAGATAGAGATAGGTTGAGATTTTATTATTATTATTATTTTTTAGTAGGAATAGCACGACTGGCCATGACTTTGTTTGTCGCATGAGATAATTATTACCCATGCCGTTGCTTTCTGAGTAAAAGAAAAGGACGGGCAGAGTTGTTCTCGCGCGAGATAGAAGTCGCACAGCGAGTTGTGCTAGACCTACTACAGTATCCTCAATATCGTACATGTAATGTCCAACGCAATGATTTCACTATCATAAAATACAAATCTAACTATCCTAACTAATATTATAAATGCGAATGTAACTCTGTCTCTCTGTTTGTAACCTCTTCACGGGAAAACCGCTGCACCAATCTAGATTAAATTTAGTAGGAAGATAGTTTGAATATTGACGAATAACATAGGCTACTTTTTATTCGGGAAAAATTTATAGTTCCCGCGGGATAGCGATAACCGAAATCTACGCGGACTTCGGGCAACAGCTAGTATTACATAAACATAATACAAACACTATTCGATTAGTTGAACCCAACGCATGCCAATTCCAAACACCGCTATCAATTCTTGATACACGCTTCATATTTACAATATATAAAATTAATCAGTAACGTACGAATCTAGTCACTAGTCGACCGCTGGACAACGCAGACGTGCGCATACGCATACTAACGAGAGATTAGCGTCAAGTTACTTTAAACAATTGTGATTTTTTAAAGCTGAATTGTGAATTGTTGCAGAATAACAATTGTCAAGGAATTGCAAGTAAGTATTATTTTTATTTGTAACATCCCATATATTTCAAAGAAAATACGAAGAACTGGATGGTATTTAGTAGTTAAAACCGTTTACAATGACATGAAATCCGAGCTAAAACTAATGAAACTAGAACATAAAACTAAATTAAATCTAAATAAGGCCCCCTGGGCACGGTAACTGACAGCGCTTCCTCGCTGAACAGCGACGCTGATTCTTTGAGAGAGAAAAATGCCAGCGCTTTGGTCACAAGTTGCATCGACCAAGCGCTTTTGCAACTCTGAAATAATAATCAAGTAATATTATTCGCATGACTCATACTCGTCGCCATGACGTAAATAGATAATCGGCCGCTCGCTGTCATGTGCCCGTGATTCACTTGCCGCCAAAATGAAGTTATTGGTCAACCTTGATATTTTTACGTAGTAAAAAGACGTAGGGGAAGTCCCGTAACGTCAGGCGGCACCTAGCATCTGTAGGCCGAGCAAGAAGTTACGAATCCTGCGTAACGTTACGTTATCGTATCGAAAGCGACCTCATATTAAATTTTAGGTCCAAAGCGGGCGCTGTTCCAAACGTCATATAAATTGCTCGATTACGATTACTACTCGATTACGTTACGCAGGTTTCGAGTATTCGTACTCGGGCTTCAGACATACTTTCCCGCGTAGTTTTATTCTTAGTTTCATTGTAACTCAGGTATCCACCTCTAGGGGAATTCTCCGTAGTATTACCGGAATTTTATGACGTTAATTTCGATAGCTGTAAAATTGACATTATACATTTGCTAAGATAATTTAAAAAGTAGAAAAATGAGAGAACACTTGTTAAGTAATATTATTATGTGGAAGAGAGAGAGAGAGAGAGTATGCGCAGATGACATCATCTTAATGGGTAGTAACATTTGTAATCTTAGAATGATTGAAAATTTACTAAGTACCTGATAGCGTATCGCATAAAGGCACTTACTTGATTATTAGCAGTTTAACAATAGGGAATTATGAAAGTAACTGCATTCCATCTTGACGTTAGACTCTAGGAATTAAAAATTGTTTTGATGTTACTTTGTTAATCTTATGTTATATTGATTTCAGGATCATGAGCACATTGAAAGAAATCACCGGTTACAACAGAAGTAACAAACAAATTATAAACTTAACAAATCTGTCTGGATCTTTTCCACCATTGGACCAAATATACGAGGTAAATAGTTTGTTTCTGCTTAAGTAATCTATAAACAAATTTTCTGCATCAGTTCTGTTTTAATAGATAGGTACTTGTTTTGGGTTATTATTATTACTAACATATTGTGTTTATTGTATTTGCAGATAACTTTGGTGGATCACAATGGCAGACCATATTTATTCAGACTATTGAAAGATAAAACCCAGCCTGCATTAGGTACAAATTTTATTATTATTTTTTATGGTATAAGACATAAAATACCGAAAACTATTTTTTCGTCAAAATATTAATTTGCATGTGATTACATAAATTTCCTAACTACACTTTTTATTTTCAGATGCGTTGAACGATACAATTGGATGTGAAAATTTATCGGTTGACTTGAGCGATATTAAAGAAATATTCAGTATATTGACTGATGACCAACGTAATATTATAATGCATATATATTATATGTACAAAAATAATCAAAAAGTTATTAAGCAAAATGACTTTGGTAAAGTATGTGAAGATAATCCAAAAATTATACTGCAGGGACCCGCAGGTACTGGAAAAAGTACTATTATTAATTTTATAGAAAAATTAATTACATGGGAGGAAAATAAAACATCCGATTCTCCACAAAAATTAAAAGTATTAAAATGCGCATTCACCGGTAAAGCTGCCTCAAATATTGAAGGTGTAACATTGAATTCCATGTTTTCAATACCTATTTACAAAACAAGAAGTCTCAACAAAAAACGTCTTGATTCGAAAAAAGAATTGTTAGAAAATTGTATATTCTTTATTTGCGATGAAATTTCTATGGTTGGTGAGAGGCTACTGAGCTCAGTGAATATGCGCTTACAGCAAATATTTGCAAATGACAAATTATACGGAGACAGGTTTGTTTTATTAGTCGGTGATTTATATCAAATTGATCCGGTACGACAAAAACCAGCATATCCAAAATCAGAATTATGGACGTGTTGTGAATTTTATGAATTGACAAAGATCATAAGACAACAGGATGAAAATTTCATTAGTGCTTTAAATAATTTTAAAAATTCTAAAATGACTGAGAAAGACGTCGATTTATTGAGATCAAGAGAAATTCGAGATACTGATGAAGTACCAGATTCGGTTATTCATTTATTTTATCAAAATAATCGGGTCGATGAGTTTAATAATGAAAAATTAAACAAATCGAATGAAAAGGAAGAAATTGTCAATGCCATTGACGGTAGTGAGGATTGGTTGCCGTCTGATCTACTTGTAAAGATTGGTATACGATATATGATTACATATAATATGAATGTTGGTGATGGTTTGGCAAATGGCACAACTGGAGTGGTTAAAGATTTTGATTATGATGAAAATGGTCGTGTACTTGTCATTTGGATGGAATTTCATTCCAATGTAATTGGCAGAAAAACCAGATCAGATTATTTGAAAAAGCATAGTAAAATTGGTTTTGAAAATTGGGTTCCCATTCACCGTTCAAATGTCGTCGTTAAATTAAAATCTGACCCAAAAGTCAGTCGAACAGTTGGCAATATGTTTCCGCTGAAAGCAGCAGAAGCAATAACAGTACACAAGAGTCAAGGCCAGACGTATCATGATGGTGTTTGTATCCATATAACCAAAGATTCGTATGACAAATTACGCACAGACAAAACCTTGCAATATGTTGCATTAACTCGTGTTAAACGGCTTGAAGATTTATACATAATCGGCAACATGAACTATTCCATTACCAACAGCGACAAATTTATTCGCACTGAAAATGAATTGAACCGATTGCGAACGGAAAGACAACTGAAACTTGCTTATGAAACATTTGAAGATAAACCAGGCGATGTAATTATTTATTTAAATACACAGTTAACGTTTAGTGAACATTATCAATTCATTACCACTGATAAATGGTACGGTAATGGGTCGCTATTAATATTCACCGAAACCAATACTATTGGATTAGACGCAATTGCGATACCGAATTTTGAGATTGCATATCGATCTGACTATGAAACTTCATTGAGATCAGGCGGAGGTATAATTTGCTACAAAGAAGCAAGTAAATCTGTGGAAGTCATTAGTTCAATATCAAATTGTGAAAATAAAATTTATTTAACGTTGTTATTCTTCGAAAAATATTTATACATTGTAACTGGCGTTAAAGGAAACTTAAATGACGATGATTTTATGTATGCAATTCGTAAATTTATAAATCAGTATGTAGAAAAAAAAAAAAAGGTGTATTTTTTTAATTGGAAATCTTGATTTGAATGCGTCATCTTCTGTTTCGGAATTTTTCAACAGTATGGACTGTCAGAAAAAAATATCATGCGAAATATTAGACGCAAATGAGAAGAGTCAATGTGACATGGTACTGACGCGAAATTTTAATATTCAGTCGGACCACATCGGATTTTACGAATACATTCCATCATCTCATAAGCCCATTTATGCTAAGTTGCCCCCAAAGTCTGAATTGCTGAGTGGTCATGGTGAGATTTACTCAGCGGATTATGAAAAACCCGGCACCTCACAACAATATAAGGTAGACGAAGCAATGGAAGTAGAATAGAATAAATATGAATTACTCAGAAATGTTGTCCGGACGGGTTTTTCATAAAAACTTTCAAAATAGTCTAAAACAATTAAATAAAACACATTTATTGTATACAATACGTAAAATATACTGAATTTTATAAACAATGGCTTTTATTTTGAATCCTTAGCTTTAGATTTTTTCTAACTTATGGTCAACATACACGAAAAATAAATCACTCTAATTTTTTACACCTATATACGAGTACGTACGTAAAATAGGTTTGACTTTCGACCATCTGTACTATTGCCATTTTGAAGCTGACTGAATTTTCGATTTCACGAAGTATAAAGAAAGCAAGTGGTATTTATTGGGTGCTGAATTACCATGGGTATCAGAAAGGTACAAGGACGTTTCTAGATCTTTTTAAGTTATCTATCAGTGTGACGTAATTTTTAGCTATCAGCGCGCTGCACATGTAAAAGCTTCATAGCCAATCCGATCATTTTATTTGCCGCCAATATTGTCCTCATTCTTCGTCGTTCGCTGGACAGAGTGTACGTGCGCATATATTTGCAAAAATTAATTGTCAAATTTGGTAAAATAATTGAACTTCTCGTTTATTATAAAGTGTTATTATAATATAACAGAACAGTAGTGCTAGCAATATTGCAAGTAAGTGGTGTTTTCATTATTACACGACATAGTAGTGGTGACAGGAAGGAAAGAGCCATTGACTTCCGTTCGAGCATGCAGTAATAATTCATCAATTATCGATGTATGAATGTCTAAATTCTTAGTATAGGAATGTAGAAGAATTTAAAAATTGCATCATCATTACTCTTTTTGATGCTCTGTGCGACAGCGTCTGTGAGTGTCATATGCACGCAGCATGCATATACTTAGAATTGTCGATAGGTACAAGCAAATGTTCATCCAATCCAATATGTCCCGACACTCATACTACCTACTGTTCGAGTGTCAGCGCACTTTGTTTAGCTGGGGAACAGTCTCGATTGTGGTCGATTCTTCTAGATCGAAAGTAAATTTATGTGTTGAAATATTTAAAGGTCAATTTTGGAAAATATTGCATCATTCACAAACTAGTTTAACGTAAAACGAATGTAATAAATAATAAAGTTTATGAATGAATGAATAAAGTAGCCAAGATGTTTTGGAATTTATGTTAAAAATATTATTAACAGTTGATTTTTGTTTTAAGCTGGAAGAAACAATGGCCGCTAATCTCGATGTTAATTTTTTAATCAATAGAGTTGCTAAGATTGGAAGAGATAGTAAGTTTATGTTTATTGTTTGAATATTTTGATATACATTTCAGTTTAAATAAATATATATATTTTTTTATACAACGAGGAAGGCAAGCGAGCAAGTGGGTCACCTGATGGTAAGTGATCACCACTGCCCATAGACACCCGCAACTCCGGAGAGTTTGCAGATGCGTTGCCAACCTAGAGGGCTAAGATGAAATGCCTCTTGTGCCCGTAATTACACCGGCTGTCTTACTCTCCACACCGGAACACAACAGTGCAAGCACTGCTGCTTAGCGGCAGGATTAACGAGTAAGATGGTGGTAGCGATCCGGACGGACCTCGCACAAGGTCCTACCACCCGCAATAAAAAACCTTTTAATTTACAGATGGCACTATAGTAGTAATTTTTGATCTAGATACAACAGATACCTCTAGAGAGAAGAAAATATGCCAGGTAAAATTGTTGTATTTTTTTTATTTATCACTTTTTGTTATTGTGCAAATTACTAAAATAATGGTTTTTTTTCAGATTTCAGCTAGGTATAATGGCAATATATTTAACCAATATATTCTACCAGATAGAGAAATTTCTCGACGGGCTAGTAGAATTAATGGATTACAAATCGGAAATGAAAGACATCTATTTCATAATGGGATTCGGGTGAATGCAGTCCCTCCGATGGAAGGATTGATAAGATTTTTGGATTTCTTAAGTAGCCAAACTGATGGACAAGTTCTTTTGGCTGCTCACGATTGTTTCAAGTACGTATATAAATGTTTACTGAAATAATTATGTATTGCATTATAGCTATTGCTATTAATATTATTAATCAAACTTTCCGATTTATAATTTACTTTGTTCTGTTTAGGTTTGATGGCAGCGCAATCGTACGCGAAATGCAAAACTATGGATTAATGGATGCTTTCCAAGCACGTGTCCTGGGATTCGTAGACACAATACAAATCTTTCAATCAATGTCAGAATGCTTTGAAGATAATCAAAGTTTCGGATTAGAAGCATTAGCCACAGCTTGTCTTAATGAACACAGCATTCCTGAAGGCAATCATGCTGCCGTACATGTTGAGATATTAGTATTATTAATCGCAGAACTTGGCGTTACGGATGAAATAATGCAGCAAAATGCAATGAATCTGGATTTGTTTATCCAGTCAATGCCGGAAAACGTAGAAGCGCGTGTTGCTGGGCTAACTATTCTTAACCGTCAGGTCGGTGTTCCAGCCGGAACTAGAGTGATATCACAAAGAATGCTGAAGAACATGGCGAAGGCTAGAATTTCTATTGATATATTGCGAGATGTGTACACTAACGGAGGGGGCGGTGGAGTCTCACGGCTATTAGAAGGAAATATAGAAGACCTACGTCAACTAGCAAATCCTGGGATGATAGTCCAATCAATAATTATTAGATTATCAGCATTATCTTTGTTAGACCATGATAATGCTAATTAGTCTGTGAAGACAGCCACCACGCGAGGAGGGCGGAGAGAAAATACAAGAAAAAAAAATATTTTTTTAATTATTTTATGTATTCCTGTTTTTTAAATTAATATTTTATGATGTATCAGTTGTGTATCCACTATATAAATTATACTGAATTTTATTAACAACGAGTTATTATTATCAATCCATAGTTTTGCATTTTATTTTCCATGAATGTCACTCGTAATTAGCTACACATTTATATAACCTATACAAATTGCCACTAGTACCAATATATCATCAACATACCTACATACAAATTTCTGCTTGCTATCCAGTGTACCATAATAAAAATCTAAACTTGCATTTGAAAATTGGGTATATATTTGTGTCAAAATCACTGTGTAATTCACCTCATCATTAACATCATCACCATTATCATCATGTCAGCCGAAAGACGTCCACTGCTGGAATTAGGGCTCCCCCAAGGCTCTCCACTCAGACCGGACTTGTGCTTTCCGCATCCACCGCGATCCCGCGGCCCTCACCAGGTCGTCGCTCCATCTTGTTGGAGGCCTACCGACAGCTCGTCTCCTGGTCCGCGGACGCCATTCCAGAACCTTTCGGCCTTCAGTCCTGGGAGCAATGTGCCCCGCCCACTGCCACTTAAGATTCGCATTTCTTGTTAGACGCTAGATAAATATAATAAAAAAAATTAAAGATATTTATAAAATGTACTAGCTTATGCCCCGCGGCTTTGCCCCCGTGAAATATTTAAAAACGGGCTAGTTCCCTATCCCGTCGGAATTTCGAAAAATCCTTTCTTAACGCACTTCTAGGACACTCAAGGTACATATTTGCCAAATTTCAAGTCTCTAGGTCCAGTGGTTTAGGCTGTGCGTTGTCTGTAAGTCAGTCAGTCAGTCAGTCACGGTGCTGTTTTATAAGTATAGATTGTATAAATAGTATATTTCACAAATAGGCAGGAAAAGTAGATCACCTCAAATCGTGTGTAAGATTGTCATTCGAGCCAGAGACGAGAGTGACAAACACACGGTTTGAGGTGATCTTCCCCTTCCTAGAGCTAAACCATATTTTTCGCCACATCAGAGGCCCGAGAACGAATATTCGAAACCTGCGTCACGCCAAACCGCGTCAAAATCGAATAGTAAACGCTATCGAGATTGTATGACGTTTGGAACAACGCCCGCCCGTGAGCGTATTTGGAACTAAAATTTAGTATGAGGTTTCTCGATCTCGATACGATAACCGTAACGTTACGCAGGATTCGAAAACTCGTGTTCGACCCTCGGAGTGGAAATTTCTCTACTGTCAAATTGAGAAAGTTAAGCTTTCCGCGCAGGTATGGTTAAATAGCAATTTATCACACGACTGCAATTGCTTATCAAAAGAAGCAGGCACAAAGGCGCTCACCATTTATAATTTAAAGCACTGACATGACGATAAGCCAACATCCGTACTAATAATGATTTAAGGATAGTTAAAACAGGCTCGGTTTTTTTAAGGATTTTAAGTTGTATCGTCCGTTAATATAGCCGCAGTGCCTAGGCAGCTGGTTCCAGTAAAATGAGTTTTGTTGCATTAATAGTCTGTGCCCTAAGCACGACTTGTCGAATCCTGCGTTACGTTACGGTTATCGTATCGAGATCGAGAAATCTCATACTAAATTTTAGTTCCAAATACGCTCACGGGCGGGCGCTGTTCCAAACGTCATACAAACTCGTTATAGTTTACTATTCGAATTTTACGTGACGCAGGATTCGACAAGTCGTTCTTACGGCACTGTATTCAAGACCAATCGAAATAAATAAAATTGAAACATTGCTGGCATAATGCCGATATTTCATTAGCATTAAGTACCTACCTAGTTACTGACTTACTGATTTATTGCTAGGCGATGAAATCGATTTATTTCACCAGTCAGTCGTTTTTAATATGCCAATATCTTCCTCCTGAGTAGGCATAAATTAGTAGATATCAATTACTGTTTAAACTGTTTATACCAATTCGATTTAGACGAGTTATTTAATTTAGGCTTTAAATAAATGTCATTATTGTGACCTATATGTATACGACGATTTCTACAATATAATGTTTTTTTTTATACGACAAAGAAGGCAAATGAGCAAGTGGGTCACCTGATAGTAAGTGATCACCACTGCCCATAAACACCCGTAACCCCGGGGGGTTTGCAGATGCGTTGCCAACCTATAGAGCTAAGATGAAATGCTTCTTATGCACGGAATTACATCGGCTGTCTTACTCTCCGCACAGGTACACAACAGTGCGAGCAAGCACTGCTGCTTAGCGGTAGAATTAGCGAGTAAAGGTCCTACCACCCGCAGAACCCGCACGACTAGCGCTTGCGCCTTTTTCTCGCTTGTGGCTCAGTGCGTCCCAGTGCGGCCGCTAAGCAGCAGTGCTTGCACTGTTGTGTTCCGGTGTGGAGAGTAAGACAGCCGGTGTAATTACGGGCACAAGAGGCATATCATCTTAGCTATCTAGGTTGGCAACGCATCTGCGAACCCCCGGGGTTGCGGGTGTCTATGGGCAGTGGTGATCACTTACCATCAGGTGAGCCACTTGCTCGTTTGCCTTCCTTGTCGAATAAAAAAATAAATCTAAATGCAGCACCCTTTAAACCCAAGAATAGGTTAAATCACTTACAATTTTATTTATGGCTGTCGGCATCACGTCCGTTTCGCGCGACACAGACCGATGGAATACCGGTATTATACCGTCATTGTACGACGAACAAGCATTTGAGACAGATTCAATTCTATCGACTCTAAAGCAATCTGAAGCGGGCAATTCGAATTGCTTCGAGCCCGACCCTCTGAGGATTCCAGGCGCATTTTAAATATAAGGTGCCTTTGAAAGAATCCGTGTTACCATTCAGAGAACTATCCCGGTTGGTCGAGACTGGAGAATGCAATTCTATCTGATCGGCAGATGCCTAGGTAATTAAAATGGTTGAGGAATGTGGAGTTCTAGAACTTCAGCTGTTGTTATACGGGACGGGATTTGAGCTGGCGTTGCATTCTTTTCAAGGTGTTATCAGGTGGTTAGTGAAATTCTTTAGTATTCTACTTTACATTGATTAAAAGGACATTTAGCTGGCGTACAAAAACGTTTGACAGTGAAGTTGCTTTTATCTGGAATCTGAACTCAATTTTTTTTACAAATTCAAAAAGTGTGTTCAATTTTGATATTTTATAGGTTTTTTTTTTCGGAGTACTTTTTCCTTTGTCATTAAATTAATGATTTCGGCACTATAACCGAGTCAAGATGAATTCGCAATTCTTCATCAAATTAAGACACAGCTCCCTATACGTTTTCAAAGTATGGGCCTCAATTTTAAAAAGGGTTTGAGGACAGTCGATGACCCTCGTGCTCGAAGTTTCCACTTCTGTTAACTTTAACAGGCTGCCGCATCGTATCCAAGAGAGACGTCCCTTGATCAACCTTGAATTAGGTACAGATTCTGTATCTTGGTTGACTGATTTTGATATAAAAAAAGTTCTAAGAGACTTGGATGGGTCGATACTCGAATGGTCTTGTAAGTTTAGGCCTTGTTTATTCTGAGGCGATTTTGATTTGCTAACGCGCAGTAATAAAATATGTTACCTCGCTTAGCTGTACAGTTTTTCAAACCTTGGACTTCAGCCTATTTAGATTATGACAGTTATTTTCAAAGCCGAGTTTTTAATTTTTGTTTAGAAACATTTTCATTAATTATTGTCTTTTCTTCTTTTCAGAACCTTAAGAATCAAATCATGACAACGAACGTTTGGGTAGAACAGGTGAGTAATATTATATTGTATCAATTTACTTAACTAGTGGATCTACGAGCTGAAGACCTAGCCCCTAGCGAGTTCATTTTTGAACATTTTTAGTTTCTCTTTTGAGAATCGGTTGACACATGCGTCCTGTAGAGCAGAACACCCGGACAGACATACGAAAGCATTCCGTCAATTAAAATGCTATCAGAGTCAATGAAAAAAAAAACCAGCGACATCCCATACCACTTACTTTTCCACCGTGAAGATTACACACCATTTACGGGCGTCTCGGTTATTTGAAAACACAACAACAGTTCAAGTGTCTTTACAAAAGACGTCAAGAAAACCGGATGCCTCGTATACCCGTTGCTTAAACCTTTGACAAATGGACGGCGAGAAGGGCCGTTGACGAGCCTAGCCGGACCCTCCCTTGCAAACGTCACTCCTTGACTAATAGGTGCCGGCCTGTTTTGTTCACTTTTAGGACCGATAGCATCAAAGGGACTACAATGTCTGTCAGGAGTCAAAATGCTCAAAGGACTCGTTCAATGTAATGCTTTCACACTAAATTCGGGGCTCTGTAATTCGTTGTATCTGTGACACCCACTTGGTTTATTGGTTTGTGCTTCCAAAACTTTACTTCCGATGCCAAGGTTAGGAAGTGCCTCAAATTTCTAAAGTTGTAATGCTTGCATCGGTAACAAAACAAGTCTTTGGGTCTTTTTAACCATCTCCTGCCTACTAAAGTATCGTAACTAGTATAATAATTGAGGTTAGTCTTCAATAAAGTGACGAAGGTCAAAAGAACTGACATAGTCACATAAATAATTCTTATTCTATAAATAGAAAAATCCCAGTCCCGATTTCTGGCAAGAAAAGCCAGCACTTATCAAAAGAATACTCCGTCGAGCACCAACCTAAATTGTACTAGACAAACAAGCAATTATTCTATTTATTTTGTTGCAAAGAGTCGGGAACATTCGGCAACTATCGTCAACCCAATAAATAAATCGTAAAGTTCGCTTCGTCGATCATAATTTTATTATCACGGGATCTTTTACGAGTAGATATGTGGACAGTAAAAAAGTTGATCTAAGAATGAGATAGCTTCAGATTACAGTTGAGCGGGAAAGGGATGAAGTTTTTGAGGCCAATCAATATGCTGTTAAGGAGTTGTAAACGAAGCGTGCCTATGAATAACACGGGATGGGGGCAGATTAATATTCTTGGAGGATTACCAGTCTCCGTGTTGAGATAATGTATAATTATGTTGGAAGCTCCTACAAGATGAACGAGGCCTTAAATTTAGTAAATTAGGAACCAACTTAAGACGAGATTAACTCAGATTACTTACGATGTGAGACACTTAAGAAAAGGGGCATTTAAACTTACTTAATTCGAAAACTTATATAGTTGTGTCTGTTTCATATTTTTCGTGCTCTTTGTTATTTGTAAGTGAAACAATGACACATCGTAACTAAAATTTAATGGTTGTGTTTGGTAAAATTAACAAAGTAGAACTGAATAAGTAAGACACACATAATTGCATCGTATTAAGACTTATGCCTAATAACAACAAAATAATCATTGTTACACTAAACTTAGGTATGGTAACTTTTCTGAGCACGGTTTTCCAATATCTATTGAACACATTTCCACTCAACACGTCAAAGTCCAAATAACCCTAAAGAACATTATCTTTCAATCTCCGAACACTTGATACGGTTACCTTAGCATTGTATTAATATTAATAAAATGTAGGGTAGTTTCAAAAACATGTAAGCGAAGTGAGGAGGGACGGTATGATTTATTGCAGTAGCTTGTAGCCTGGACGATGTTATTCTGTGGGCGTTTCATAGAGTTATAGCTGCTTTTATAGAGTAGTAATTGAACCAAACGAGCAGTTTTAAAGCACTTCAGCGGAGTATATTAAATTCGATGGGAATTTTATCACTCGTAACATTGCAAACTATTGTTACAAATGTTAGGTTGACCTGGTTGTTTTGTAATCTTTTCACAATTAAAGGAATAAACAAATAGACGTTATTTATTCTATTTACTGATAATTTAAAGCGAGTTGGCTAAGTATTCGTAACCTGTGGTTTCTCGGTGTATTGGTTCGTTGTAATGCCGTGTAAACAAATTGAATAATAACTAAATAAATAAATAAATTCGTGTGATACCTAGTCTAAGGAGTAATTTACATTACGCTATACATACAAAACATGGAATATCGTTTGCTTAAATTTTAGATTTTAGTAAAAAAACTAAATGTGTACCGTTTATTCTAATGGTCAAGCATACCTAGTGTAAAGGATTTGAAATGTAGTAGTTAATTTTTATCCTTTTCTTCTTTAGTAGTTCTCCTGATCGTCCCATCGAGGTTCGTACCATGTCACAATGCGACGCTACTCATCGCGAATTGATAATGATAAAAATGATTATGATAGTTATTTATTTTCCCGAAATAAGGTACATAACATAACTAGCTTATGCCCCACGGCTTTGCCCCCGTGAAATATTTCAAAATGGGCTAGTTCCCTATCCCGTGGGAATTTCGAAAATTCCCTTCTTGGTGCACCTTTAGGATGCTTAAGGTATAATGTTTGCAAAATTTCAAGTCTCTAGGATCAGTGGTTTAGGGTATGCGCTGTCTGTCAGTCAGTCAGTCAGTCAGTCACGGTACTGTTTTATAGGCATAGATGAGTTTTCAGAACATGTTACCATATTTATGAGCTAGACTTTAGCAGCGGATCTCACACTCGATCAGGCATGTATCATGAGAACCAGTCAAATTACCAGTAGAAACAAAAGAATATTAAAATTTACGCAGCAGATGTTAATAACAAGCATAAGCAATATCCGCTCTCCTTGTGCATTCATATAGAGGGCTTTGAGGGCGCTTTTTATTCGGCTCTTTCACCTCATCGGTGATCGCCAGCGAGGTCTGGTGCCCTCAACTTTGTCCTGCACAACAAGACTTTCAATGGACGCACCTCCGAGAGTTATAACTTTTTTAAACCAAGAATTCGGTTTATCTACGCATGTCGTTTTATTACTAAGCTTCTCCCCCATTTCCTCTAACATCACAAAGCGAGAATTACAATCATCTAGCAACACCGTCTGCTCTGGAGTTGAAAAATTCTATAATCCACGTTGGAAAGTCTTTGTTTCGGTCAACATTCTTGCGAGGAATTCTGCTCCGCGCTTGGAACTTTTAAATATTTCCTAAACAATCCCTCGTATTTCTGTCCATTCGTTCTTCGCTTTGTTGATTATATTTTTCGTTGCTTTCACATTGGAAGTTACTCATAGTTTGGGATTGTTCTTGGGAACAATCATCTGTTTTGCTTTGATTGTAGGTATTATTTGTTGTTTTCTGCCGGGGCTATTATCATGAAACATGTAACATGAAACAATGCATCGGGTAAAAGCTTTATGTACTTAACAAACACCTGGCGAAATTATACCAGAGGTACCTAAGCTATCCTTCTGTATAATATTAGTCTCCCTAAATTGTAAATAACGCAAAATTCCCTCACGCACTCGTTACCACGCGCATAAAAAATCTCATTTCACCAAAAGATACAGTTACTCTCGGCTTAACGTTTTCTATGTAGCTGAGAGGCGATGTTATAAAAAGCATAAAAAGACCCTAACACTGAAACTTTCTATTTCCCGCATACATTTTGACCTTAAGGATCTGTGAGAGGAAAACTCCGGCTTTATCCGTCAGAAAATTGCGACGAGCGGGGCGGTCAATTGAAAAATCCTTGACTATTGCCGGTCGCGGGGGAACGCTAAAGCGCTGAATTTTAATATCACCCTTGGTTTTTGTTGAAATATTACAGAGCGTTTCATTTGGTTCGCTTCAATTTTCGATCATGCGGCGAGCCCTCGGCGTGCCGGATTCGGCACGCCCGGATACGTTCCGCATGTGATCCCTTTTAATTCTTCTGTCAGATGTTCCGTTTATGAGTTCCGATAGACACTGTTTTGAGTTATGTTTAATTAAACCAGTCGTCGGCTCGGGCAGGGTTTCCGAACGAAAATAAATGCGTTTAAATACCGAAACAGTATGCCTTCGCATATTACGGCAGCCAACGTTTACACAAACTGAAACGGAAATGGGTCCCAGCACGCCCATTCCATAACACAATTAAATTAAATTCCTTACTTTATCAAGAACATACGTTACAAAGACGCTTTTGAATTAAGACTGCGTAGACAAATTTAAATTGAGTTTTAGCAAGAGAATTCTGTCTAACGTAGGCTACAAAGCTTGCCAAAATAATAATTGAGTTCTACGCGAGAACTGGGCGTTTCGGCCCTGTCGTGCCAGTTTGGGCCAACTTTTGCCCCGAGCCATTATTACTGCATGTGAGAAACAGATGATTGAATTAGGAAGTTTTGCAGTACAATTTCATATTGCTTTATTAGCAGTACAGTTGCTTTTAATTCGAAGCACATTCTCAGCACTCCTAATTATATATCTATCCTCCTTTGCTGAAACTAGAAAACCAAATAAGTAATGTTGAAGACATCAAGACATCTACGGCCTGTATTTTTTATTATTGTTTTGCGCCTTCATCTAAAGCTACCACACGAAAATTCAATTTTTTGTAATATTCAAGTTTATCAAATGGTATGTACGATGTTGAATTGTTTGTTGATGACTTTAGCAAACTGCAATCTGCAAACTGGAAATCACTTCGATACTCTCCTTCGCTTCTCTACTCCAGCTTGGGCAAAAATGGTCCGTGTGTCCGGTTATTCTTCTCTGCAGGTCACATTTCTCAATCGATTCTTGTAAAATTTTTTGAGCGGGTTCAATAAACAGTTCATTATTTACACATTTTTTGTGGAAATTTAAATCATAATAGAATAAAAACGGATCACTCACGTATATAAGTCGAGTTTAGCAAGACATGTTTCGGACTAATTCGTAGTCCTTCCTCTGGGAGCGCACGACCCAGTGGCGGAGAGGAAGGACTACGAATTAGTTCGAAACAGGTCAGGCTAAACTCGACTTATATACGTGAGTGAACCGTTTTTATTTCATTATGATTGAGTCTCGCGGTAGTTTCATGTTAAAAGCGAAATTTAAATGTTCAAAAATGACCTCGCGAGGTCTACAGGTCACAGAGCCAGTAGTTTAAAATGTTTCCACTCTCCTAGTGCGACTAGCTCTGTCCGGGTCGGCCGGCGCCAATGTTATTGACCTGCCGGAACTTTAATAAGGCGCCACAATTTCCGACGACTGACCACGGATTTAAGCCTCCGTTCCTATTTCATTTGTTCTTTTGCAATAAAAAAGATATTCGAGACTTTGGCTTGGATTTATAATCTTTCCACTGATCAAAGGGAATACCGAATTTAAATCTCGGTGAGATTACACGGGGCTTGCTAGAGAATAATAATAGAAGAAAAAAACTTAGGTTGATACTGGAAAATATCAATTTTCTTTGACGAAGATATAGTTCGTTTTTTATTTAAAAGCATTTAGTGTAACATTTTTTTTTCTGAAGTAACTAAAAGGTAACATGTTTCTTTTAGTTTTTGAAGCGTTTGATCCCTAGTACTTAGCACTTAATAATACTGACTTTGCTAAACTGCCATCAAAATAGTGACCTTTCAAACTGACTTTTTTTATGAGTCTTTAGCGAGCAGTATTCGGTTGATTTCCTTCTGATGATATCGCCCAATCCATTACCTCTTAATCTCAATTTTCATTTCAATTATTACGTGGGAAGGCAACCAGCTCCAAATTACTTCGACTTATAAACATATTGTTAATCTGGGGCCCGGCAACGGTCTCGCCAGTTCATTGTTCAGATTTATTAACTAGAAAATATTTCCGTTGTTACGGTCCCTATTATTTTATCAAGCAAACAATATAAGGGTCTTAATCTTAGTTCAAGGTAATTTCTGAAATACTCTTAAATTAATGAACGGCCACTGTTTTCGGAATTGAGGTAATGCTTTTGATGTTCGACTCTTATCGCATTTTGGGGAATACGATATTAACAAGTTAGAATTGAAATTCATGGGTATTTAAATAAGAAGACGATTTCGTTCTTGGTCCCGGCTGTGGCAGATTATTTGATAAATTTCTCAGTAAAGAGTGTTTAATGTGGCGGTGGGTTTGTCAGGTAGATTGATTGTTTGAAATATGGAGGATCCCGGTGTCATAGCCGATCTCTTGAAAAGGTGAAATGATAATTAAATCAAATTTATTAAATCACAAAACATCATAATTATACAAAAGTTCTTAAGAACTAGAGTCTGTTTCCCACCTATAAATAGGTAATACCTACCTATTATAGGATTAGCAAATGTTCCTCCCCATAGTACAGGCTTTGCCTAGTTTGGGACTAGGTCAATTGGTGTAAATTGACCCATGATATTTATTTATTTATTATTTATATCAAAAGCAATCAATGTAACATTGCAGCTACCAATTTTAATAAACATTATGTAAAAAAAGAGACAAAAAACCTGATGTTCCTTTCCTACGCCTGACTAATAACAAATAACAAACAGATAAGAATTTGGAAAATATGATCAATACAATTTAATTTATGTTTCATTAATTTACGCAAAAAATGCGTGTCACAAGTTTATAATTCTCTTACTAAATGAACACATTTACGTAGGTATCTACTTATATTGTGGTTAAAATCTAAGCAAAAAGTTTTTTAAGGACTTCAAAAAAAAAATTACCTACTGTGAGTGCTAAACAACAAATAATAAAAAAAGTGTTTTTTTCGTTTAAACCTCGAACTTAATAATGGAATTAGCTAACTACTTGAAACGTACACAGTGTGTATAGTATGGCCGCTAATCCAACATGCAAGAAATATTTTAGTTAGTTAGTTAGGCAATTAGGTTAATTTCAGGTTCCGGATCCTCTTACTTTTATTTGTATGTCTACTCTTTTTTCTGATGTCCTGTCAATCGCCCGAAGGTTAACTGGTAGAGATCCCTTTAAGGGATAAGTTCGCCTTTGTACATTTGCTTTTGTTCTGTTATCTGTATTTTTTTGTTTTATGTGCAATAAAGAGATATGCATACATACATACATACATATTTATTTGTGTTTGAGGAAGACATAATTTTATGCGCAGGAGTGGAACGACTACAAACTCAAGTGGAACCCGGAGGACTACGGCGATGTGAAAACACTCCACGTGCCTTCAGAACATATATGGCTGCCAGACATCGTGCTTTATAACAAGTAAGTGAACAAATAACAACAACATACATAACACAATTTTAATAAGTAACAACACCACTCATTATAACTGTTACAATTACAGCTAGTAGGAAATCATCAGCATCTTAGAAAACTACAACCTAACCTAACCTAACCTAACCTATCATATAGAGTGTCGCACTGCTGAGCGAAGACTTTCCATCCGCCCATCGTCTATGTCATCGACATAACCCTTTGAATCCGTTCCAAACGCATCCACGACATCCTGCTAGTTCTCCGGACAAAAACATATCAATTCATAAATCTTGGTATAAATACCTACGGAGTTAAATTTATTATCGAATTGCCAACTTGTCTCCAGATAACTGTCACTGACAATTGTAAGTTCATTGATTGAATCAGTTACTTTGGGTGTTACTTTGCGGAGGTTCATATTTAAGAACTTAAAACAATTGATATGCTCACCCGCGACAGCTACACACACTAAAGCTGAGAAAGTCATTTGCAATTAACAACGTAAAACTTTCATGTGAACTCGCAGACTCCAACAAAGCCACTTTAATTACACCATAGTGGAAAGTTCATGTTGACTTAACCGACGAATCAACTCCACCACCCCGAACCGAACTTACACGGTGGTAACTCCATTTTTCTCAATCTAAGTTAACTATTGTTTCCAAGACCAGTAAACTAGGAGGTCTTATTGGGGTGCCTTATTTCCTTGTTGGAAAGGCCCATTATTCTGCGTTATCCTGACAACTCGATGAGTTTATCTCGTAAAGTTTAACCCAGGGTTGGGCAAAAAGTTATCGGGCTCACCACAATTGAAACGGAAAGTTATAGTTCTTGTTGTCGCGAAGAACTAAATGGGATTTAGTTGGTTGCGCTGGGATAAGCTTGATTTGCACCTTAGATGGCTAGCTTTGGCTGTAAATTCTACAGCACGTCACTAAGCATGTCATGACTTTATCTATAACGAATCAATTGATTGAATCAGGCGTTACTTTGCGGAGGTCCATAGATACGAACTAAAAACAATGACTTTTCTCAACCGCGACCACACGTGAAGAATCTGAAACTGTGCGGCAAATGTTTGTTTCCATGCAACACCTCCACTGCTACACGAATCAAAACATGCCAAAAAGACCCAACTATCGCCACCACCACCACTGCACTAAACGCTGACTCGTTTTGGCATTCTCTACGAAGCTATCCTCAAGGCACCAAAACAACCACCACTCAAAGGTTGACTGGCAGAGATCCCTTAAAGGGATAAGTCCGCCTTTGTACTCAAATGTTATTGTTGTAACTTGTGTTTTATCCTTTTTTTTGTACAATAAAGTGTTTACTTACTTACTTACTTACTTACAACCAACGAACGAATATTGTAACCAACTAACCACTCTAATTCTTCTTACTAATGGTATTTGTGTCTAGGAGTGGCAGTCCCAGTGGGTTTTTCAATAGTGGCTTAATATTTTACACTGTGTATGTTTATAATGAACGAGAAGAGATTTTTAAATATGAAAATAATTCTTATTAACTTCTTTGATGACGACTTCGTTATCTATAATCTTTACTAGTAGAAATATTATTATTTACAACACTAAGTTATTCCGTAAATGCCGTATTTTCTATACTTTTGATCCAAAGTATATAAGCGATGTACAAGGCAGCATACAAACCTAAAAGCCAATGCTTCATCATAATATACGAAGCAACCATGAAGGCAACTTTTAAATACACCCAAAGCACCTTACAGCCGGAACTGAATGCTTTTAGCATTATGATATACCAAAATAGCTCACGTTTGAACTTTGTATTTTCGCTACGTCACCCATTATCAGGGCACAGTTTACGTTTCTATGCATTAACGTGAGCTCCTGCTCTCGCCACTCTCACCACCCGAAACTGAACCATGTAGAAAGGTAGTACAGGGCGGTTGTTAATATTGTTTTATATGGCGAGGTAGGATGCGCTGAGTTGGCCAAGCGGAAGGCGAGATAAGTGCATGGTGTAATCTGAATATCATCGGGCGACATTAAACACGGTGATAAACAACGATTTTGTACAACATTAGATGTTTTTCCGTAAAAGTTGGCGAGTCTAAGGTGATTTTAACGACGTTTCTACGTCGTGCATAGATACCTACTTTGACGTAAAAGTTGGCAAGTCGTAGGTGACTTTAACGATGTTTGCACACGAGATATCGTTTGAGGAGTGTTATCGATAGTAGGTACTCCGAGTAAAGCGCAATTCAATTCTCTACGTTGAGTCGCTGGCTTATATACGATAATTTTACTAAAGAGTACGGTGACGGCAACGAGCATTTAAATAGGTTTTTCTTTTGTTTGTAGTAAATTTAATGCAAAGCGAGTTACAAGATGGAATTATAAAAAATATTATTCAACTTGTCATTTCCCCCAACTAGATAGTTTTAACTTACGACTCCCTCTTCTATGTCGGCTTTTTTATAGAAACGGTATCCAATGGCTGCTCATTGTATAAGATTCTGTGGATGTCGTGGGTGCTCATTGACGGAGGTTATTGCTTACACAACGATCGCGCGTGTCTATAATAATAACTTAGCTTTTGTCCTTTATTAGGTTCATAAAATTGTCAAGGTCAATATTTGATACGGCTGAAAGGCTACTTAGAAGGTAATTTGGAATGCAGTGCAGGGACATACCCCACAATTTATTAACCGTTACGAGGTTGAAAATGAGCGCGAACTTTCTTAAATATACCTACCCCTTTGAGTCACAAAGCTGTGAACTATGCATAAAGGCTCCAGCGAAAACCGTGCTACGTTTTATTTTGATACTTTAGTCATAGTGCACCTGTGACAGCAAAAGCTCTGAGAGCTCTTAGTTATACTTTACATTTAGTTAATTTTTAACTAGTTTTCTCGGGCTTGAGCTTAGGCTGGTATTGCTGGTGGACCAAGAAGTTATTTCAACTTAAATTTTTGTATAGTTAAAGTGAGAAAAGATTTCCCCTTTCAAAATGTTTATGACATTGTCATAAGATTGATTTTTGCGTGACCAGTGGGAAAGGTTTTTCTTCTACCTATGTCTATACTTGCTTGTAATGTCACCGAAATATACATGCTGTCAGGTAATAAGCCGTAGCAAGTCTAGATCCTATGAGATTTTTTTGGATGTGTTTTCGGGAGCATTTTTTTTTTGTATTTCATAGGGGTCTTTAACTAAACCTGCTTATACGTCTTGCTCAATATTCGTTTTTCGTTTATTTGATGCCCGCTTCTGATACAAAATACTTGTATGATAAGATTATATTATACAAGTACCTATTTTAACTGTATTCTTCTTTAAAGACATGTTTTGGAAAATGTAAGGATTAATTATTGAACGAAGTCGGAGCGGTTTCTTTACAACTCTGGTTTTCATTTCCTTTTGGTTACATTTTAATTCGTTTGTATTCTCTGGTGATTTCAATTTATTAACATTATCGAAAAATGGCCGACAGTAAGTAAGTGTATTGCAAAGTCAATAGAAAAATAGGATCGTTTTTAAATCAAAGACTAACTACTATTACCATTACTACCTACCTTTCAGATTTATGTTTCATACATATAACCTTATAGTTCTCTCTAATCATTACCTCCATTATCATTACTCTCTGTCTCCTTACCTATAAGCCTAAGGCACGCTAAATCTTTGACTATTTTTAAAACTATGCTGAAGGAGCACTATCTGTCAATCTGTACATGAGTTTTCTGGCTAACTTTTTAAAGTTTTCTATAGTTAGTATTTTTGTATTATTATGTATCTGTTATTGAGTTTCATTGAAATTATGTGTTTTGTTGTGTGCACCACCTGCTTTAATATGTTCTTACCTTTATTCCATTATGGTTGCCTGGTAGAGATCGCTCTGTAGCGATAAGGCCGCCCATTGCTACCTTGTATTTTCTTTGTGCCTTATTTCTTGTCTTGACTGTTATGTGGTGTTCAATAAAGAGTTATTGTATTGTATTGTATCATTAATCAAAACCGATCCATATTATTACCCACTCAATCAATTTACGTCCAACTTCATTTGTTTACCTTCCAATAAAACAATAAGCGATCACCAAAAAAGAAAACTCTTAACTGAATAACGGTTAAAAGGCTTTAAGAGAATCCCGCTGCACCTGTGGCCGTAAAAGCGTTCCGAATATTAAGTTTATTTTTAATGCCTCGCTATCTAATGGAAGACAACGTGACCTACATTTTACGACAATCTTCCTTTAAATTATGTGGTGAAGTTGAAGCTCTTAAGAGCCTCCACGTCGCTGGAAAGTGACGTGTTTAGGGATAAGACCGGAATGTTTCGGATGAAGTTATGTTAAGTTTGTTGTATGTTGGGGCATTGTTGCGCGTAAAAATTTTGTCTACAGACGTCCGTCTTCTTTCTCAAGTGTCTCTCTATTGTTGAAGGTCAGCAGTAAGTCCTCTGAATCTTTCTTTGTCCAGGGCCAGCCTGAACAGCTGTTCCACGTTTTCCTTCTTCCAACCTTCCGCTTCTCAGCCACTTTTCTCATAATTATAGTATGGAAGAGATGATATCTGTCACGTCGCAGTACATGACCTAAATAGACAACCGTCCTCTGCTTAACAGTGCTTACCAATTCCTTCATCTTCATAATACGTTTCAGGACCTCAAAGTTTGTGGTCTGATGTGGAGTATTAGATAGTAGTACCCCAAGTGCTTCAAGTTTTCTCATATTGTCTTCTTTTGTGGTTCACTACTCGGAACCAAGAACAATTGACCCAATATAGCACTGCAGACTGCATGAACCTAGTGCGAAGTTTATCTAGACATACGTCTAAATAGTAGATTCAGTCCGTTAAAAATGTTGGTCTGTGATTCACATTTTGTGTAAGATGTAAACAAAACGACCTCCTCCGCTTTCATTCAGTAATAAATTAACAGTTTCACGCTTTCGTAATATCAACTATAGTCTTGTATGAATACTTACTAATTTCACGGTGGTTATGTGAATATTTCGACAGAATTAAAAGAGAAACAGATGAATACTCTTATTCCCTAATGAGGCGGGCATTACAAACTTTTTCCCCCTGTAACCCAACGCCTTTATACCTTGCAACTAAGTTTTCATTTGAATAAAATGAAACAGTAGTAAATCTCTCGGCAAGCATAATTATGTCCTTGTAAAAATGCAAATTCTTAAAATCTCTCCAAATGAATACATCAGTGAATTGTCCTCGGGTGTCGGTTGTTCCACCTTTATTATGTAGAACTGGCTTAATGAAGTATTTGAATGTGTAATTACGTCGATTCTTAATTGTGTTAATCTTGATTTTTGCTTCTTTTGAATCTCCTACGGTATTAGAAGTTGGCTGGCTGTTGGTGTCTTTGAATTTTATTTTCTCTATCTGATTTTACAATGTTTGCATTCGGAACTTAAACGCTGTTTTAATAAGTGATTATTGAAATTTCACGCTGAAAGTTTGGTGAAAAATTTTACCAACTACTTTGCTGGACATCACACACAGACGTTAGTGTTAGGAGGACAATATGATGTGACATGCATGATGCATACAACGCTTACATTCGTTGACTAGAGATCTGGCCCCTACTTCACAAACTTTACATATGTCAGTTTTCAAGGATACTTCGGTGTATTTGACACTGACTTGAAGAGCTTTTGTTTTAGCGCGCTTTATATTGTCAAAGAAATGTAGTTCGATTGTCATATAACACTGACATTTGTAAAGATGGTGAAGTAGGGACCAGACTAGCCAGAATCACAGTAATCTTCTGTCGAAACTCAAGAACTAAATAAGTAAAAAAATGGTAATCAGCGCTTACTGACACATTTGTCTTTACAAAAACCCCTGTCCTCCGTTCGGTGAAGTCCCACACGTCTAAAAAATGAGATTTGCATTTGCGAAAATACATTACTTATTTGCAAGTCAAAATATATCGAGGGATTCATGTGGGGATTTTATTTTTCCGCCCCGGTCCGATGTATTTTAGCGTATGTCTTAGATACGAGTATGTGACAATTTAAGATAGGTATGGTTTTGGAATGGGGACTTTTTGTGATGATTATTGTGGGTTACCGATTCTGACTGAAAAAATCAAGTTAATGGAAGTTAGGGATACTTACGTTTATAAGTCGAGTTCCGGAATAATAGGTACGTAGTCCTTCCTCTGGAAGCGCACGACTCGTCGGCATCTAAACGCACACTGGTGCTATGTCTCTGCTCATGCGACTACTACGCGTAACTGAACTCGACTCGTGACCCATTTATTTCACTATAATTGATTCTGACTGAATAATTTAAGTAGAAATAAATACCTACTGGCAAACAATTTTCACTCGTTTTACTCGTAAGCTTAAGTACTTTTAACCAATTAAGAATTTTGGTTTTAAGGTATACACAGAGAATTAGCATTAATAAAACAAAAAAGATTGTTTTACATTCCTCACGCTAACAATATCACTAAGGTATTTAATCTAAAGCATAACGCCATTCTACATTATCGCCTAAGTCACGTTCTTCGTGACAAATAACGTATTTGGGAACATAAAAGACCTCTAGTAGAACCAAGTCCTTAGCGAAGATTCTACAAATAATACATTTTGGTGATGTATGTCTTGGTTAGATTGTTTGCCAGAAAATTTTAGCTTTCTATCATTCTCAAAAATCGAACTTATGACGGTTGGCAATGCCATTGCTAAAAATAAATATTTCAAGTGAATACGAGAAAGCTTTGACTACAAGGCTGTGGTTCTTTCCATTAAAAAGAACAGAAGTTTCTTCAGATTGTTCTTGGCACTCTTCTAACTTGCAACAGTTAAAAAGAACGGTCTAGTTAGAGCGACGAGGGTTTCGTATAAATTTGTAGGTAATACTTATGAAAATTTATAAGCTCCCTTTCAGTCCCTGTTGCGAGAAAATCATTTTTTTTTTGTTTGGCAAAAATGTTGGGCAATCATCTTCGAAAGCCATTTAAAATTTCAAGTCGGTAACATTAGTAGTTCCTAAGATAACCAACTGAGGCAGAGAGGCGGACTGAGTCGCACCATAAATCCTTTTTACCATTTTGGTACGGAACCCTAACCAGTAGTTATTCCAGTAGTTGCAAAAAAAGATAGAGCTCCTTCAAGCGAATTTCTGAAGAAACAGCGGCTCGAACTGATACTACGCCATTTCTTGTCCATCCGAGTTAAGCTCCGTTGAATAAATGACTGTTGCAATTTAAAAGGCTTAAGCACTGGAAAGGTCCGTAATTGCGATTTAATTCAACAACGTCAAGACTTTTAATTAATTCGGGGAGACGGAATATCTTTAGGATCCACTGCGCGTTTTGACGCAGCGCTTCGGAAACTCTTGATACGCATTCGAGCATACACTGTTTTACAAATAACCACACCGAACTGAAATAAAAATAAAGCTATGGTATAGTTGACGAAATATAATTTGCACCGATTCATTTTATCGCATTATCAAAATTCTAAAATTAAAATTTTTATTCAAGAAATAGGCAGTTGAATGCTCTTTTACACGTCATTAATTTTATACGTCCTTTTTTTTTAGTCTACCAACGCTTTCAGAAAAACCATGATTGCCAAGAAGAATGCGCCGCAAGAAACGTGGCACAAAGTAATTTTTTCTAAAAACAAGTTACATTAGCTCTTACAATACGTAACCACAGATAAATTACACAAAGAAACCTCACTCTATCATTGAAAAAAAAACGCCGACAAATAAAATTAAAACTAAAAAAAGTGAAAAATAATGCCTGATATATTTTGTTAGTAAGTATGGATTTGTATGGATGGAGGTTGCTCTTTCAGTTCAATATACCTAGCAAAATTTTTATTTAAGCATTTTATCTAAGTATTTTTTTTTATCTATCTAAGGTATATTGAACTGAAAGAGCCAATCCATACCTCCATCCATACTAATCCATACTTACTAACAAAATATATTAGGCATTATTTTTAACTTTTTTTAATTTTAATTTTTTTCGTCGGCGTTTTTTTTCGTCTGCTTTTTTTTCGTGGGGGGTTTTTTAAATTTTGATTTAGGTTTTTTATTTCATGTTTTTTACATTATAATTCAATAATTTCACAATATTTATTTTATTACTTGACTTAAACCAACAAAAAATCCAAGATAATAATCAACTGAATACTGAAGACATCAACGGGCTCTCACATCTGGGATCTGAACTTGAGACATTTAAAAGTTTAATATCTCAAAACCGGCTCAACCGATTTTTTATAACTTAGCTGAGAACCATCTCGATCAAACTAGCTTTCGATTAAAAAAAGCCGCGTCCAAATCCGTCCATCCGTTTATGAGCTACGATGCCACAGACAGATACACAGATACACATGTCAAACTTATAACACCCCTCTTTTTCGTCGGGGGTTAAAAACATATATTTCGAGTGGAAAAGGAAAAAGGATTGCCCCGTCTCGGCAACGCACGCGCTGTGTATAATGCGAACAACTTGTCGGTACCTAGTTTATATTTTAAGTGTTCCCACAAAATTAAGAATAAAAACACTAGTTATAAGAGACTAATATAAATTGTTCGAAACTAGAATTAACAAAAAGCATTTTGATTCACCTGCACTCCACAACTGTAAGATGGATCAAGATCTTTTAGTCCAAGTACGCTTTTAATTAGCGAAACTGAACAGGTGTTAATTTTTTTATGACCCTGTTGAAACACAAAAGGACAAGCGGTGTGATACATAACATTGATCGGTGCAAATAATATTTCTTCAACTACAGTGGATTTCAGTTATTACGACCTTGGTTGTAGCGACCATTCGGCTAAATCGACGATAAAGCTAAGTCACTTGAATTTAAAGCCTGCTAAATTAAAAAAAAAAATCACGTGGCTCTAGTGACTTTGGATGTAACGCCGATTTCGGGTGTAGCGACTGTTTTTAATAAATAATTTGTAACAAATTCTTAGAAATCCCATGCAGATATTGCGACCGGAGTCGGCCGCCAAAAACACAAAGAGCTTTCTTATCTTTTGTTTACATCCACACAGACGGTCAGCAACTGTGGTGACATTTACTTTTTGTTTATAGATATTGGCTAGGTAGGTAAGCGTGTACGTTTGGGAGTGTATGGTCCAGTTACAAGTTGATATTCTGTGCCCTAAGCACGACTTGTCGAATCTTGCGTCACGTAAAATCGAATAGTAAACTATAACGAGTTTGTATGACGTTTGGAACAGCGCGCGCCCGTGAGCGTATTTGGAACTAAAATTTAGTATGAGATTTCTCGATCTCGATACAATAACCTTAACGTAACGCAGGACACGCAGCACAAGTCGTGCTTAGGGCACTGAGCAGCAACTGTGTGCAGTAAACTTTTGAATAAGTATGGCTTCTAGATACCTGTAACGACTTCCGAATATAACGACGAAATTACAATAGTCCCTTCATCGTCGTTATACCCGAAATCCACTGTATACAGTTGTACCATAATGTTATGACACTGTACTTGCGCAGTGAGCATTTTTTTGATAGGCGCGAAACCGTTTTAGCCAATAACAAGGCAGTGCGTTTGCGCGGGTAAAATCTTGAGCAGCCATTTCTTTAGTGAGTGTTACCTGTCATTGCATATTCTACCTAGCGTGTAACGCAATAAGATTGCAAGGTGTTTACATTCAGTTTACTTCGGCATTTGTCAACACCCATCTGCGCGGACGAAGATTGCCAATGTACTTTTAACTTATATTTATTTTGTGGCACACCTGTAGGTGACAGCTATATTCGCACAAATGTTCATTCTCTCAACTGGTAAAAAGAAATCGAGAAGACTTATTTTGGTAAGCAACGCTTAACAGTGTAGTGCAATTCAAATTATTCGGTTATTATATTAGTATAATCCCGATATTGCTTATGAAAGTAAGTCGTCTCAAATTGGCTTAAACCAGTTATTGAGGGAATGAGCTTTTGTGCAAAGATAGCCTGGCGTATGGTAATAACATCATCATTATGGGTAAATGAGAGGGCTTGGGGTATAGTTCCCACGTGGACCCAGTTACAAACTTCACGCACACCATTGAACCGCACACATAAAAAAAAACTTTTTTGTCATGTTGAGATACAAATTGTGCGAAAATAATGTCATATTGCACGAGTCCCGAAGTGTCCAGGTCCAAGCCAAGCCTACCTGACAACGTTTTTAATACATTGACATGACAATACAATGACAATGAAACCAAAGAACCAAGCTCGCTGGGCCCTAACATAGAAAATAGAAAAAAATAGAAAATAGAAAAATATTTATTCAACGTACACAAGAAGTATAATAAAAAACAATTAAAAAGTAAACAAAGACGTTGAACAGGATCCCTCTCAGCATTGTGCCGCGGCAGGGGCCTGGGGCTGCGGCTTGGAAAAGTAAAAAGCACTAGTGCGAAATATCCACAAAAATACTACTTTTTGACCACCTGTAATGATATTATTTTTTCTTCCCAGTGCGGACGGCAACTACGAGGTCACGATAATGACGAAGGCCATCCTCCACCACGACGGGAAGGTCGTGTGGAAGCCTCCGGCCATTTACAAGTCGTTCTGTGAGATCGATGTGGAGTACTTCCCGTTTGACGAGCAAACCTGCTTCATGAAGTTCGGCAGTTGGAGCTACGATGGTTACACGGTAAGAACAGTAATCCTACTAATATTATAGACGACTGAATAGCCCAGTGATTAGACCCTGACTATGAAGCTTGAGGTCTCGGGTTCGATCACCGGTCAGGGCAAATATTTGTATGATGAATACGAATGTTTGTTCTTGTTATGTTATGTTCCTGTATGGAGTGTAAGACAATCGAGCAAAAAAACAATTAGGTAACTAAAAAGAGAAAGACTAGCTCATTATATCATCATTATCATGTCAGCCGAAAGACGTCCACTGCTGGACATAGGCGTCCCCCGCGGCTCTCCACTCAGACCGGTCTTGTGCTTTCCGCATCCACCGCGGTCCCGCAATCTTTACTAGGTCGTCGCTCCATCTTGTTGGAGGCCTACCTCACCTGTAGCTCATTATAATTATGTAGGTACTTTATAGATACATAGGTAACTTTAATATCATAAGGAGTGCAGGCGGGGGCAAACAAAAATGACAGAACAGCCGTAACATACGATGGATATTGGTTTGCCTTCGCCTGCATTCCTTATAATATTCAAGTGAAAAATACCGAAATTTATCTTGACCCAGAGGTACATTTGAACCTTCCTTTAAGACAGCTTTTCCTCAAAAAGCACCCATAAAACGTCAACTTACTTATCTCGAAAACCACTTCATTTAACAAAAGCATTTATAAAGCAGCGCTCAAGGAAAACAAAATTGAGTCTTATAAAAGTAGGGCCGTCTCCGATACACTGTCTAGAGCAATATTTATCGGTCGCTATAAATAATGCGGACAATGAGATATGCTCCTCGATGAGAGACGGGAAGTAATAAAAAGTTTCCAATGGAGTTTACAGCGATAGGCCTGACTGCCATCTATCGAAGTAAGGAAGCCAATAAATCCACGGTTCCGACTTCCTCATAAATAAAGCTCAAGCTTACACGTCCGCGCCTCTAACGCGTTCGCTAAAGTTCGCAAGGGATTGTTCCACCTTATCAGGCAAGTCGGCGTATCTGATCGCTCGCGGAGACTTTGGAGACAGCAATAAATTCGCTGAGGAAAATTAGCTCCCTTCACCCAATCCCTTTAACGTTCGCGTTTCCTTGCAGGTGGACTTGAGGCATTTGAAGCAGACGCCGGACTCGGACCACATAGGGATGGGGATCGACCTCTCCGAGTACTACATTTCCGTGGAGTGGGACATCATGAGGGTGCCGGCCACGAGAAACGAGAAGTTCTACTCGTGCTGCGAAGAGCCGTACCCCGATATAATATTCAATCTCACTCTCCGGAGAAAAACACTGTTCTACACGGTCAACCTTATCATCCCTTGCGTGGGCATCTCGTTCCTCTCGGTTCTCGTCTTCTACCTGCCCTCGGACTCTGGGGAAAAGATCTCGCTCTGCATATCTATCCTCCTCTCTCTGACCGTGTTCTTTTTACTGTTAGCAGAAATTATCCCACCCACGTCTCTGACTGTCCCACTTTTAGGCAAATATTTATTGTTCACTATGATGCTAGTCACGCTGTCAGTAGTCGTCACTATCGTGGTGCTGAACGTTAATTTTAGGTCGCCCGTCACCCACCACATGGCTCCTTGGGTGCGCAAGGTCTTCATAGATATATTACCTAAAATATTGTGTATACAAAGGCCGGAGAAACCCGACGACGATGATAACGACAAGCCGACCGAGGTAAGCCACAGCGACTCCGCTCACCGACTCACAGCGGTCGCATAAACACCCGACCCGCTACAGACAACATTAATCATCACGCATAAAAGAGATGTTTACCTCGCTCAAAATAAAACTCGCCTTCTCGTAACGTTTTAATTAAATTTGTAAACTAAAAGCTCTCACAAATGAAGTTCTTCAGAGGGAATCCCTTTCAAACGAAAAAACAACACGGCGCCTTTTCTCCTCAAGTTTCCTCCATTCAAAACATTTTCCATCGGAACGGATTCAATACAAACAGAACGCTATTACTGTCGGGCCGAAGCCGCCCCCAACAATAACCATTTTAATTGTCCTCAGCCGCGGGACTCTTCTGGGAAACGCTGCTTTCAACAATATTCTAAATCCATTGTGTTCCGTGTGTATCGCGAAAATATCGCTTCCAGCCCAATTTCATTCCATTTCGATTTTCTTTTATTACTCAACGCCGGCAGGCTTAACGAGCGCGCGCAGCCCTGTTATTTATGTTCCCCTGGTGGCTGCGGACGGATCGCGATATACGAGCCGACGGAGCGCCGAAACCGAACCCCCACTCCGGCCTAATTGTGTGCCGGCTTAAGCCGCCGATACACTGCCGGCCGCCCGCGGGACCCACGCCGACGTTTTAATCTCTCGCCATTTCAAACGTCCCTAACAATTCCAGTAAGCAGGCGTCGGGATAGTTCATTGGACACTAGACATGCCGCGTTCCGTGAACACTTTCGAAACGTTCAGAGCTCTAAAACAATGCTTCCAGTCCCCTATTTCACTAACATTACAATTGTCAGTTTACAATGACAATTCGAACTAGATTTCTTTGTCAATGTGAAGCGCGCTAAAACAAAGGCTCTTCAACTCAGCAATTGACACCGCATTGTCATTGAAAACTGACATTTGTAGAGTTTGTGAAATAGGGGCCAGAATGTTTCACATATCGACATTCGTGTATGAAATTTATTCACCTACACATCTCCGTTATCCAACACCAAAGTATCCACACTAAACATTCTGAACCTAATATGTTACAATTAGCTTCGGCGTCCTAACATTTTCTTAACTTTTAGGTACTCACCGATGTATTTGGTGGCGATGACCTGGACGGTAAATTTAAAGAGTGGGGCTGTGAGGAGTACGAGCTACCGGGGATGCCGCCGTCGCCCCCGCCGCCCCCCGGCGGCGACGATGAGCTCTTTTCCCCACCCCCTGGCTCGCCCTGCCGCCTAGACCTCGACGCCGATAGTCCCTCTCTAGAGAAACCCTACGTGAGAGAGATGGAAAAGACTATAGAAGGCTCCAGGTTTATAGCGCAGCATGTCAAAAATAAGGATAAGTTTGAAAGTGTAAGTATTGCTCCGAACTCTCCGATATGTCATTCAACCGTTTGGTCCATTTCATTTAGGTACAAAGAAAATAATGACAAATGATCTATCTGTCTGATGAAATCACATATATATCAATAGGAACATCCACAACTCTCATTATTTAACTACTAAGTGACATGAAAAAGTGTACTAATTGGCATTGCATTATAACATTTTTAAAATTATCCTTTTTGTATAAAAGTGATCGATTTCATTCCATTGGAAGGTACTAAGAAGACGAAGATAAAGATGTTATCCCAGCTTATTATATGTCATAACATAGAATAAATAATAACACAGTAGAACGGAATCTCTTTTGACCGAGTCCAAAACGCCGCCATTTATATACCTACTTCCCCCTTCACGTCGTTACACCCCTCTGTCGTCCAGGCGTGTTGCTAGGGTTGCTTGCGGTTAAATATTAGGTACTTACCTCCAAAGATAATATCACTAAGATGTAAGTTTTTCTTTGCTTTGAATTCATTATTTTATTCCAGTTTTACAAAATACGAGATTTTTAAATAATTACGTACCTACGTAATCATAAACACTTCTAGATAAGAAGTTATTATGAATGCCATACCAAATGAAGCCATTTAAGGTGATTTAGGTAAGTATTATTTACCTACAAATATAAAATAAAATACATACAGGCTCATGTAAAACCATTACAACCAAATTACAAACAACCAAACGCGCGTGCGGCGACGCCGGCCGTGACACCCTGACTGAGTAGTCTGTTTAACGAATACTCTAATATCGTGACCTTGAGCCAGTCCGGAGTGGGAGTTTCCGTTCTACTATGTTATTATTTATTCTTACGGTCATAATCACATATCAACGTTTAAGCGTCCAGATGTAAGCAATTACTTAAGTACATACTTACTCCTCTAGCGCAACGACTCAAAGTTTGGCTTGCCATCTTATCCCCAGTTTACACACACACACACACACACACACACACACACACACACACACACACACACACACACACACACACACACACACACATACACACACTGGCTCGGCAACTCACTATATGTGCAGGCTAACACGTATGCTCTCGCCCGTGGCTCACGCATTAATAACGTGGGCCCCACCACACCATGAGCACGAGACAATGTACAATACATAGAACATAAGCACTACATCGTACATAGAACCTTGTGCGAGGTCCGTCCGGATCGCTACCACCATCTTACTCGCTAATCCTGCCGCTAAGCAGCAGTGCTTGCACTGTTGTGTTCCGGTGTGGAGTAAGACCGCCGGTGTAATTACGGGCACAAGAGGCATTTCATCTCAGCTCTCTGGGTTGGCAACGCATCTGCAAACCCCCCCCGGGTGACCCACTGCTCGTTTGCCTTCCTCGTCGTATAAAAAAAAAACATAGGGCTGTACAAGTACACTGGTCAAAAAAGTTCAGGGATCAATTATGAGCGGACTTTCATAAGCCTTTGATCCTTAGACATTTTTGAGTAGTGTCTGTAAGAAAGAATGAGCTGGATTTCCACTTGTAGTTTGGTCGTTTTATCTGAATGTGTCGTGTACCGCTCGGATTGTAAGCTAAGCTCCTTGCAGGTGGAGGACGACTGGAAGTACGTGGCGATGGTGCTGGACAGGATCTTCCTGTTCGCGTTCACGATAGCGTGCGTGCTGGGCACCGCGCTCATCATCTTCCGCGCCCCCACCTTCTACGACAACAGCAAACCCATCGACATCCTCTACTCGAAGATCGCCAAAAAGAAGCTGGAGCTCCTGAGGATGGGCTCCGAAGCCGACCCGGGCCTCTGAAATTCGTCTTACGTCTTCGGCCACTCGCCGCCGAAGACGTTTTGGGAGCTCATAGTGATGTGGTGGCACGGATGATCCCAGTGAAGCTCCCAGTGGTCACTGCCGGGCGAGGACTCAGTGCGTAGTGCGGGCTCGGTCGCGGGACAGACATTTAACTGAATAAAGCCGTCTTTTTATATGAACTGGAAAGGCTGTGTCCGTGTGGCCAGTGCTGTTCTGTGCGAAGCCGGATCCGCCGCAACTATTTTTATATTAGAATCGCTGTATTGATCGCATATACTTGAGCGGATGTGTAACTTTTGTATGTTTTCAACGGACCGTTTCTTTTCCAGGAATCATTTGATACGAGCGCACAAACATTGTACAGATATATTTAGGGTTTTGTATTTGATTTCTTGCGATACATTCGTTGCGTTACCGGATGAGAGCGGGGGTGACGCTGTATTAACATTACTAAAGTAAGGTTCACTTCGAATAAATCGAGCTCAATTTCGTAAACTATAAGTATTGTAAAATGGGGCTATTCAATCAGAAGTCGATTAGGAGTCGAGTAATAATGAATTTTCATGCAAACGTCCTCAATGAGAACCGGACATTGTAGACACGTGTATTTATTAATGACTGTGTAATAAAGTTGGATTATACATTTAGTATTTGATAAACTACGTACTCGCGTAAAAAGCATAAGGACAATATCGATAAATTGACGAATGTATTAAATTTGTATAGGTATAAGGGATGTAGATATTGTTAGGAGCCTAGTCGCCTCCGTGCGCACGCGCCGCGACCCAACACTAGTCATTATTGCGCAATCTAGAATAGACTCGAGTCGCGATGGTGATATTATTTGAATAGATATTGAAAGACAATTGACTGCCAATTGTAACATACATTTTTATAAAGTCGGTATTCTTAGATAGTTCGATAACTTATTTGATTAGATTTTTTAACAGTGCCAACCGCCATCCGGATGCGGGATTTGCCAAGCTCACGTTGATTTTAGCGCTAACTCGGGGTTTCTTGTGTGACGGTTTGCTTGATCAAAGTAATAGGTGAATATGGATATTTGTGAAAAAGAATGCTTGCCCTTTTTAATGACGACTGAACTGCGTTGCTTGTTGCGTTGGCGCGGCGTTTCTTCCAAAACTTATTTAAGACCTCGCCGTGGGCCCATCCCGCTGTCACACAACTGTAGTACAGCTATAGAAGAAGTTTCATAAGTACTCTGATTTAAAAAAAAAAGTACTGATTATGTGCTGTGGGGCTTAGGCAGCGAGACGGGCCGTCGGCGGCGGACTGTACCCGTAATTTCACTAATAATCCTAGAGTACTTACAGGGTAAACTTAGTACACCGTTTCCTTCCCTTGATTTGGACTCTCACCATCTTCACCGATAGTATATCTTTTACACACTTATCGGCACTTTACCACTTACACTATTAGGTAATAATAATTGTTGAGGTTTGTGACTTTAGTCTGTATTTAGGTAACCTCACTGTTCATTTGTGCTAGTCAAATAGTCTCAACGTTAGTTTTGTTCGAGTTCGGTTGATATGGCCTTTGAGGTACACGATCGTTTAGTAGTCGTTTCGTCGAACACTTTCACGCGTAATAAGCGATTTACCTCACTTCGACCCATTTTGTAGGGTACTGTAAGTAGCAGTCTATCGTAATAAAAAAAAATATTTCGAGCCGCGTATTTGATATGTCAAAGTAACTCATTATAAGGTTTATTAGATAAAAGTACTTAGATAACTCAGAGTTATTGATATAATGGAAATCACAGCGAGCAGATAGGAAAACAGGGATGGTTATAGTGAAATTATTCAAATTGTTTTTTGTGATTCGTCTTCATATTTGTAAGTGTTATTGACTGTGCGTAGCGTTCGTGTGTAGCGTGCGCCGTGCGCGAGCACGCGACGCGCGCGCAGCTCGCTACAGGTTGAAATAAAAAACAAGGACGTAAGGCAAGCAGACCTGCTCTAACGAAGGAATTCACAGATGGAATTGTTCGTCTACTGAATAACTAATAGAATAATTTTCTATTAAGATACACAATTCACATGTCGGTTAATTGAAAGTAGGAATGTGCTATTGCACGCACCGAAACACACCAATCTAGTATTATTAATTACTATTTATCAATAAAAAAAATAATTAGTTAAGTCCACAGGCTTCCCACTGTTCCGTGATCATCTTAACTTTTATTGTAGATAATTGCTAGAAAATCGTCGGTCTGTTGTTATTTTTATATGACTGCAAATAAGTAATAGTTAGATTTTCTAATACACCGTAGGCTAATGTATGTGCATCGTGTGTATGGACATTGAGGGCGCGACAGAGCTCATTCAATATTGTAAATAATGATGTCAAATGGAATAGCTGTAACAGGCTGTTTCGGCAGGTACAGAAAGTACTGTGGCTCGATCGTGTGGTCAGGTGTTTAAGGAAACAATAGGTACTTGATTTTAAAACATGAATAAGACACTGGCCATAAAAACAAATGACAGTAGATAAGCAAAAGGCACTGATGAAATCCGTCTTTACGAGAACGATGGGAGAGAAAGTCGTGCTCATAAACCTCATAATTAGTTTCGAGCTATTCCAAGCAATTTTTAAGTCAATAATTTATGAGCAATCAGTGACACGGGGTGTCATAATTTTAAAATAGGTAATACAAAACTTGACAACTTGATGTGTCAATACCGAATGAGCTGAGCCTATACAACGACTAATAACCCTTATTTCGAATGGATGTTATAAAAAAAGTTTTCTTAAGATTTGCCGATTCTGGCCTGCTCGTTTCGTGTACCTATGTAAGTATCGTTATAATTTTGAAAATTCTCTTTTTCTGTGATTTGAAAACTTGGTTGTAGTTGACGTCTTAAAGACCTAAATAGTTGGTGTAGCCTTTCGTTTATTTTTAAATCTGAAAATCGCTGCAGTCCGTTAGAACAAAATTTTACTTCTAAATGCAGAAATCAATGCCGGAGAGAAGTAGAAAACAAAATACTTAATGATAATTAAAAAGTGTGGCTCAAAAGATAAGGATAAAAAATCGAAAAAAACTCAAACTATTAAAATAAAGGTGTGTTAGTATTTCACATTTGCTATAATTTTAAAGTACACAATGTAATACGTTATTGTATTAGATGGGGAAATAATCAATTGCACAAGCTTAAAAAAACTGCGGTTAATGAGATAGCAAACATTAATGGACGGTGGCGGTTAATCTATTCTTCATCGTTGTGCTTGTTCAACCTTTCGAACGCCAAAGACGCCTAAAGTTGTCCAGAACTGTCGCGCTAACGCCAGTCCCATATAATCGTAGAAACTACAGCGCAATTGCGACCTAAACGTATGTGCTGAGAGTTCAAGCTTGGCATTATGACGACGTGGCGTTTAATTGACACTTTTCGTTGGCGTTAGTGGCGTTCAAAGGTATAATTATTAGTTATTATTGTGTCAAAGCAGGCGTTCGTCTGATTGTATTTCGGGTGATAAACGGGTAAAAAAACGTAGAGTTGTCGTGAGTCTCATGGTAGATAGGTAATAAATTTAACAATAAACTCGGGAATACCTATTATAGTTAAATAAACTGTTGGCTCACGGATATCGCCGAGTTTAGGCTGACATGCATGGGAATAATTTGTAGCCCTTCCTCTGGGAGCGCACGACTTTGCGGCATGAGCGAATACTAGGCGCAGCTGATCTCGGCGCACAACTACCCTCCTTTTCATCGTAATTTTTATTATTGTCAAATGTAGGGTAGCACACTACACTTTTCATTCATCTAGTAGTCGCGTGAGCAAAGCCTTGCCGCCCAGTGTACGTCTCGCTGCCGACGAGTCGTGCGCTCCCTGAGGAAGAACTACGAATTAGCCCAAAACTGGACTTATGTACTTTGAGTGACCCGTTTATTTCACTGTGATTGAGTTTCACGGTAGTTTCATGTTAAAAATACTAGATTCATTACTCGTGAAATCTTAAGCTAAAATGGGTACGTGTAATAATAGTAAGTGGTATTTAATTAGCTTCTCAGTGTTTTAGAGTTAGTCGACGAATGGGTCAGCTCGAGAACGCGGTGGTAGATGAATTTGCTTTCGGTTCTGTATTTTACTTTTTTCTTAGGTTCATTGCTCTTCTCCCACGGGCATTATAGTACAATTAACCTTTATTTACATTTCAAATATCCAGTGTACGTCAAAAAGTATCTTGGTACTTAAACCATGAATACTTATAACATCAATTGAGGTATCAAAATTGTGTGCAAGTGTCAACTTTAATTATGTTTTTATGGCGTTCAAATCCTCAAAATGATGATCCTTGTACAGTCAGCAGCAGAAGTAGCTAAGCAGCCGAAGCCTTCACAATGATCTAAGCACGGCCCTACTGTTATAGACATAAGAGCTTGTGCAGATCATTGTGACCGCTTCGGTTGCTTAGCTACTTCTGTTGCTGACTGTACTCTTTTGTGGTGTTCAATAAAGAATATTTGTATTATGTTATACTTCTTCACAGGCTTAGTTGAGGGAGTTTGTGTTATCAATCGGTTCTGTGAGTTTGTCTGTGAGCAAGTTTGTCTCCACCGGGCGGAGAGTAGCGCACTCATAGTCAGCTATCACATGGCTGTCAGTAATTTTAAGGAATCAACTTAACCGAAATGTTGACGTGTACATATAGCTGATCAACATAGAAATTAAAAGTAATTATAATTGACAAGTTATTTTTCTACGTTCCTTTCAGACACTAGAGCTAATGTAGGGGAATATTTAGAGACATTAAGGTTACCAAACACGACATACAAAAGACGGCAATAAATTTCGAAGTTAATTTAAAATGTTCTAAGCGTTTCTAAAATTAATTCGTTTCGGATGGAAATTGTCTCGGAAAGGTAATCCATAACGCTTTATAATTAGGTTCAACGAGATCTCGATAGAGTTTTGTATAGTATTTCCTTCGGTGACGCTATCAGAGTAACCTTAGTTTTGCACTTGGTTTCTTGTTAGTTCGTTTCGCAATCAACTTCACATACAACAATATTGAAATACTTAATACCTATGTAAGTTAGGCGTATTTGCATGTTTAATCAGACGTCTTCCAAAGTGACGTAAGTTGTTTCAAGTTATGTACTGAATCCACTTGTTTTCAAATCCAGAGGTCTTGCAGATGTTTGTAAAAAAATGTTTGCTTTCTTAAGCCGTTGAAGGCAACTACGCAGTATTACGGAGCTCATAACCTTATAAGCTACGTATTATATTGCGTAGTTAGCATAGCAATCAATGGGTTAAGAGGCATAAAGTGAGTCCAGTCCATTCTGAAATTAGAAGATTCCATGCAACTTTCTCTACCTACACACAGATTTAATTTACGTTTTAAACGTATTTTCCATAAAAGCGACTTCGTAAGTGTTGGGTGAAAAACAGTGTGTCCTTGGGATAATACGTCAATGTAATAGAAGTTTTTCACCTATATCTGCTGTAACTGCAAGGCCTCGCCAGTCAATATATTTTTTTTAAAAACACACCACTTTGACTTACTTTATTCCGTATTTAATCCTACCTTAAGGCAGTTTGCAAATTTGAAAACTAAATGTCTGTTCTTTTGTAATTGGCAGAAAGTTTCACTACAAGAAAGTATATTAACCAATACAGTTTTATTCGGTTTCTCTCGATTAAATACAGCTTGTACATTTTTAAGTCCACAATTATGTAATTTTTTTCACGACGTCGTGTTTCAATATTCCCTTTATAGCTTGTTTTTTAAAATCAATTATTATTAATTATTAAATATAAGTATAAAGAAATAACTTCAAAGTGATCGTTACAAGTTTGACTCTTCATGCTTCTTATATTAAAAAAACTTTGTATACTTAATAAAATAAAAAAACAAAGTCTGTTTTCAAATTTGCGACTGCCTTAAGTTGAAGTAAACTGTTGAATGTCATTTAATCCAATTATAATATTTATAGCTTACTCCTATAATAAACATAGTTATGTAATGTACTATTAAGTAGTTGAAATCACACGAAATTTGCGTTGAGCTTCCAACACGATTAGTTGTAAATACAGAAATAATGAAAACCTTCACTAAAATATACCTTTCTTCAGTATGTTTCAACCCACGTGCATGCTTGTCCTCTGTTCACTTCTTGACATTGTACATTGGCTAAACATTTTCGCGTTTTCCATGTTTTATAATTGTTAAACATCAAAAGAATGTTACTCGAATTTATCTCAATTTTAAACTGACTTGCACTTAAGCTTGCGCACGCTGAGTGCAATCCTTTTGGCACAATTGGTTTGTAAATTCAGAAATTATGCGTTTTTTTTTGTTAATGTACGCTTATATTCCAAGAGTGTCAATAAAGTATTATTCTATTCTATTCTATTATATTTAACTTGATTTCTTTATCGTTGTGACTTTATGCTTCATAATGTGCTAGTTGATAATTTGTTTCTCTCTCTTCTACAAGTAACTGTGTCTTCTTCACCGTCGTTTGTTTAACTTGAGGCATAACCAACAGTACGCCAACCGTGTATTACAATTTTATTATCAATCTAACGTAGTTGATACCATTTCGCAAAAGAAATTCACCATTGTAATCATTAAACAAGCAAATTTAAATCGATTATGATTTTTGTTATTCATTGTATCGAGATAATTTATATATACATTGGTCTTGTGCACCTTCTGTCAAAATCTTGGTTGAAATTGTTAAAGTTACCCTTGATTTACGTCGAAATACTATGTCACTTATTCAACGTACGTTACGTAAGCTCTGCTTGAATTCCTCGGTTAGTTCGTTCATAACTTTCTGTGTGCCTTATTTTATTAGTCTTATAATCTAAGTTGGAGTTCTTGATTGTAAGAATCGTTTCGTGAATGCGTTTGCGTGGCAAATGACTTTGTTTAAGGCTAAACTGAGCTGAGAAAGCAAATGGAGAAGTACGTTGCCTCTAACTCTTTAGGTATGTTCTTGAAAACTGAAACTGAGCTACAATTACATGAGACTGCAATGAGGCTATCGCTTGTCATGAATCTCCTAGTGGAGCTAGTGTCGGGTGAGGTATATCTGATATGAGGGCGTCACATCACATGTATACTTTTGACTTAATTTTTAAGACCGACGTAAACTGTAATGTGACTTGCAATAAAGAATTTGAATTTGAATTTGATCTGTCATTCTCCACCAATGAGAGACAAGCTTCAGCCCTATGGTCGGTGGAAATTGACAGATAGACGTCACTTGGCATATAGACGTCGCTTGACAGATAGACGTCGCTTGACAGATAGACGTCGCTTGACAGATAGACGTCACTTGACAGATAAACGTCACTTGACAGATAGACGTCACTTGACAGGTAAATGTCACTTGACAGATAAACGCCACTTGACAGATAAACGTCACTTGACAGATAAACGTCACTTGACAGATAAACGTCACTTGACAGATAAACGTCACTTGACATTGCGATCCAATAGTGAATTCTCGACTCGCGACAGCTTTATATGGTATCTATTGGGTAGCAGTTAGTTTGATAATGTACTAAGTAATTTTGTGCGACAATTTTAGTGTGGAATCGTTGCTAAATAAAATTACTTGCGTTGGTCGGGTGGGTGGCAACATACTCCTAAATAGTTTACTAAGGTAATGTTTTCATACAAATTTATGTATTTGGTGCAGCTTACTACATCAGCGGCATCTAAGTAATATTACATTAAACATTAAACGCAACAATTTCGTTGAGAAATGTAGCAAATGTGATGAGTTGTTTCACCGATGTGTAGATATTTTTGAATGAAGACATTATTATGAAAAGCTCATTATTCCAAGCAATCTTAGCTGATCTGATAATTAAGTCGAAAATTTGGTAATAATTAATTAATCATTAAATATTTGTAATTTGTTTATTGTCGGAACGGCATATTGTACTTAGGGTTCAATGTATGTTTCTAACGTCTGATATTATTAATGTTAAAATAATTAATGTCCTTTACTATTGTAGTGATATGGAAATTCTTATGTTCGTTTTTGTATTGCTTTTCACCTTTCTCGTCAGAAGTAACGGGGTTTGTAGTGGAGAACTCGGATGAGACCTAAATGACCAGCTGTGACAGACAGACAGACAAACACATCCAGTGACACCACAAACATTTGTTTTTACCATTTTGGTTCGGAAAAAAGCTTTAGTTGGTAACAAGGTATCGGCTTTTGTTGCCACTTAACTTTGAGAAAATAAATATATTGCATTAAAGAAATAATTATACTGTCTCCTAGTGAATTTAGTCAATTTTAATTCGTAATTCATACCAAGCAAAATGATGTCTATCTCACTCAAGTAATGCATAGTTTTTCATTTACGTGTAGTTTACGAATATTTTTAGAAAAATCTGACTCAATTTTCTCTACTGCTTGCTGCAAACATTTGAAATGTTAAAAAATAAGAGGCGTGTGCGAGTTAGAAGGATATTTGTAATTTATCATGAGCTTTTCGGTGAAGGAAAACATCATGAGGAAACCTGCATACTCCTGCGAAGCAATTCAATTGTGTGAAGTTTTCAATCCGCACTGGGCCCGCGTGGGAACTATAGCCCAAGCCCGCTCATTCTGAGAGGAGGCCTGTGCCCAGCAGTGGGACTTAAAATAGGCTGGTGAAGATGAAGATGAAAAAGAAACGCAAACGCGATCGAGACGTTTTTTGGTCGTTGATTACACTAAGAGCTCTGTTAAAGAATGCGGTAAGCCATTGGCTGCGGCTAGCACAAAACCGATCGTCGTGGAGATCCTTGAGGGAGGCCTATGTCTGGACACTGGACCTGGACGTCTTCCGGCTGACATGATGATGATGATGATGACTTCTGTTTTGGAGTGGCATAGAAAATTTTGCGTTTTGCTCAAGTTCTCCACTAACATACCGTCCAGTGAAAATGGCATCTGCGAACGAACACCATACTAATGATACAAATATAGTAATAGCTAGTACGAGAGTGAATTCCTAAATTTATTTTAATGTTAAGGTACTGTAATTATGATAAATACAATAATTGACTTTTACGGAAACATTAATAGTTCACCTAGTCTAGTAAATAGCCGACGAGTCACACCGGCGCCCGGCGTTGTATCACACTATGCTAACAAAATCATTTATAGATATTATTTAAGTCATAATAGCTCAATAATTTAATGAACTCTATGAAATTGTATGATAAATATGATTAAGCAATTATAAATTAAGCTTTAGTTAATTGCAAAGTTAATGTAAGGAACGCGAAAATAATATACATAAAAGTTAGTGTTACGATAACGTAAGTCCCATTTTGTAATGTTAAATTAATTACAATATAAATCGAGCACTACCACCTATTATTATGAATACACTCATGACTTCTTACTGCTAATATTGAAATGTATTATAAATATGAACTATAAATATTAAATGTTATGCGTTAATAATAAAACTATGCGTTTTCATTTTGCCTTCTGCTTGCCTAGGTCAGTAGCTTTTGTGAGCCACCAAGTATAATGAAATCAACGAATGTGCTTATTCTGTATGGATCCTTTGTACCACGCGTTTACTTAGTATTTGTGGCTATTTTAAACAAAACAACACAAACGGAAACAAAAACGGCTGCTTTAGCTCTGTCACGTGCTGAGGATGGAGCCCTCTTACTTGCTCCGAATAACTCTCCTGTGTGAAACAGCCCTTTCTGAACTATTGGTTGGGCGACCCATGCTCCGTTTTAATGATAGAGCAAAATGCAACACTTTGTCCTATTGGATCAATCCCATTAAGGGAAAAAGATTCGGAAGAGTAGATTACAGGAAGACCATACGCGAGGACATGATAGCATAATATTATTTATATAATATTACAAACGTCAGTTTACAATGAAAATTCGATATACATTTCATTGCCAATTCATTTTAAAACAATTCCATTAAAAAACTCTTCAAGTCAGCAATTTACACTGAATTGTCATTGAAAAATGAAAGATAAAAAAGACATTTGATATAAACGTGTCGTGTCCGAAGGTATTTCAACTTAGAAAGAACGGTCTGGAGGAAACTGAGTCGACAAGAGTAACTCTTATGTAAGATGATGACCAAATCTTAACAAGCGGTTATGAATATAGGAGTATTTATATTAAAACCAACTAAAGGTGTATTTGGGACAAAATGAGAACGTAATATTGACCACGATTACCAAGGTTTGACGAGCTTCCGTTTGAAGATATTTAGACATAGAAATAAACACAGACATAGACATAACTTTATCAAAAAATACACTGACTCTTAAACCAATACAAAAAGTTACTAAAATTATACTTAAATGATGATGTCGAAAAGGAATTTGGTTCAGCGTGTTTCGTTTTCATTATGTCTTATAATAATTAACCGCGAATCATTTAAAAATGTCTACATGACTAAATAAATAAATAATCATGTGACAATTGACACCAATTGACCTAGTCCCAAACTAGGCAAAGGTACTAGACAACGGGCAAAATACATATTAAGCGTCCAAGACCCGAGACCAAACATTTAGATACATTCATCATACAAACATCTGCCCCGACCGGGGATCGAAGCCGGGACCTCAAGCTTCATAGTCAAGGTCTCTAACCACTATGCTATCCGGTCGTCAACAAGATGTTTTATCCAAATCGACTACTGAACATCGCCCACGGAGTCCTGGCCAGATCAACCTTGGGTGATGGTGCGTTGTAATACCCCTGAGCCATGTCCACCAAAGATAGTGGGCATTTGAAGACGTCGCAGTTCTCAAGGAGAGTTCCCAAGCGGTGTGCGGCGTCGTATATCGTATGCTCTAGTGGTTCTTCGGGAAGTACTTTGGATAGTGGTAAGCTGAAAAGAGAGACGTGGTATGAGAGTGGATAGTCTATGTTACAAACAAAAGTCAGAGTAAAGATTATGTTACTTTCTTATTAGTAAACTAGCTAATGCCCGCGGCTTTGCCCTAGTGAAATGCTTCAAAATGGGCTAGTCCCCTATCCCGTGAGAATTTCGAAAATCCCTTCTTAGCGCACCTCTAGGACACTCAAAGTACATGTTTGTCAAATTTCAAGTCTCTAGGTCCAGTGATTGTCTGATTGTCTGTCATTCAGTCAGTCACGGACCTGTTTAATAGGTATATAGATAGATTGCGTTTGAAAATAAATAGGCTAAATTAATTTGATTTGATTATACTCCAACAACGGGTATTAGCCGGTGGTAGAACCTTGTGCGAGGTCCGCCCGGATCGCTACCACCGTCTTACTCGCTAATCCTGCCGCTAAGTAGCAGTGCTTGCCCTGTTGTTTTCCGGTGTGGAGAGTAAGACAGCCGGTGTAATTACGGGGACGAGGCAGTTCATCTTAGCTCTCTAGGTTGGCAACGCATCTGCAAACCCTCTGGGGTTGCGGGTCTATGGGCAGTGGTGATCACTTACCATCAGGTGACCCACATGCTCGTTTTGCGTCCTGGTCAAATATAAAAAAAAACAAGATGTAGCGACGACCTGGTAAAGATCGCGAGATCGTGGTGGATGCACAAGACCGGTCAGAGTGGAGAGCCTTGGGGGAGGCCTATGTTCAGCTGTGAGTGGACGTCTTTCGGCTGACATGATGATGATGGTAATACTTGGTTTTCGTTTCGCAAAACGCAAGCAGGTAAATATGGTGGGAAACAATGCAAACAGAAAGGAAAAAAAAGCCATGAAATTCAGCTCTTAGATACGAAGGCAAGACTGCTCATAGATTTAAAAAGCTGTTGTAACTAATGAAATATTCAATTATGAAACTTAGCTGGGCAAAGAGTTAATAACATCCTGCCCTCGCTTAATATCAGAGCTTCGATTTATTTCAATTCAGACAAGATTAATTTTTATCTGCTTGTTATCACGATACTCTATTTTTTCCATTTTTGTATTTAATATTATCATTATTTTTACCTCGCACGAAGAAGGTAATCAGCTGATACAACTTAGTGATCTTTAAAAAACTAGCCTATTTGTAAAAGGGTCGGCGGCGCACCTGTCTGTCCCTTCGTGTTGTGGGTGTTCATGAGCAGCCTAACATTGCCAACCTAACCAACATAGAAGAATTTAAAAACCTCCAACTTTTTCAGTTCAATGTCGAAACGATTTTAATGAAACTTAGCTAAAAACGATCTCGATTAAAAAGATTTCTATAAGAAAAGCTGCGTTCAAATCTGTCCATCCATTTAGGAGCTACCAATGTCACAGACAGATACACAGAAAAACCCTTAGACAGATACACGTGTCAACCATATTCGGGGGTTAAAAAAATTTAACTTACGAGAATAGAGTCCTGAATATTTCTTCGACCATGTTACTGCCGTGCGGAACGATGCGTTGCGTGGTCTCACATAAGGTCTTCAAAATACACTGCCGGCCGTTGTAGCCCATACTGTGTAGAAGGCAATTAAAAATCCATGATTATGGTTACATAAAAAAAATAATAAAACGGATCACTCCGGATCACACGAATACATCCGACAGAGAACCAAAGTTATCAACATAGCTCAAAGAATTAGCAAGCTGTGCTCTTAGTGTAATCAAAAAGCACAAAATACGTCTCGATCACGTTTCCGTTAAAGTGTCAAATAGTATGAGAATTGTTAAACGCGAACGCGATCGAGACATTTCTTGGACTGGTCGGCGATTACACTAGGAGCTCTGAAGTGGCAATGGGCCAGCCATATCTCACGAAGAACCGACAACAGTTGGGGTAAACGTGTACTTGAGTGGAGACCGCGACTCGGCATACGTGGTGTAGGACACCCTCCGGCCAGGTGGGATGACGATCTGCTAAAGACTGCAGGCAGATGCTGGATGCAGCAAGATGAAGACAGGGCGATATGGCGCCCTTTAGGGGAGGCCTATGTCCAGCAGTGGACTAGAATGGGCTGGTGATGATGATGATGATGACGTATGTAAGTCGAGTTTATGCAACTCTACCTAATTAGGCCTAAAAACACTCATTATGTAACAGTTGCATAAACTACTATTATGTACACACATATAAGTGTATTCTATCAGAAGCCGAAGGCATCAAACCTATCACTAATTTGATTGTTTTTTACCCAACTGCCCAAGTAGGGTTATGTTTTTCGAGCGCATGTATGTATGTACCAGATGTACCTAAATGTCTAATTCTTTGGCACGCTCTACAGCTTAAACCGTTTGACGGATTTCAACGTATGAGGTGTCATTGGATTCGTCTCAGGAGTGACATATGTGGTATAATCATTTCCCAGAACTGCAGTCGGGTTATCTGTTTTTAATTTTGAGTTGGTTATTTCAAATCATAAACAAACGTACCGAGCTTTTCGTATCGATTATTTTTTATTTGTTGTAAATTGTCTTGGTTTTTGAAGATGTTACAAATTTGAAACTTGTAACATCTTCAAAAACGTTACTGCTGTCGTAATGCCGGTCATTACCTACGTTTTCGAAGCGCATTATATAGTGGACTTTATGGTATGTGTGTAGATAAAATAAATGATTATGTGTTCTTTGAAATTTCCGCGAATCCCAACTCAAAATAATGACCCTGTAATAAGTAGATATTTTTTGAATGAAGAGATTATTAAAGATCTTCGCCCATTACCCGCAGTGCAATAATTATTATAGCCTGCTGAAAAAAGGCGAAAACCGTTATTATCATCCATTTATTCCATGCTGTAGAGCAAATAAAATTCAGTTAGGCAAACTCGGGTACAGTCAGCAACAAAAGTTGCTAAGCAACCGAAGCGGACACAATGATCTGCACAAACTGTACGTCTAATAACAATAGAGCCGTGCTTCGATCATTGTGACCGCTTCAGTTGCTTAGCTACTTCTGCAGCTGACTGCACGCCCCGCACCTAGGTTGTTAAACCCGCAAAGTCAGATAAAAAATATCTTAAACGAAATATTGCGCGAGTCGCGTTACATTGCCGCTGTCGACCGAAGACATGTGAACACACAGCCTGGTCCCCCCGCAACGTAACGCTATCACGATACCATCACGTAAATAAGGTCCTAGTAATAGGAGTTAGTAGTTAGAGACAACGCAAAGTTAGCGTGTCGTCTACGCAGGCCAAGACTCACTTTGTAGAGTTAATTAGTTTTAGTTACTCAAAGAACTTGTTGGCTAAAAGCATTAAGTACTGGGAAAATGGCCGATTGTTCGCCATGCCGCGTCTTAATCCGGCGCAAAAATGCGACTTGATAAAGTAAAGTACAATTTATGATGTAATAGTACATTGTGTATTGAGGGCGGTAAGTAATGTATTACGAACGAGACTCTAGTAGAAGCCCAAAGTCGAAGAATGAGGGCTTTTTGAGCCGAGGCTCGTAATTCCTGCACCACCCGTGAAACATCCCATATTTTTCATTCATCACACTTGCACGTAACCAGGGCAATATGGCTAACTTGGCTGCTGCCCTCATTAAAACCCACGGACCTTTTCTATTTTATTACGCCCAAGAGCCGTAATAGCGCGCATGGTCGCGTTACGTTTCCTCGCAAGTATGATGAAAACCATTGTATGTTTCACGGACGGTACGGGAGTTATGAGCCTCTGCTCAGAAAGCCCTTAGTCTACGACTTCAGGCTTCTGCTAGAGTCTCGTTCGCAATTCTGATTCATCACAATTGCGAGTGAACGTGGCGCGCAATGTTGATTGTCAGTTGCCGTGTGCGCCATTACAGCCCTTGGGTGGTATGAGAAGAGAACGGTTCCTCGGGTTTTATTTAGGGCATAACAGCCAATATAACAGCTTACATGTTTCGTGCAAATGTAATCAAAATGTAGTATGTGAGTGTTTCCATAGTTCTCTGAATCCATTGTGTATCAAATCGTCATCATCATGTCAGCCGAAAGACGTCCACTGCTGGACCGGTCTTGTGCTTTCCGCATCTTTACCAGGTCGTCGCTCCATCTTGTTGGAGGCCTACCGACAGCTCGTCTCCCAGTCCGAGTATCATATACCACTTACTTATCCAAAATGTCTTCAATCTTCCCGTACAATTCTCGTCTACTCCTTCTCTGGGCTATGGGTTTGCGGCCCTTCTTCCTATGGTAGAAGGCCAGGGTCTCCGTTGCGTTGGGCAGCTCGTAGGCAATGCCCCAGTTCAGGCCGAACGTGAAGGTGCCAGGAGTTGAAGTTGGAGCCGGTTGGCCTATGAGGCCTACGGTCACGCAGCCAGCGGCCTGGAAGATATTGAAGATCAAGACAAGAAGACAAACATGGTCTGCTTCAACTTATTATTCAGGGAAAGATTCAAGACCGGTGTATCATCAAATTGCTGACACACGTTTCATAGAGCTGTTTAATTTCATCGCATTTTCATTTCATCGAAAGCTATTTACACTTAAAAACTAACCTCACCTATACAACAAACAATAAAATTATCCTGAAACTGATTTAAGCAGAAAATAGCTTTCGATGGAATGAAAATGCGATGATTCATTTCATTTCGTGCCTCCTAGTTAAGAAACCCTAGAGACTGCTTTGGGATGAGTAACCCCTCTTTCCGGTGGCAGCTTCTAAAATAAAGATAGCCCTATGATTACCAACCTTCGATAGGAGAGGGCACAAGAAGAAAAAGAAGAAGGCCGAATAGCCTAGTAGTTAGAGACCCTGACTATGAAGCTTGAGGTCCCGGGTTCAAATCCCGGTCGGGGCAGATGTTTGTATGATAATATGAATGTTTGTTCTCGGGTCTTGGATGTTTAATATGTATATAAGTATGTATTTATCTATATAGGTATGTTTATCCGTTGTCTGGTACCCATAGTACAGGCTTTGCCTAGTTTAGGACTAGGTCAATTGGTGTCAAATTGTCCCATGATATTTATTATTTATTTATTTAAGAGTGCACTCTCAGAGGGAGGACTACGAAACGAATTAGTTCAAAATAATGCGAGCTAAACTCGGTTTACATACCTGAGTAATCCGATTATTTCACTAAAAATATGAAAGTATACAATATTTGTCCACGTCTGTAATAGCGCTTAAAGAAGCGTGTACCTACGTCAAATAATTTTAAGGAATTTATCCAACTCAAAGAAAACGTTTCGGATTCCTTACACTGGTAGACGCACATATTGTTTACAAAATTAGAAAATGCAACCAAATGTTACTTACAGAAAAACTGGAGCCTTCAGGGAACGTGACATATCGCCGCTTCCTGGACAGAACCCTCGTACTTGAACCAACATCCTCGCTCGACACTACTACCAATAATACGCCTAATATAATCGAACTTTTCAAATTTAAATCCATTTTCATTCTTTATTCAAACTGTTTTCTACACTTTCAATCTTTCCAGCCAGTCTCAAAACAGAGTTGTTTTTTTCATCAACACTTTAAATTTAACAGCCAGTGTTAGAACAGAGGTCTCAGATTTTTTTTTAAAACACCAGCTCACTGAATGAATGGCTGCCAAGTGGTTCCGAACAGTAACGAGAAAGGTAACAGTTACTTGTTATCACTAATGTAAAGTTGCTAACAGAATGTTCGGGAATTTCGCATTAGCCGTGACCACGTTTTGGACTGGTGAGTCTTAAGATTGAGGCCAGTTCAGCGTTTAGGTTTTATGCCGTTTGCACCAATGATATTATAAGTAAAGTTTGGATGAGTAAGAATACTAGGTACCGTGTATTTTTAAATGGTAAGCCGCTTTCCGGGCGCTTTGATATATGTGTTTCTTATTTACATTCTTTGGATATTCGTTTCCTTTCCTCGCACCGTTCTCTCTGATAATTATAAAAAAGACAAATATTAATACCGCAATAGCAAACTCTGTACCTACAATAGTTATGAGTCGCAATTATTGTATTTCAGAAGACGTTATTCCTTGGCTTGGTAAGGAACTAGTTGTTGAATTTGTGTAGGATGAAATTGGCAAAAATGGTCTCTAAGGATTGGACAACGGTTATTACAAGTTAAAATACTAATTACAATCTTAGCCATTTATTATGTAGGACAAGTTAAAATGACTAATTGGCTCAGAGATTTATGTACTGAGACTTACAAGTCTAACTCAGAATCTGTTCTTCTATTAATGATTGTGATAATTTTAAGACATGATGACCTGAAATCAAAGTGTAAGGTTAACGCAAAAACTCAAGCCACAAAATTAAAAAGTTTTTATTGCATATGAAGTCATAACGTACCTAATTATTGCAGTAACATGACGCTGTCAGATAATCATTAACAAAAGATTAACAAAACTATTGTTGGTATGCAGCAGATCCTTTAATATGTCAAAAATAGAAAATGCCCTATCGCACTTCCCTTAGGTAGGTACTGCCACTTCCTATACCATTATATTTAAAAGCTATTAAATTTGAGATTGGTTAATCATAGTACAGAATTAGATCTTAAATGAATCTAGTGCTTGTTTATACTTACAGTCTTACATAATATAGTTATGTTCTCGTTCAATATTATGAGTCTTGCTAAGTGGTTTTGCGTGACTTACGTAGTGAAAAGCTTATGATATGTCAATAATATTCTTCAAACAATGTTTCCGCTTATAGACTGGTATTACGATACTGGTGGTGTTTTACAGGTACCTAGTTGTCAAGCAAAACTTACAATATAGGTATCATCAGTACATTCAACTATCTAAATAATAGGACTCCCATATTTGCCAAAATAGTAAGTTTTGTGATAAGTAAATTATACGAAATAAAAAAAAAATTAACATGAAACTACCGTAAGAAATAAAAGAATCACTCAGAGTTTACGTTTCGCTGCCGTCGAAGCATGTGCTCCCAAAGGAAGGACTATGGATTAGTCCCAACCATGTCGGGCTACACAATGATTCGTTTATTTCACTACTGTACGTAGATAGATACAAGCTTTATTCTTCACTTTAGATTCCATGACAAAAGACAAGTAAAAACGAAAATATAACACGAAAATGTCGACTCTATTTAGCTCACTGTCGTCTTAGCGTGCTGTCATAAAGGTCTCCCTATGATGACCTGGGCCCTATTTCACCAACTTTACATTTGTCAGTTTTCAATGACAATTCGGTGTCAACTGCTGACTTGAAGAGCTTTTGTTTTAGCGCGCTTCATATTGTCAAAGGAATGTAGTTCGAATTGTCGTTGTAAACTGACAATTGTGAAGTTGGTGAACTAGGGGCCTGGCCAACGAACGTTGACCATTTGAAGGGTACACGGAAAGAACATGTCTAGCCACCTTAGCAACTTTTTGAGTTATCGCAATTTGAAAGTTTGGAACGATATAATTATCCATATAATTTTCGTGTCTTATAGTCTACCAGCTGTTGCCCGCGACTTCGTCTGCGTAGATGTCGGTTATTGCTATCCCTGTATAATTTTCCCGAATAAAAGTAGCCTATGTTATTCTTCAATATTCAAACTATCTTCTTACCAAATTTCTTCCAGATTGGTGCAGCGGTTTTCCGTGAAGAGGTAACAAACAGACAGAGAGACACAGTTACTTTCGCATTTATAATTATTTAGGTTTAAGATTAGGATTGAGCGCTCTACATTTTGAGATTAAAATATCGTTTAAAAGAAAAGTGACTAGACGGTTCTTTCCGTGTACCACTCATTTAATCTATCCAAATCTACTGCTAAACAAAGCCCATGGGTTTCTCGCCGTGTCAATCTTCGGTGCAGGCGCATTATAATAACCTTGAGCCAAGTCTACTAATGACACAGGACACTTATAGGTATCACAGTTTTCCAAGAGCACCCCCAAGCGGTGAGCTGCGTCGTACACTGCGTGTTCTAACGGCTCTTCTGGTAACACTTTTGCCATTGGTAATCTGGATGAAAACAGATGAAAATTGTATTTGGGTTTAAGTTCAATTAAATTAGCCGGCTTTGTGCCGGTTGCGGTCGAGACAGCTGGGCCCTGGGGTTCGGAGGCACTAGACTTATTTAGGGAGCTAGGTCGCCGACCCAGGGATAGGGGCTGCGATCCCCGCTCTGGATCGTGGCTGGCTCAACAGGTTTCCATTGCAGTCCAGCGAGGCAATGCAGCCAGTATAATGGGGACCTTTGAGCCGGGCACGATACAGGGAGGGGATTTATAGTTAGAATTAATTGTTGACGAACCATGTTACGGATACCAATTTTTATGTTAATTCTATTACTTATTTTTGTCATTAATGCTATTGACGAAGCCTTGCACTGACCTTTAGGTTGTTCATTTGTATTCTTTTTTTGTGATTGATTGTTTTTATTGAATAAATATTAATTAAATTAGGGAAAAAAAACACCGCCACTTTACGTGTACGGGAAAAACCCAAAAAAAAATTCAACGACAAGGAAGGCAAACGAGCAAGTGGGTCACATGATGGTAAGTGATCACCACTGCTCATAGACATCCGCAACCCCGGGGAGTTCGCAGATGCGTTGCCAACCTTGAGAGCTAAGATGAAATGCCTCTTGTGCCTGTAATTGCGAAACTGTCTTACTCTTCACACCGGAACACAACAGTTCAAGCACTGCTGCTTAGCGATATAATAAGATTTTATTCCACCACTTTTCCGGCGTGATTAATTACAGGGAATATGCGTGCCAAATCACAGCTTTCTGTTACCAATGGTTTCTGAACTAGGCCGCGGACAGACAGACATACAGACAGTCGGACAGTGGGACGGACATGATGAAACAACAAGGGTTCCTTGTTGACTAAGGAACCTTAAATATACATCTTCTTACGTGAACAGAGTCCGGAACATTTCCTCAATCATATTGTCACCGTGCGGGACGATACGCTGCGTGGTCTCACATAGCGTCCTCAGAATACACTGTCTTCCGTTGTAGCCCATACTGAAAAGAACGAAAACAAAAAAAAACATTTATTTGACACACAGATTAACAATAGTACAGTAAGCAGCAATAGTAGCTAAGCAACCGACGCGTTCACAATGATCTAAACACGGCTCTATTGCTATAGACATAAGAGCTTGTGCAGATCATTATGACCGCTTCGGCGGCTTAGATACATCTGCTGCAAATTTATTGAATCAGGCGTTACTTTGCGGAGCTCCATATTTATGAACTAAAAAACAGTTACTTTGCTCACCCGCGACCACTAATGACAAATAGTTATATCTGTGCGGCAAATGTATGTTTCAATGCAACACCTCCGCCTCCACTGCTACACGAATCAACACATGCCACACAGACCCAACTATCACCACCACCACTATACTAAACGCTGACGCGTTTCGGCACTCTCCACGAGGCCATTTACGAAGCACAACAACAACCGCTCAACATGCCACCACTTCCACTACTCAGTCAGTAGTGGAAGTGGTGGTGGTGCATACATTTGCCGCACAGATATAACTATTTGTCATTAGTGGTCGCGGGTGAGCAAAGTAATTGTTTTTTAGTTCATACATCTGCTGCTGACTACAAAGTAAAAAAATAATACAAAATAATGTTGCCTGACGACAAAATGGTTGTGCAACTCAGCATATGCTGTGACGAGAGTCACAATCACTTGGGAGGCCATAGTTCAAACCACTGGGCTCTTCAAGGCCATTAAGTTATACTTACTTGTCAAGAATAGCCTCAATCTTCCCATAAAGATCTCGTCTGCTCCTCCTCTGGGCTATAGGTTTTTTGGCCTTCTTCTTGTGGTAGAAGGCTAGTGTGTCAGTTGCATTCGGCATATCGTATGCTATGCCCCAGTTCATAGCCAAAACGAAGGTACCAGGAGCCGAAGACGGCGCTGGTTGGCCTATGAGCCCCACTGTCATGCAGGCTGCGCACTGGAAAAAGATTAGTTTGGTACTAAAAATTCCTCCAACAAGATGGAGCGACGACCTGGTAAAGATCGCGGGACCGCGGTGGATGCGGAAAGCACAAGACCGGTCTGAGTGGAGCCGCGGGGGAGGCCTATGACCAGCAGTGGACGTCTTTCGGCTAATATGATGACTAAAAATTCAGGATTCTAGCTTTAGCCAGCACAAAATTATAGGATGTTGAAAATGGCCTAAATGGCTTCGAGAAAAGGATGGTATGGCTCGACTTTTTGGGGGCATCACCACACTACCAGAGGCCCTATTGCGTAGAGTCTGACCAGCCAGTCGTGTCACAAAATACCAACTAACAAATTCTAACTATCTCTTCCTTATGCTGAAAAATTTTGCGTAAAAAAGAGATGGGTGTACTTCCCCAGCTACGTACCCCAGACTCTCTATTTTGTCATCGAATTGAAATGTCAGTTTTGTACGAATGTGACAGCTACATGTTTCCGATACCAATTGTCAGCCCATATAAAATGAACATAATGCTGATTGCGGGCGAGTTACACATGCGCAAGCATGCAGGCTAGTTTTTAACTGACTTCAAAAAAGGATGAGGTGCTCAAACCGATTGTATGTTTTTTTTGTGGCTAAGCCTTCTGTTTGAGATGCCATACGTCAAAAAAACCTTAGAAAATTAGGATTATTTTAGGTTTTTTTTGAGGATTATTTTACGTTTTTTTTCTAAGGTTTTTTTTTAAGGCGGTTTTACTTTTTTGTTAAAAGATTTTTATTTCACAATTTTACGTTGATTTAACATTTTCAGAATTATCCTCCAACTCCTAACCGTTAAGGAGTTGTACCTTCCATCATCAGCTCATCAACATAAGATGATGACTACCGGACGCAAATACTTGAATAGCCTTAGAAAATATATGAAACACATGATATGTGCCTATAAAATTTGAGGGTTGCCCTCGATTTCCCTGAGATCCCATCATCAGATCATGACTTGGTGACAGTGGGACCACCTCAGAAGTATACCCTTTCGAATAATTATTTAACATTTTCAGAATTATCCTCCAACTCCTAACCGCTAAGGAGTTGTACCTTCCATCATCGGCTCATCATCATGAGATGATGACTACCAGACGCAAATACTTGAATAACCTTAGAAAATATATGAAACACATGATATGTGCCTATAAAATTTGAGGGTTGCCCTCGATTTCCCCGGGATCCCATGATCAGATCATGACTTGGTGACAATGGGACCACCTCAGGAGTATACCCTTTCAATTAAAAAAAATAATTGAAAATCGGTCTACAATTGACGGAGTAATCGATGAACATACATAAAAAAAAAAACATACAGTGGAACGTAGTACCTCCTCCTTTTTTTGAAGTCGGTTAAAAACTAGGCTAACTTCTATAGCGCAATCATACTTACCTATGTGTGATTCTTTTTAGAAACTGTTTTGGTTTTTTTTTTTACCTGTTTTGGCTGTCTTTCACAAAGAAGAGAGATACAGTTCTTTAAAATTGTTAGCATTATTTTACTTTTATTGTCTCCTAAGATTTAATGCTAGCAGTATTCCATGACTGTGCATGGAATTTCCTTCTCTGTCTTTGTAGCAATATAAATTAGAGTGAAGAAATAATTTCTTGAGAAAAGTTTACCGTGCTTACAAAGTACTGTTTTATTACTTAAAAGATTATCAACGTTAACAGCCGTGCCAAAATCTATTAATCAACTTCTCGTTAGTGTTAATGACATGAACTAATTTGTTATTTAACTTCTCGTCACATCAGGAGCGGTGCGTTTATACATTCATAAAACGAGCCCACTTTCCGGGTACCACATTTCATTTTCAATTTTCTTACGCGTTCGCAACACAAATAATATCACTGCGCAAACAGAATCCTAACTTTATAACAGTAAAATAAAATGCTACTCACGGAAAAACTGGAACCTTCGGGGAACGTGACGTATCGTCGCTTCCTAGACAGAACCCGCGATCCGGAAGAATCGCTGACATCGCCCGACCATCCCAATTCCATTAATCCGAATATTAGAACCAAGCCTTTGGAATTTAGAATCATGTTTTAAAATTCAATTTATTGTTTTAATACACTTTTTAATTTTGTTGTTTAGCAAACTGTTAACAATTTTGGGTTATTTTACAGCCAGCAACAAATTCTTTTGTTTTTTCGTTGGTACGCATGTGGATTGGTTGAAAATATGGCCCAAACTGTGCCAAGTAAGACAACGGTAGTCATTATCACAATTCCAAGGTGTTAACTGCTTGATAAACCCACTAACGGCTTGCTTTGGAGTAGGTCCAGTGTGGAGTCACTTAGAGTATTCTAGGGCACAGCCTAGATTCAAGTGTAATTGCTTAAGGAAGCAGAAAGTAACGAAAAATGGCTAAGTTTATTTCATAAGTAGACGTTAACAAATTCGCATATTTATTAGAGTACATTTAAATTCATAGATGACATAAAAAATTACTGTACATAAAAAAATTCAACCTTATACGAATTTCACAATACTACCTACCTACCGGTATACCTGTTTATTGTAGCGCTTATAATACCTAAAAAAAAAACTGTTTTTTGTTAATTTCATAATTCATTTATTCGTTGCAGTATGGGTCTTACATGATACATATACAGTTCCGGCATAGCCCAGTTAGGGCACAGCAACATTGAATTTAAAAAAGCAAAAAATAATCCTACTTATACTAAATTAGTTATAAAACCCAAAAAGTCATAAAAGCCAAGACCTAGTCATAAAAAAAATCCTAGGTTTCTAAATTAAACCTAATTAAACCTCCTTCATTAGGTACTTTGCTACACCTGATTTTATAACAAAATTAGAATTTTAAAAGGCAGTTTATAAATATCAAAGGATTGATCGAGGGGTGTCCCGAATAATTAGCAAACTTCATCAGTGGAGTGGAAAAGCCCTGATAGCCTTTTAAAAAATAATGGACAGACGACTGAAGAGGGATTATTGAGTCATGATATAGGAACTTTCAGAAATGGGATTGGCTTGTATCAGTTAAATAAAAGAATCCTAATAGTTTATCTGCTACTGATGGCCTTAGATGTCATTCAGCCCTAACTCCCTAAAAAAACATTCAAAGTTGATTAAATGTATACTATAACATTGTACACTTTTCATGGTTATTAATTTTTTTTTATATACGACGAGGAAGGCAAACGACCAAGTGGGTCACCTGATGGTAAGTGATCACTACTGCCCATAGACACCCGCAACCCCGGAGGTGCGCTGACGCGTTGCCAACCAAGAGAGCTAAGATGAAATACCTCTTGTGCTCGTAATTACACCGGCTGTCTTACTGTCCACACCGGAACACAACAGTGCAAGCACTGCTGCTTAGCGGCAGGGTTAGCGAGACCTTGCACAAATTCCTACCATCCTATGTTAGGTAAGACTTTTCGATCTCAGGATAAGTAACTGGCAACCCTAATGAAAAGTGTTGCTTTATTAAATTTTTTAAAACGAAAACGAATAACTAAAAAAACCTTAGAAAAAAAACTTAAAATAATCCTCTAAAATAATGATAAATAAATAAAATAAAATAAAATGCGTTTATTTCGGAAAACAGAAACTACAGCCTAAAGTTTAATGGCCTAGCACTAAGCAGCAGAAATATGAAGTCGGTGCGGTGCGAGCGGAATATTCTTTGAATGAAGCACCGACTTCATATTTCTGCGGCTTAGTGCTTGGCCATAAAACTTTAGGCTGTAGTTTCTGTTGTCCGAAATAAACGCATTTTATTTTATTTTATTTATTTATCATTATTTTAGAGGATTATTTTAAGTTTTTTTTTCTAAGGTTTTTTTTAAGGCGGTTTTACTTTTTTGTTAAAGGATTTTTATTTCATAATTTTACGTTGATTTAACATTTTCAGAAATATCCTCCAACTCCTAACCGTTAAGGAGTTGCACCTTCCATCATCAGATCATCAACATAAGATGATGACTACCGGACGCAAATACTTGAATAGCCTCAGAAAATATATGAAACACATGATACGTGCCTATAAAATTTGAGGGTTCCCCTCGATTTCCCTGAGATCCCATCATCAGATTATGACTTGGTGACAGTGGGACCACCTCAGGAGTATACCCTTTCGAATAATGATTTAACATTTTCAGAATTAGAATTATCCTCCAACTCCTAACCGCTAAGGAGTTGTACCTTCCATCATCAGCTCATCATCATGAGATGATGACTACCAGACGCAAATACTTGAATGACCTTAGAAAATATATGAAACACATAGTACGTGCCTGTAAAATTTGAGGGTTGCCCTCGATTTCCCTGGGATTCCATCATCAGATCATGACTTGGTGACAATGGGACCACCTCAGAAGTATACCCTTTCAAATAAAAAACAAATTTGAAAATCGGTCTACAATTGACGGAGTAATCGATGTACATACATAAAAAAAAAATACGTACACTGGAACGTAGAACCTCCTCCTTTTTTTGAAAAATACTCCGCTTGCTGCTAAATATTTTAAAACGTCAAGTTACTCCAATAATTATTTTTAATACCTATACATTATAATACTTTCGCATTGCATTTAACTGCCATACAACTCTTAACGCAGAACCGCATGACAAACGACCGTCATAGCTTAGTGAAAAACAAAATTGGCTTGCGATGACAGATCTGGGCCATCCCATTTGGTGCATTAGAACTTGACAGCTCGAATATGTGGGGACCATTACTCTCAATCCTGGGGACAAGCGACGCTGACCCCGTGTGACCCACCGGTGGCCCGTCAAACGGGAAAACATTGAGAGGACCATATCGAATGATTGAAATTACGAAATGATGTTTAGCGTTATTCGGGGCATTGTTAATAGCCGTGATAGCCTAGTGGTTTGACCTATCGCCTCTGAAGCAGAGGGTCGAGGGTTCAAACCCCGGCTCACACCTCTGTGTTTTTCGAAATTTACTTGCGAAATTACATTTGTAATTTATCATGAGCTTTTCGATGAAGGAAAACATCATGAGGAAATCTGCACACTCCTGCGAAGCAACTCAATGGTGTGTGTGAAGTTCCCATTCCGCACTGGGCCCGCGTGGGAACTATAGCCCAAGCCCTCTCATTCTGAGAGGGGGCCTGTGCCCAGCAGTGGGACGTAAATAGGCTGATGATATGATGATGGGGCATTGTTGAATAGCTGCTGACTTGATACAATTTAAGTTACCTGGTTGTATTCAGAATATTGTGTATCTTGACTGTCTGTTACTTTATTTACATAATAAAAGCAATTTACAATGACATTACATCTAAGCTTAAACTAAATAAACTACAACTTAAAACTAAATGACATCTAAATAAGGCCCCCGTGGCATAGTGCCCAAAAGGCTGGCAGCGTTGCCTCGCTGAATAGCGATGCTGATTCTGATTTACTGTCTATTTAGCTGGAACAACTAGATATTAAACAATTTAGAGAATAATGTAAAAGATTACTGCAAAGATTAAGAAGAAGATTACAGGATAGAATATCTTTTGCGGGACGACGAACTTAATGAATCCAAATAAACAATTGGAAACTTCAAAACTACGTAATAATTGATCGTTTGTTCGGAAAAAGTGCACAGGAAGGCACGAAAACTAAAAATAAACCCCAAGTATTAAAATTGTGAAATAGAATTTCATAGTGAAAAATTAGGCTGGCTTCACGTTCCATTTTATTTAAAGTCTTCTTAGTGTCGCACCGTATTGGCATTTTTCGCGGACGGCAAAGAGTTTGCCGTCCCGGCTAAGAGCTTTGCCGCGGCATTAGAGTCGCGTTTTAAAATTCCTGTCAGTTTGCTTCTTATGACGTTGATCAACTTATGGTCGCTTGAGTTGCTTCCTTAGAAGATAAACAAGCTAAAGGAGCGAAAAAGAAGTGTATTTTGGTTTGGACAGCTGGTGAGAATATAAAATTGCTTGCAATGTTGTAGTTTTGGTTTAGTGGCTCGATCACGAGTTTTCACCTAGTATCGTACTCCTAGCAACGTTATCGTATCGCCATCAAGAAAATATTAAAATTTCAGTACCAAATACGCTTTCAAACGTCATACAAATTTTCTCGACAACGTTAATACTCGATTCTTGGGGAAAACTCATGTATGAGCTACCTTAGGGTATAGGTATACGCTGTTTTCTTTGGATATAAGCCAAAGATTAGGGGAATAAAAACCGTAATAAAGCTGGTATGTGTTTTAAAAATTACTGTCTTTAAAATGAAAATGTGACATCAAGTTAATTTTTTCCCTTGAGCCGGATACAAACTAGCAACTACGCGGGTAACTTTGTTCTTGAAAGGGTAGATTTTTAGTAATTGCGTGTTTCTTTTTCAGATGTTAATAAAATTTAAATGTGACGCTCTTCCCTTAAAGGGCCGTCATAACGACCGCGGCGTTAGTACCGTTTTTATTTTTATTTTACTTCATGAATGTTAATCACCTACGTCGGGACTCTTTACGCCGAGAATGTTCATGAATCACTGTGATTTTGATTTTGAATTTTTTGTTGAAAGAATGACAGATTTCATTTCAGTTTTTGTGCTGGTCATATTTCAAGATATAATTAACTTTGTATGCCTGTTTCGTGTTAAATACTCACACATTTAAAATGCGTAAAATAAAAAAATTAAAAAGGCTCATCATCATCATGTCAGCCGCAAGACGTCCACTGCTGGACATAGGAATCCCCCAAGGCTCTCCACTCAGACTGATATTGTGCTTTGTTGGATGCGGAAAAAAAGAATGCATTATAAAAATATAATAGATAATGGACATACTTGGGTACCGCATTAAGAAAATGTAAATTAGAGTGACCAAAGGGCTGGCAGTTTTCTCTCTCAAAGAATCAGCATCGCTATTCAGCGAGGCAACGCTGCCAGCCTTTTGGGCACTATGCCACGGGGGCCTTATTTAGATTTAATTTAGTTTTAAGTTGTAGTTTATTTAGTTTAAGCTTAGATTTAATGTCATTGTAAATTGCTTTTATTATGTAAATAAAGTAAATGTCAAGTAAAATTAGAGTTATGTTTTAAGTATTATAATCATTTCCCCGCTACAACCATTTTCCATTTTCGTGATTGCAAAAGATTCCAACATCTTACATCAACTCGATGATTACCGAAACGTTTTTAATATGAAAAGTGGCCAAGATGCTTAGAACTTGTTCGTATACGGGGCTCCTCTCAACCGTACAGTTTCAGCGGCTGAAAGATTTATGAAAACATATATCACTGGCGGGCACTTAATCTGATAATCGAAATTTGTAACTCCGTCTGGTATTTTACTTGATTCCATAGCCCGGCGAGGAAGTAAAGTTTTTCGTCACAGGAAAAAAACAGTAGGTTTATATGTACCTATTGGATAGCCTTAAAAGAAAAGAAATGGTGAAATTTTAAGCTACTGTAGTTAAACCCAAAGTGTGGATTTTGGAAAACTGAATAAACCTTTAAAATCTAGTAAAATCTGTAGAGACCTTCAAACAATTTAATATACTTAATGCATCCTAGAAGTACGTGGGTAAGCATCGTGCTGAAAATGCTATACAAATCATCGAAAGGTAAGCTTCCATACAAATGTCTCATGATTAATGACGAGGTATGTGCACAGAAAATAAAAAGTGTCTTTTTATTACTTTTATTAAAAGAAAAGTCCTGATTAACTGACTCATCGAAACCCAGCTCAAACCCTTCGTCCTAGAAAGGTGAGATTTTTCATAACTCTGCGCTTAAATTAAATTAAATTCACCAGTTTTAGAAATTCCTACGGGATAGGGAGTTCTGCCATGGCATGGGAGCGTAGCCACGGGCGCAAGCTAGTGTAGTATATTTGTGCCCGCAGTTGTGATCGCATCGTATATTTCACGGGGAAATACAAAAGCAGCGGTTTAGAATATTCAATTTGATACGATGCAAACAGGCAGGCTTTAATTTTAGATTTTCCATTCTAATAAAGACATGTCTAAATCTCGCGTGCTCCATCATCCATTGTCGCAAGATGGAGTTTTTCTAAGGTCGAAGTCACGCGTTTAATGCAAATAAGCGTTGCGTGTTTCAGCATATGATCGATTCTAATGGATGGGGTGATCGGGCGTCGGAGCGAGAAGTCGCGGGGAACAAGAGACAGGTTGAAGAGGTTCTGACGCCAGCTACTAATTCCATCGCGAGCTTGGTTCTGGGTCGCTGAGGTTGAACGCCGAATTGAGCAGTCCCCTATTGCACCAACTTTACAATTGTTCGTTTTCAAAGACAATTCATTGTCAATTGCTGACTTGAAGAGCTTTTCATTTAGCGCGCTTCATATTGGCAAAGAAATGTACTTCGAATTGTCAACACGATCTGATAATTTGTAAAGTTGGTGAAATATGGGTCTGGCAGGTGCAAATAAATCAGTTCCCCAGTCAAGAAAAGTCCACCAGAACCTTACAACGAAAATCATCAACCTGTGTGTCTTGTTCAACTATACTTATAGGCTGGAAACCACCACATTGACAGGGAAGTCTGCTGAAAATCTCCTTTTACCACAGAAAGCTATGGAGAAAAAAGAGGTCGCGATTGAGTGGATACGAGTTACGAAAGTTCAAGACGTTGTGGAATAAGTGGAGATGGCTAGGGCACATTGCCAGGATGAACCACGATCGTTGGGTGAGACGAACACTTGAATGGACACCACCATCACCAATGTGGTGGAAGGATGACATCTGGCAGACAACCTGGTGGATGGAGGATGGATGCAGATGTCAATGAACCGTCAGGAGAGGAGAAATGGAGAGGAGGCCTAAATGTCCGAAGATGGACGAACCGACGGCTGCTATAGTTAGGATAGATTCACTGCTGAACATCTCATAAACGAACCGTTGCGTTAATGAAATTGCATTATTGAGTCTCCGGTCATTTACTTACTGATGATTACCTGCACGTCTGCTGCTGTTTCATTTCCTTAATCTTTTGATTTGAAAACTAACCTAACCTATACAACAAACAATAAATAAAATGATTCTGAAATTAACCTGATTTAGCTTTCGATGAAATTAAATGCCATGAAATGAAACAGTTGTGAAACGTTTGTCGACGATTCAAGGGACTCCGTGTCTAGACCAATGTGACAATCTACACCATCATGGCAGGATGACCTTCTGTGGTCACTAGCTGTGACTTTTTACACAAACCAACCGGTGTACTTTCATTTGGCCATAAAACGTTTGGCAAACCGATTCATTTCCCAATGTTTAATTTGGTCAAAATGCTTTTTTTCCGAAACTGTAAATATTTTAGGATTTATTTCAGGGCCATCTCGTAGAACCCTATATGAAATGAAACATTTCGGAAATGAATCAGTTTGCCAAACGTTTTTTGGCGAAACATCAGTACCTAAACCAAACCAACCGCTATGTCACGTGACTTAGACCAACCCGGCAGTAGCGACTTTCTACTCGATTTAATGGAATATATCGTTTCAATAACCCTAGTAATCTAGGGCTGCAGTAAAACATCCCTTCCACTTGAACAGGCCAGCACGGCGTGTCGATTCCCGCTTGACGATCAGTGCGTCGCGTTCGTTCGATACTGGTTGAAGAAGGACAGGATGATTGTGTTGGACGATGGGTGTTGTGCTAAGCGTGTTGGGTGTTATTTAATTTTGTTGTCATCTAAGTTTAAGAGGTTATTTAAAATGAAGTATAGAATTTTGTTAATTGACCGAGGAAGCGAAAAGCACTAAGGAAGCCTTGCCATGTATGTCCCGATGTCTGTTCGACTGTTCACATCTACAGGTCGCATTCTCAACCGATTCTTGTGAAATTCTGTGAGCAGATTAGATGATTAGAATTCTGCTTTTATTTTGGCGATTCATTTTATTAGCAGCTCGCGGGGTCTACAGCTCCACTAGTAGATAAATTGAGAGATGAAATAAACGAAGAAAGGGAATACAGTCAAATTATACTCTAAATAAAACAAATGTATCTTTCCGTGTGACTATAATTGGGGTATTTTTCAAGTTTAAATAATACACATTATAATTACAATGACATTACATAATTACAGAAAGATAATTATATAATATCATTGTATAATTACAAGTTCGTTGACGCGTTCGCAAAAATATTACATCACAATTACTAAACTGTTTCACACTTTGATTGACAAGTATTTTAAACAATCAAAGGATCCAATCAAAATCTAATTTCATCTCCAATCAACACAGAGGCACTCCAAATCTTAATACCTCTGCTTGTTAATAGCCAAAACAAAATGCAGAAGCGAGAACGGGCAGTCGTTGGTCTTGTCACAGAGCAGTGGATCGAGCAAGTCTTCATACACCCCCCCTATTTCTTCCACGAACCCCCCCTCGTGAAGAGGCGCCCTGCGAATAGAGATTATTTATTAAACCCATTGTTTCTGCAAGTAACGGCCGGCTTAGCGCCGCTACAGGGAAGCGGGTAATATACGCGTGTTTCGGAGGACAGCTGGCGTTTGTTGATATATCTTTTTCTGGGCAGCGGACATAATAGTTTTACCAATAGAAGGTCGATATAAAGAGTTGGTACTTTTTGATTTGAATTTCCATTTTTTAGATTTTGCTTGTTCATCATCATCGCCGGCTAAATCACGTCCCACTGCTGTGCACTCTTAGGTATAGCTACAGCTCCCACGTGGGCCCAGTGTGGATCGGGAACTTCACACACACCATTGAATTGCTTCGCAAGAATGTGCTGGTTTCCTCAAGATGTTTTCCGTCACCACAATAAATTGCAAATATGTAAAATAAACTCAGAGGTGCGAGTCGGGGCTCGAACCCATGACCCTCTGCTTGAGAACTCAAACCACTAGTTACATGTAAGTTTAAGCTTAACGTGATTTGAAATTACATCTGTTTTCTGTAACATTTATGTACCATAGTAAAATTGTTTAATTTTATTATATTTAATATTTGTTATAATATTGCTTTTATTTTTATGACCTTTCCACTTCCTGTGAGTTCGATTTAGTTCGAATTGACATTTATTAAAATTTTGTATAGCTTTGACATATTATATTGCTGTAGGTATATTTTGCATTACTCTTTACTGTATTTTTATTTTCTTAACATTTAAAAAATGTAACGCAATTTTCATAACAAACAAAGGAATCTAATCTAATCCAATCTAATCTACAGATATTGCAATTTGGTATTTTGAAAGGCTGACCAAACTAAGGCAGACATCGACTGAAGTTTACGCGGTTAAATCAACTAACTGGAGATTAATATAGGGATAATGCCTCTTGGTCAAATTAGCAGCTTTTTTTTAAATATCAAAACAATTTGACCGGATCCGTTAGTATGATGTTTGAATTGAATTACAGTGCCCTAAGCACGACTTGTCGAATCCTGCGTCACGTAAAATCGAATAGTAAACTATAACGAGTTTGTATGACGTTTGGAACAGCGCCCGCCCGTGAGCGTATTTGGAACAAAAATTTAAAATGAGATTTCTCGATCTCGATACGATAACCGTAACGTAACGCAGGATTCGACAAGTCGTGCTTAGGGCACAGAACTGTGACATCATAATTTTCAGCGATCGAACAGCATCGTTTTGTTAGTTTCTGATAAATTAAAAATCGTCTTAATTGCAGTAATAAGTAAGGCATCGGTTTTGAGTATTTTCGGAGGCTTAATAAGTGAAATAGAAATAGAAATAGAAATAATTTATTTGCAAGAATACGGTTACTTACAGGTCTTAAAGATAATAGTGTTAGGGCATGCGTACTCAACCTGCAAGCAGGTGTGCAAATCATAATAATAATACATAATACAATTGATAACTAAACACTCAATTATCATTGTGCCAAATACTCATTAGTACTATAGAAACAATTTTGATGAAGCCATTTAGTTAACCTAATTTTAAAAGATGTCTTATTTTCTACTTTAATTTCATCGAGCAAGTTATTGTACAGGCGTATACTCATATTAAAACAGTTTTTCTTATAAATATAGGTGTGGCTAGGACGCTGGCTTAACAGGTTCCTGTATTGAGCCCTTGTATGACGCACAGTTAAATTGCGAAAAGTGAAATAGCTGGGCTTATTTTTTACAAATAGTCATGCATCCCTTATGTAAAGACATGGAAGTGGGAGCAAACCAAATTTTTTAAACTAAGGGTGCCTTTCCACCAGAGATGTGCTATGCAGCTATGCTGCGAAGATGTACCTACGCTACGAAACTGTGGCCGTTTCCACCAATACTAAGCCATTTAGACAGACCAATATAAAATTATCGAATTATTTATCAATTATTATTATTACATTCCATGAATTCCTTAACTGAATAGAAGCACTTTTCTTTAAGCCATCTGTGCAGCTTGTATTTGAACTCGTTGACTGATAAGTCTTGAAATAGTTTCGGTAATTTGTTAAATATGCGGATCGCCATAGGAAAACAATTATTTTTGAACAGTTTCGTTTTAATCCTTGGCAGTGAGAGTTTATTTGGGTACCGAGTAGTATAAGCCCATGTATCACTTGTTGTTCTGAAAGTGTAAAATGATTTTATTTTGACATCAGTCAACAACCCTATTTAAAAGCTCAGAGGGTCGAGCACGATTTTACGAAAGCTGCGTAACGTTACGGTTATCGTATCGAGATCGAGAAACCTTATACTAAATTTGGTTCCAAATACGCTCACGGGCGGTCGCTGTTCCAAACGTCATACAAACTACAACGTTTACTAATCGACTTTACGTTACGCTGTATTCTTAAAGTCGTGCTCGACCCTCAGAGTTTGTCATTTCACTGTATTGTGAAAATGTCAGTTACATATACATATCAGTTATATAACGGCAATTTTCAATAATTCAAAGCTTGATATTAATCTCACCTGCGCCGGGGTGACAACTCGCCGCGGGGATGCTACACTATTTCACCCGGACAAGAAACGAGTATTAAACGCCCATATTTTACAAAGACCGGGTTGAAGGTTTTCAAAAATGTTTCATGTAGAAAATGTTAGTTAGGTGTGTGGTTTTCTTATGACAGATCTCTTAATTTTTTTGAGTTCCTTAAAATTATTTATTTTCTAACAATGTTATCCGTAGTCTTTGATATATAAGTACTCTAAGATGGGTTCAGAAGCCGAAGGCATAATATACCTGTTTCGAAGTTGACTGGTTTTTTTTAATCATAGACAAACGTCCGAGCTGACGTTTCGTATCGACTACTTTTTTATTAAATTGAGGCCTATTTATAAATTGTATTGGTTACGTACGTTTTTTGAACGAATAATAGAGGACTTACGATACCTGCGTAGTTAAAATTTCTAATCAAGCCTACCAAAACTAAATTACCCTACAACTATCTGTATCTTAACAGACATCAAATTAACTTGTTCATCCTATTCAATTCCTGTAACAGGCATCATCTAACTAAACAATGAGATGCTAGCGGAATGAACTCCGAGAAAGAGATAGCTCACTCGCTACAGGAATATAAATTGATTCTCTAACTCACTCGGGCAATTAAAATTGTGCGGTTCGTGTAATAAGGGTTCGTACACAGCGCGTTCAGTTTAATGCGACAGTTAAAGATAAAAGCTTCGATCAATAATTGCCTAGAATAACTGGGCACGAACAAGAACTGAGTAAAAGTATGACGCCGTCGTATTGTCACTTTACTATTAATTATTTTAAATAAAATAGAATAAACACTAGTCTAGATCTAGTCCCAAACTAGGCAAAGCCTGTACACAACGTATAAACATACTTATATAGATAAGTACATACTTATATGAAAAGTACTCAGAAAGAACATGTCTAGTAGGTAAATTTTGTTTTAAACGAGATTTTAATCTCAAAATGTAGAGCACTCAATAGACTATAAGTTACCACTCAGTTACAGATACAAATATTTACGTAATTTGACTTTTTTATCACTTCAAAAAAAGATACACATACGAAAATGACAATGGATAATTACATCATTCCAAACTTTCAAATCGCGATAACTCAAATAATAGGCTTTAAATAATAGTCTTTGGAAAAACTCAAGAAGTTTTCCAAGGACTACATTACAATTCTAATTTATCATGAGCTTTTCGGTGAAGGAAAACATCGTGTGAAGTTCTCAATCCGCACTGGGCCCGCGTGGGAACTATAGCCCAAGCCCTCTCATTCTGAGAGGAGGCCTGTGCCCAGCAGTGGGACGTAAAAAAGGCTGGTGATGATAATGAATAGTCTTTGGGACGAAACAACTCTCAAGCGGAGGCTATACGTAGACAGCCCAAAAAAGTATCAACACAGAAGTAGTAATATTAGTACTTGTAGTAGGTGGGTAGTTGAAAACCAAACCTTCGTCACGACCGAATAGCCTAGTGGTTAGAGACCCTGACTATGAAGCTTGAGGTCCCGGGTTCAAATCCCGGTCGGGGCAGATGTTTGTATGATGAATATGAATGTTTGTTCTCGGATCTTGGATGTTTCATATGTATATAAGTATGTTTATCCGTTGTCTAGTACCCATAGTACAAGCTTTTCCTACTTTGGGACTAGGTCAATTGGTGTCAAATTGTCCCATGATAAAATTAAAATAATCGATTTATTGATTATTTTTGTTTTATTTTTATGAAACATTCATAGAATGAAATTCAACATACAATGACAATGCAAAGAAAAATTCGTTAAGCAGCTGGACTTGAACCAGCAACCTCGGTAATCCGTACCACGCTCCACCAATTAAGCTATACTTAACGTTGGTGTACCTAACGAATTTTTCAATGCCTTGTGTCATATTTTATTTTGGAAGATCTCTCCTCAGCGCCATCTATGAGTAGCTTAATCAAGCAGCTCACCCACTACGGAACTTCTACAGTTACGCATTAGTGGCAAGAGATGGAGCTATTTTCTGAATCAATGAAAATAATCGATTTATTGATTATTTTTGTTTTATTTTTATGAAAAATTCATAGAATGAAATTCAACATACAATGACAATGCAAAGAAAAATTCGTTAAGCAGCTGGACTTGAACCAGCAACCTCGGTAATCCGTACCACGCTCCACCAATTAAGCTATACTTAACGTTGGTGTACCTAACGAATTTTTCAATGCCTTGTGTCATATTTTATTTTGGAAGATCTCTCCTCAGCGCCATCTATGAGTAGCTTAATCAAGCAGCTCACCCACTACGGAACTTCTACAGTTACGCATTAGTGGCAAGATATGGAGCTATTTTCTGAATCAATGAAAATAATCGATTTATTGATTATTTTTGTTTTATTTTTATGAAACATTCATAGAATGAAATTCAACATACAATGACAATGCAAAGAAAAATTCGTTAAGCAGCTGGACTTGAACCAGCAACCTCGGTAATCCGTACCACGCTCCACCAATTAAGCTATACTTAACGTTGGTGTACCTAACGAATTTTTCAATGCCTTGTGTCATATTTTATTTTGGAAGATCTCTCCTCAGCGCCATCAATGAGTAGCTTAATCAAGCAGCTCACCCACTACGGAACTTCTACAGTTACGCATTAGTGGCAAGAGATGGAGCTATTTTCTGAATCAATGAAAATAATCGATTTATTGATTATTTTTGTTTTATTTTTATGAAAAATTCATAGAATGAAATTCAACATACAATGACAATGCAAAGAAAAATTCGTTAAGCAGCTGGACTTGAACCAGCAACCTCGGTAATCCGTACCACGCTCCACCAATTAAGCTATACTTAACGTTGGTGTACCTAACGAATTTTTCAATGCCTTGTGTCATATTTTATTTTGGAAGATCTCTCCTCAGCGCCATCTATGAGTAGCTTAATCAAGCAGCTCACCCACTACGGAACTTCTACAGTTACGCATTAGTGGCAAGAGATGGAGCTATTTTCTGAATTTTCATTCATTCTATGAATGTTTCATAAAAATAAAACAAAAATAATCAATAAATCGATTATTTTCATTGATTCAGAAAATAGCTCCATCTCTTGCCACTAATGCGTAACTGTAGAAGTTCCGTAGTGGGTGAGCTGCTTGATTAAGCTACTCATAGATGGCGCTGAGGAGAGATCTTCCAAAATAAAATATGACACAAGGCATTGAAAAATTCGTTAGGTACACCAACGTTAAGTATAGCTTAATTGGTGGAGCGTGGTACGGATTACCGAGGTTGCTGGTTCAAGTCCAGCTGCTTAACGAATTTTTCTTTGCATTGTCATTGTATGTTGAATTTCATTCTATGAATTTTTCATAAAAATAAAACAAAAATAATCAATAAATCGATTATTTTCATTGATTCAGAAAATAGCTCCATCTCTTGCCACTAATGCGTAACTGTAGAAGTTCCGTAGTGGGTGAGCTGCTTGATTAAGCTACTCATAGATGGCGCTGAGGAGAGATCTTCCAAAATAAAATATGACACAAGGCATTGAAAAATTCGTTAGGTACACCAACGTTAAGTATAGCTTAATTGGTGGAGCGTGGTACGGATTACCGAGGTTGCTGGTTCAAGTCCAGCTGCTTAACGAATTTTTCTTTGCATTGTCATTGTATGTTGTCCCATGATATTTATTTATGTATTTATTATTTATTTAAATCCTTAGAGGACGATTTCACCTCTTGCAAAGTTAATAATTTGCGTGTATAGTCCGCTTTACATATCGAGACACGAGACGCGGTCGATCTAATAATTCCCGTCACGTTCACGGATTATAAGGCAATCATCGATACGAACGCTTAGCTAGATTACGAGCATGATTAATAATCGCTGTTCCCGCTAATTCTGTCGAGGCTTGCGCGGTGCCGAAATTGACAACATTTCGTATTAATATTGGATCAGGCGTTACTTTGCGGAGCTCCATAGATGCGAACCGAAAACAATAACTTCGCTCACCCGCGACCACATGTGAATAACCTAACCAACTTAGAAAAGTTGAAAAACCCCCGACATTATCATTTAAACTATTATATATATTTAAACTAGCTTTCGACTAAAAAAATTGCGTCGAAATCGGTCCATACGCTTGGGAGCTACGATGCGACAGACAGATAAACAGATACACAGGTCAAACTTATAACACTCCTCTTTTTTCGTCGGGGTTAAAAATAGTTATATATGTGCGGCAAATGTATGTTTCCATGCAACACCTAAACTGCTACACGAATGAACACATGCCACACAGACCCAACTATCACCACCGTTTCGGCACTCTCTACGAGGCCATTGTCAAAGCACCAAAACAACCGTTAAACATGCCACCGGTTATACTTCTCAGACATACATACACATACAATTAAGTAGGCGTTTGCTACACAGATGTAACTATTTTTCACGTGTGGTTGCGGGCAAGAAAGGTAATTGTTTTTAGTTAAGTAATTTCATTACATTTCGTACTTCAAAGGCTATAATTTAATTAGCTGTCTTCGTCCTATTTGAAAAGAGGAACACAATAATATTTTTAAATTTTCACAAGTATTCATAATGGATTTATTAAGAGTTTCTTATTCTAGCAGGTCGTTTTAGAGTAGGTAAATTTAAGACAGGGCAATGACCTTTTTGCTTCATGAGTAAAGTTGTACAGTAGTATAATATCTCCGTGAAAGGATTCTACTTAATAAATAATCCTGTAGAAAATTTGAAACAGAATAAAAATAGAACTTACGTAAATATAACCCGCAATAAATCGTGGACAAGAGACTTCCCGGGAGGCGCGAGGTGAGTTTTGGCTTCACAGATACTCCTCAGGATGCATGCCTGGCCGTTCAGGTTATGACTGAAAATAGACACTTCTTGAAACTGTCATAAAAATGCCATGTTCATAATAACCTAACCTAATCAACTTAGAAAAGTGTCATAACCGCCGACCTTTTCATTTCAAAGCTCAATACCTCAAAAACGGTTGAACCGATTTCTTTCAAACTTAGCTAAGAACCACCTCGATTAAACTAGCTTCCAAATAAAATAAAACCAGGCAAGAGCATGACAACAACTGAGATTCTCAACAAAAGGATAAGGAGGAAATACAAATATCTTTATTTTGCTTATAATGAGGTACAGAAAGGTTGTTGAGACATTTTGTAAAAAAGAATCACTCATTTTACCAGCAACTGGTATGCAAAAAAAATAAAAAAATGCGACTAAAAGGAAGGCATAACAATGATTTAAAATTCTAATAAATTACTAATAAAATTGTCAAAAGCAAGATGCTAAATTTATAAATGTCAGGTCAATAACAGAAAAACATACCAAGAATCCAAATACCAAAACAATAATTTCAAGGTCACAGTACTTAAATATAAAAATAATCAGTAACCCAAATAATATAATAAAATGTCACAGAAATGATTGAAAATAGAATAATCACAACGTTACACAATCCAACACACCAACAAATTATGGACCATTGTAAGTACATTATATTATTGAGTATAACCATTGTTACTTATAAGTTATAATAAATCTAATGGTTAACAGCAACTTAACATTTAAAGTAATCAAAATATTCATTAATAGAGTAAAAGCATTTTTGTATTAAGCAATTTTTTAACTTTCTTTTAAATAAATTAATCGGCAAGCTTTTTATATCATCTTGCAAACGATTGTAAATCTCAATAGACATACAATAAGCATTCTTGCCGTACAATTTTGTCTTTTTAACCGGAAACACGAGACAGTTTGGATATCTTGTGTTAAACCTACATATATCCTTATTTGTTTTAAAAAGTTCAGGTTGTAATTTGACAAATAAGCACACTGAAGATACGCCCTTTTCGTCGGTACTGCATTTCTTTATAGTAACGCTTACGGAACACTCTAGGCACTACTCCTGCCCGGTTTTCAAATATTTTTCTAGACCTGTGTTGTGAGCTTCGTGAAAAATAAGTGTTCCGTTTTGAGCCCTAATAATTATATTTATGGTCCAATTATCCAATAATACTAACAAATCAATAGCAGCTTGCAGTTTTTCCCAAAACTGCCGCTTCTGGCGATGGTGGAGCTTCCTCCTATAATAGGCGTTGGTGAAGTTTGCATCGGGCATTGGAAAGAGTACATCTATCTCAAGGACTATGTTCCATCCAGAGGGCGCATGTGTCATGAACGCTTTTACTAGGGATATAGTAATCTGAAACAGGTGAAAGTATTTCATTAAGAAGTTAGACCAACAGTCTCATGGCCTTATTCATAAACGTCACTCAAGCCGTAACATTAAAATAGGTTTTGTCTTCTTCAAACCAACCAACCAACTTCAGACAAACCAACTTTAATGGCATTTTAGTTAAAATTGGTTTATGAATAACTGGGTTATTGTCTAACTCACTCGCAAACACAATGGCGTCCGTTTTGACAGTTCCAAGCCGAGCTCGCTTTGAAAATTTCTGTAATTAGTGGAAGAGTCATACTGTAGCTATTTGCTGCCGTACGAATGGGCCGGCTCGTCTAAGGAAGTACCAGCCTCTCCGCAGAAAATCGAAGTGAAGCAACAGCACCCCATTGCGTTTCGTTCGGTCAGTGAGAGTACCTGAGGCCCGATCCCCCTTGCCGGCAATGAACTAGTGACTCTCTTGGGGTTGCTGGTTCTCATGGGTGGCGGTGATCGCTTACCATCAGGTGACCCGCTTGCTAGTTGCCTCCCTCTTTCAATAAAAAAAAAAACCGGCCAAGTGCGAGTCGGACTAGCGCATGAGGGTTCCGTAGAGAGATTTTAACGCTTTTCCCCAGTGTTTTAAGAAGTCCAATGTTAGCAGAGCCCTGCTCCTAAGCAAAATGTACGCAGTATGGGTTCAACTTATATTGGTCGGCGAAATCTACAGACAGACCTAAAAATTTAAGATTTTGAGACTTTTATGAGTGGTTGTGCTATAAGAGCTACCTTCATACCAAATTTCAAGTTTCTAGAATAACTGGAAGTACCCTTTAGGTATTTGGATTTCGGCAATTTGTATGGAAATAGCCTTTTTAATGATTGTATCTTTTGATTGCGTTGACTTAGAAGGTTGATTTTTTTACAGCTTTAAGGGACCGCAGGCTGTAGTATTTGATATTAATTTCAGCATGCTACCTTAACGCGTTCCAGAGGAAAAGGGTCTTGACAGACAGACAGACAGACAGACGGACAACAAAGTGATCCTATAAGGATTCCGTTTTTTCCTTTTGAGGTACGGAGCCCTAAAAAAATTAAACAAATGGTATCGCGCTAGGTCATGACAATCGAAAGCGACGCCGAGGCATTTTTATAGCCAATTGAACGAATGGTTTTGTCAAATAACGGCATCGGAATCCTTTTGTTACACGAAAGCAATCTTTCGAGGCGGTCGGAATCGCGATCCCTTTCATACGTCAAGCCGATGCCGATTCCAAATGAGTTAAACAATAAGCCTGCAGGTTGCATAGAATTTTTCTCGAATGCCACTTTCAGAACTCTATACTTAACTTGGACTAAAAGCCACGAGGCATCAGAATTTCCACTAAACTCTTACCATATTTTATGTGCCTCTCTAATCTTTCACATGAAAACACTACGCCCCCTCCTCAACTCTCTTTGCTTGTCTGGGCATGTTGATTTGGCCAATGTGAAATTCCTACTAATACCATTTTAATTATGAAGAGTCGTACCCCCTACATTGTCACAATTCACCCCCGATGGTGCACTGGCACTGGCTGGAAACCAATGACTTTTAATGCACAAGGACATAGCATCGACTCTCTATCAGCGGAGTAACACAAGTAGTGTGCTTAGAAGAAATCTAAGCACACTCGCGTCGACAGTCACATGTCGACCGTTGAGCCTCAAAGATGTCAAAGCATGCTTTAATAAGTGCTGAAATAATACATTCATGGCTCACGGCAATATTATTAACTGTTTACGAATTAACACGCGGGAACGTTAAATTAAACAGTGAAAAATATTTTTTAGTTTTTTTTGTCATAAATCATTGAGCGGGGAATTTGGCGGGAAACCGATGAGAGTGGATCGTGTCGTTAATTGAATTTTAGTTTCTGTGCTTAATGTTGTTTGGTGGATAATAAAGATAGTGTATTATACAACAAATTGACGTGAAAGTGCCCAGCAAATGAAGAATTCAAGTGAAAACGCGTATTCCCTCTGTTTGTGACCCCCAAATATCCGCCGGCTGCTGCTCGCCGTAGCTCGCCGTAAAGTACACTATCGCTTTACGGAAGGCATGAGCAGTTGACAGGACGTGACTAGGCCAGACTGACACAACTCTGACGATGACAGGACTTTAATATACAGAAATTTACAAAACACATCAGACGTGGCTGTATGGACTCAGTTCCTTTGCCTATCCCTTATGGGATGAATTAAATAAAAAAAAAATAAAAAAAAGTCAGTGAGCGTGCATCAATTAGTGTCAAATATGAAATTACCTACGTAGCTTCGACTGAAACATTGTACGTTGCTGATTAATTGCCAAGCACACTTTCGTGAAGAAAGACATAAGCGGCAATGTATGCAAATTTTACAGTATTGGTTGAAGCATAATAAATAGGGTGAAATTGGAAGAGCATTAAATTTTCTGTCTTTGATTATGTATGAGATGACAAAGTCCTTGTGTATAGAATGTCGTTTCTGGGAGCCCATGCTAAAGCGTCACAAAAACTTGGTCGACAAAATTACTTACAGCAAAATTAGTTCCATCAGGAAACACCAGGTGTCGTCTCTTTCTGATCCCACTCAGCTCTGTCCTCACATTGGGACAATCGCTGTCACTCTCTAACGCATAGAGGAGAATCAGCAACAATTTGAGGCACCTCATCTTTTTCCATATAAACGTATTAAGTGACTACGTAACACTCGACTCGTCCGTCGCGAGTTTTCATACGAATGATCTTTTTCCAGCGATCAGACTAGTGTGGATTGGTTGGCTTTTGTTTCGTCAAAGATTACGCTTACTTGGTTTGGTCTTTAAATTGGATTTATAAATACCAAAGCACGCAAAGTGTGCCGCGTTCAAAAATATTGTATGTTTATAAATTATCATTATTATGTATAGGAAATAATTGCGGAAAGCACAAGACCGGTCTGAGTGGAGAGCCTTGGGGGACGCCTATTCCAGCAGTGGACGTCTTTCGGGTGACATGATGAAGATGATCTAGGAAATGCTTGCTGCTAAGTCTTGCTGCCTCACTTAAAATATCGATATGGCTGACTTTTATGTGAGAATAGTCTTTGATGCTTTAAATCATACAGATGATACGAAAACTTAGGGTGGAAGGTACCTTAGACCACTTTAAGGTAAGATTGAGAAGAAATTTAAGGTTCAGACCAAATCAAAATAGGTAAATCTGAAGCTAAAAATCGCCAATTTCTCTACTAGGTACCTACTTAATTTTATCTACAGCCGACTCTACCTATCATAATTATTTGTTCTGTCCATAATATGGTGTTCAGAAAATGAAAATTTGAAATTTTCAACTTTTACTTTAGGTTGCTGAGGTCAAAATCTTGAATCACGAGTCCAAAACTAGCAGTTCAGAACCTGTAATTAAAACCTGTAACCTGTAACCTGTAAACCTGTAACCTGTAAACCTGTAACTAGCAATATCTAGTGCTATTATTATACATTAGGCCCTCATATCACCAACGTTACGAACGTCAGTTTTCAACGACAATTCGGCCTAAATTGCTCACTTGAAGAGTTTTGTCTTAGTGTACTTCATATTGTCATTACGTCATTAGCGCGCGGAAAATGAGGCGCAGAAAAGGCAACAATCGTTGCTCTTTGGCATTATTTCTGGCAGTTCACTTCAAACAACTCTATGAAAGTGACATGTTGACCAACTATCTTTCTTTCGTAGCCGGCAATGTACTAGGAACGTAAAGTAATCTTTACTTCGTAATATTGTTTTAAACTAATGCTTGGAAGGTTGGTGAAATAGGGACCAAAAAAGCAACTTAACTTACCACAAAGAACAAAACACCCCAGCTTACAAAATAAAAAGAATATCCACTGTATTCCATCGCGCGGCAAAATACAGCATCTGAAGCGTGTCCATTGACCCGGACTGTTTGCCCTGGGAATTAGAACGCGTTGCCTCGCGTCTGTCGCCTCCTCTCATTAGACTGTCACGCTTAGCACCTTCTTGGAATTTCTTGTCTGTGCCCGCCCCATGTATTGTGAGATTCTGTTTTATGTCCAGGGAAAAGGGTTGGGTTTCAAATGGCTCCAATGTTACATTGCACTAACTTAAATTCGGATGGAGTTTTCGTGATTTGATCGAGATGGTTAATTGGATTAAGTTTGATTGTTAGACGGTTTATTTTGAATTGTTTTGTAAATATTTAACACGATAATAGAGAGCAATAGATCACATTTTGGCAAATAAATAATCTATTTACTTACTTACATAAAGGAATGTAAAGTGATACCTGGAGAAGCACTAATCAACCAACATAGAATCTTTGTGCATGGCAAGCATAAGGTTACTTAAGCCCATTAAAATCTAAGAAGGGTATTTGTAAGATTATTAAGTAATTATTTTATTATTCAACATTACAGAATAAAGACTGATGTTAGCTTCAAAAGCTCCTTCATCAGTCTTTGTAAACCTGTTTTTAGCTATTTTTGAACAATTTTTTTTAAAGCAGTTTTTGTTTGAGTTGCTTTCATTACACATTTTATTGACAGCGCACTCTGTTGAATAATGTATTTTTATTTTTGAAAAGAAACTGCCAGGCCCCTGTTTCACCATGTTTACAATTGACTGTTTTATATGACGATTCGATCTAATTTTTTTTGACAATATGAAGCGCGCAAAAACAAAACCTCTTCGATTCAGCAGTTGACACCGAATTGTCATTGAAAACTGACAATTGTAAAGTTGGTGAAATAGGGGCCAGCTTGTCATAAAATAATACTTCATTTGTCAATTTGTCAATTTATTGATCATCTAGATCTTCACACTCTGGGTATAGAACTGCGCAGTCGCCGGTCGCACTATGCGCCTCGTCATACTCAACTCCCTCTTCAGCATAGTGGTTGGCTCCTTTCGGTAATCTGTAAATATAATTGTACTAGAACTTTTCTGTGCCACCATCACGAAAAATTGGAATTAAACTTAAAAAAAACATACTAGTTTCAAATGGGCATATTCACAGCGAGCTGTGATTTGTAATTTAAGTAATTTGAAACCAACTGAAACTTGAATAGTATTTTTCGCTGCTACCAATGATTGCTCGGATGGCGCAGTTGGTAGTGTGACGCCACAGTATGGGTGTAGGTCTTGGGTTCGAAACCCAGTTCGATTTTTTATTCTATCTTTCTGTATATTTACGTTTCAGTTTAAAATTTGAGAAATATTCACAGTTACTAAAAAACGTATCAGAGGCCCGAGTACATACGGATATTCGAAACCTGCGTTACGTAAAATCGAATAGTAAACGTTATCGAGTTTGTAAACAACAAGGAAGGCAAACGAGCAAGTTGGCGAGTTTGTTGGTGGTTGGTTGGGCGAGTTGTATGACGTTTGGAACAGCGCCCGCAAGGGAGCGTATTCGGAACAAAAATTTAGTTTCAGGTTTCTCAATCTCGATACGATAACCGTAACCTAACGCAGGATTGGAAAATTCGTGCTCAACCCTCTGACCTAGATACGGCCGTAGCGATTGCTACGATCTTGCCCAAAGATCCTACCAATAGCGAAGACTTACGTGAAGGTAGCTCGTACCAGTTCCTGGATGAAGGTCCCCTGTTCATCCTTGGCTTTGCCGACTTCACAGAGCATGCGGAGAATGCAGCGGTGACCTCGCAAGCCCACTCTAAAAACAGAAATAAAGGGGTATTATCGTCTCATTTTCATCCTGACGCATCTTCTTAAAAAAATCCTTTGAAACAGGATTTTTTCCAGAACCACTGTAATGTTGTCTTACCCAATTGGGCATATAATTATATGCTAGTTAAACGAGTTCCACGAAACCTTTTTCTGAAGAAAGTGTAGTAGTACCTGCTAAGTACCGCTTTTAAATTTCTAAATTACTTACTCCTTGTTATCTTTAAGCTAATTTCAGATAAAGTTTATTGACATTCCAAAACCGGAAATCAAATATCTAACCTGTATAAAATGTTTGCAATCTAAAAGCTAGATGCTTAAACTGTGCTTACGCTTCAAAGAAAGTGGCCAGCTTTTTGAAAAATCCATGTCTGCCTAGTCTGTGGAAATTAACGCTGGCCTCATCGAGACCACGCAGGTAACTCCTGGACTTTTGCAAGTCGTGCATTTTTTTAACAAAATCCTTCTTCGTTAGGGTAATTTCTTTACCCCCGACGCGGGCGCTGCGCTTCGCGAAAACGGGATTCATCGTCTTTTTTCTGGAAAAAGTGGGTAATTTGTGAAGAAATTGTGTAGGTCTGATAAAACTGTTAGTTTAATCAGAGGAATTGTTGAGTTTATGAAATAGCAAATTGTGGCGGAAGTCGCCAAAAATGCAATTACAACACTGACTACAAAGAAGTGGACAACTTTACTTTCGTAATCAAATTAGATGCATTTTTAAGTGTGTACTTGACATAAACGTAATACTGACTTAATTGTAATTTAGTGTGTAATAATTATTAACTAAGTTTAATTTGTACGTAGTTATGGTAATTTTATTTAATTTTTACAATATAAACTGAATTACTTTATTAAACAAATGAATTTAAGATTTAGGTATTAATCGTAACTTAATATTATAATACAGTATTTAAAAACGCATAGCGCTTAATTAATAATCGTTAATCGATGTAATTCATCTAACATTGTCAATGATTTCAACGTAACTATTAATTCCCCATGTATTAATAATAAATAAACAAATAAACTATACTCAAGAACAATAACAACGGGTCACTTTGTGTGAACAACTCCATACAAACTGACCCGTTTTTTTTGCTCTTGAGTGTATTACACACAGGTAATCCGTTATCAGTAATAGACAGCTGATGAATTTGGCAATCCCAGAAAAAGCAGTGGCGCCTTTTAGATCAGAGAACTAGGGAAATAAATTGAGAATGGGAATTGCACTTCCAGGGTTCTTACCTAATGGTAATAGCCTTTTGCTAATGCAAAAGATAGCCGCGGTACTCTAAAAAAGTTTTGTACATGTTAAAACCCCGATTTTGAATTAGTTTGAAAAAACGTGTAACTTGCGGCGTGCCATCGACTACTTTTAACTTGTTCACTCCACGGCCTCGCAATGTAATGTAAATGTAAACTTACAATGTTTTTCTTACCAGTGTAAATTCATGTAAACTTACCTTTTATACGGCACTTTGGCAATAACTTTCCCGATCTCATCCAAGTAGTAGATGTGTTTATTTGGAACATCTTGTCTCCGCGCTGCGGTCGGGTCTCGCAGCTCAGACTTCAGTAGTTTGAACAAGGAAGGGTCGTCAGGTAGCTCCCATGCCATGGCGGCGGTTTGCGCAAACCATATGATATCACCGAGTTGCAGGTACCCATGGTTTTGGGTGCAGAACACTATAAAACAGGGCAATAATACCCAATGAAACAAAGAGGTGAGTAAGGATTGAATGGTTCCAGAAAGAGAGATTACTAAGTGAGTAAGTTTTTGGGATCACACGGCTGATTTATTTCTCTCTTACACTATTTAAAGCAGACGAAAGTTATGCCTAATTCAACTGAAGCTTTGCTAAATCTAATAGTAGGAATCTAAAGGCCAATAGCCTCTATTGATGAGCGTGTGGTCGAACGGTTGGCAGCATTCGTTCCGAATTAAATTCGGAACATTCTTATAAATGAGTGACGAAATAGCTTACTATTTCACAGTGCTATGAGCTTTCTTTAGAACATTATAATACTTAAAATTGGGTTAATTCTTACCAAACTGAAAAGAACTGCCTTCAGGAAATATCAGGAATCTCTTTTGTCTTGAAATAATTTTTGAACTGTTGTCATTTTTTGATTCTGTACGAGATGCATTAAACGAATCAAAAAACGCTGCAATAGGCGCTACTGAAACCGCTAGTAACACAACAGTTATCTTCAGCGACATTGCCAGAAAAACGTATGTTGTCACAACAGATCAAACTCCAAAATTTTTGGGTACCTATTAAAATGATGGAATTTCAAATTTGAGACATGTATCGCAAGCACCTAAACCTCACGACTGAAGTAGACGCATAGGAGACGCATTTAGCACTTCAGTAAGACAACACAAATTGACCACTGCTTGTTGACACTCAGTTAAAGCCTACATTCAAATTGGCTTAGGAAAAATTGGGGCTCAAATGTGTAACGGTGGTTCCCGAGTTACGAAGTTTACGGTAAATGGCTTAAGACCCAGATGAAAAAAAAGTTAAATACGAGTGGTCCGTTTGTTGACTCCATACCTCTCGATACCACGGCAAGTGTTTCAAGGAAATACGTGAGTTTTATTACTAATTGCGTCATGCCCAGAGATTTAAGCAATTTCCTATAAAATTTGTTTAGCTATGTCTTACATTCGTTTGATGAACTAACATTGAGTGGGCACAAAAGAAGGACTATCAGAGTTGATTAAAAACAAAAGTTCTTACCATGTAAAGTAAATATTTCATACCTACCACAATTTCATAAATTGTTAAAGCAAGTACCATGACAAATAACACGAACTTCTAAAAGTAGGCGTTGTCTCTGACGCAAAATATTTGTCATCAACACACTAGTAAGTTGGGCCTGTAATTTCTTTACATTGTGGTCATACTTTTATTTGTATTAATTTGGTATTAATCGCCGTACTCATACAATTGAATTACTTCTATTTTTGTACAAACAAATGTGCCAGCAATTGACCCCTATCCTACCTGATGGAAAATGCAGATAAGGCAAAGGTGTAACTCACTGGTTCAGTAACAACAAAGTAACAGCAAATTCCGTTCCTTGGCAGTTCGTTCTTACACTTGGTGTGTCTTTTTTAGGGTTCCGAACTTCAAAAGGAAAAACGGAATCCTTATAGCTTATAGGATCACTTTGTTGTACGTCTGTCTGTCTGTCAAGACACTTTTTCTCCGGAACGCGTTGAGGTAGCATGCTGAAATTAGTATTACATATTCAAGCCTACCGTCCCTTGAAGCTGTGATAAAATCAAACTTCTAAGTCAACGCAAAGATACAGTTAAGAAAGGTTGTTTCCGTACAAATTGTCGTACTGCGAAAACCTAAAGGGTACGTCCAATTGTCCTAGAAACTTGAAATTTGGTTATGAAGGTAGCTCTTAGCATAATCACTCAGAAATATCTCAAAATCTTAAATTTTTATATATGTCTTATATACAATGACAATGCAAAGAAAAATTCGTTAAGCAGCTACGGATGTACGGAGTGGTACGGATTACCGAGGTTGCTGGTTCAAGTCCAGCTGCTTAACGAATTTTTCTTTGCATTGTCATTGTATATTGAATTTCATTCTATGAATGTTTCATAAAAATAAAAACAAAAATAATCAATAAATCGATTATTTTCATTTATGTCCTATATGTCACAGATCAATATAAAATGACCCCACACCGCGTACATTTTGCTCAGGAGCAGGGTTGTGCTAACACTGAAGAAAAGTGTGAAAATCTTTGTACGGAACCCTCAGTGCGCGAGTCCGACCCGCTCTTGACCGGTTTTTTTTATTATTTTAAGCCTAATCTGTCCCACTGCTGAGCAAAGGCTTCCCCCGATACTTCCACTGCTTCCGGTCTTCAGCAATTACCGGCCAGCCCTTCAAGAAGAAGTTCAGTTCATCCCGCCATCGCCGTCTAGGTCTGCCGGGTCGCCTCGTCGAGTTTGTGGGACTCCATTCAGTGGCTACCTTGGCCCACAACTCGTACGATATGCGGTAAATATGACCAGCCCAGCTGGGTCACTTGCTAAAGTGTACTTTAGCTTAGATACTGATGCTGTTTGACCTAAGTACGTCTACTATGCCAAATTTAGTCTTCTTCAATTAATGATTAGGAAATCAACGTGTCTTGAATGTAGGTTAGTTTTTATCAAGGATGTTTTACATTACATAGATAGGCAGATTTCCATCGTATGCCATTTAGGGGTCATAAAGTTATATTCTTTTGCCACTGTAGTAAATATTTAAAAGACAAATGATACGAGAAAATTGTTTCCATGTTTTAATACAAGTTTAGAGTTCCAGGTCGCTTCTCAAGTTCTCACATCCAGGGTACAAGGTTTCGCAGGCTTCTGTGGAGGAGTGTGCTTTATCATATTCTTCATGTTGTTCGAAGCCTTTTGGTAACCTGCGGATAAGATTTTATAATACACTTTGGTGATTTTATTCAGAGTATTTTTTTTTGTACTAAGTATATAGACTTGCGTTTGACCACAATCACGCCTGATGGTAAGCGAAGATGTGGTCTACGATGGAGCACGCTTACCTAGCAAATGCTCATTCACATAGTGTTCAGGGAACACAGACGCAGGCAGGGAATTCCACTCCTCAGCCGTACGAATGATAGAGGAAGAGCGAAATCGAAACATCCTAATCCTAACTTCCTAAATAATATTATAAATGTGAAAGTAACTCTGTCTGTCTGTTTGTTACCTCTTCACGCAAAAACCGCTGCACCAATCTAGATGAAATTTGGTAGGAAGATAGTTTGAATATTGAGGATCCACATAGGCTACTTTTTATTCGGGAAAATTGTATAGTTCCCGCGGGATAGCGATAACCGAAATCTACGCGGACGAAGTCGCGGGCAACAGCTAGTAAACTTATAAACGAAGGGTAAAGTGTAAATTTTAAGACCTCTTCAATTTCTACAAATTGCATTTGTGTTAGAGTAATTGTGACGTTTTTTTTTTCTTGCAGAAATTCTGCTTAAGGTTTGAGTGGATAGGCAATGCAAACCTTGAACGGCTGGTCTCCCAAAGGGACCAGAGACTGCAGGCCAGCTGTTAATCTGTGGGGCCCTTTATACATCCGCTTTTGCGTCGGAGGTTAATAATTATCAACTCACGTGAACACTACCCGTAGCAGCTCCTGTAGGAATGTGCCCTGACTCGCGTAGGGCTGCCCCGCTAAGCATAGTTTGTAAAGAACGCACTGCCGCCCGTCCTGGCCTAGCCTGCGAATTTACATTACTTTTAGGGTCTCATGCCCCTACAGGATTAATTCGTTCGAGAACCCCTCGTGGTCAACTGTTGCTTTCATCAATGTTGCTTTTGTTTCCCGTCCATACGCGTCTCATAAAAAATGCATACAATGGAACATAGAACCTCCTCCTGTTTTGAAGTCGGTTAAAAAAGAGGCACGGCCAGACCGTTTCATTTCTTAGTATTTAAATCACGTTCGCTCAAAGGCGTCACAAAGGGGAGTCATGTTATATCCTACACAACGCCCCTTTCAAGTACATTCAGAATTTTTATATGACTTTTAGTCGAGATGATTCAAACCAGATTTTTTTAAATAAGTTGAAAGATTTGCCTGCACATAAAACATTTCGTGTAGGGAAGAAGTTTGTGAATTAAACCTTTTTATGTAGTTATCAGTCAAGAGAAGTAATAACTGGCCGATTGCCTTAGTTTAAAATTGGTGTCACAAAAATGACTAACTTAAGTCACTGGAACTTAAGTCACGTTGCGATTTCATAATTATAAAGTTTAATAAATAATTAATCGCTATGCCGCTATATTGTTCTGGTCACTTGGTGGACTGGACATTCATTTTGTATAATGGTTTTTGTATTGGCAAGTCGCACAGAGCAGTTGCTGAATACAGGAGAAGATTCCCAGGTCCTCGCGTACCGCACCAGTCGACTTTTGTGGATACACATGGGTGGTTTTGTGAGGTAGGCCTTCGACAGTCTGGTGCGCAGAGAAAGAGCAATCAATTTAGATTTGCAAACAGAAAATAGCATCATGAATTTAGTAACAGAAGATCCGACGTTGTCGTCAAGAGCTGCAGCAAGGATTGCAAACGTTAACTACAGACTCATATTGAAGCTATGGAAAAGATACGGTCTTCGTCCTTTCCACTACCGGAAAGTACAAGGTTTAATAGACAACGATGGGTTGGCCAGAGAATTAACCAGAAACTTAGTTGATGATCCGGAATTTCTGAACAAAATATTATGGACGGTTGAGTCGACGTTGACGAGAGAAGGAGCCTTTAATTCCCACAATCAACACTAAGCTTGTGGCTGGAAGAGAATTCTCATGCAAAAAGAAAAAAAGCACAGATTTTCCATCAATTTGTGGGCTGGAATTACTGGTAACAAATTGATAGGCCCGGTGGAAATGCCACTAAAAACTATCTAAATTGAATGAATCTGATTGATTTGCTGGAAGATGTGGATCTAGAGACCCTAAGGGCAATGTGGTTACAGAACGACGGTTGCACAGCCCACTTCGGCCTTGTGGTTCGTAACTGGCTGAACCATGAATACCCCGATAGGTGAATAGGTCGCGGGAGTAATGTTTTGGCCTGGCCCGCCAGATCACCAGACCTTACTCCATTAGATTTTTTGGGGAACATTGAAGAATAAGGTTTATTCGAAACCAACACACTCGAGAGAAGAATTTTTGTTAAGAATTACAACTGCCTCAGCAGAAATAAGAAACAGTTTCGTTCGTTTAAATAATCATATCTGTCTACGATTTTTTTCATTTCGCTTGAAAGTAGATATAATTATTATATTTACATTGCAAGAAAGACTCACATTTTAAAGGTTACTGTTTAGCTGAACCATCGCAATGTTACTGAATGAAATGGAATGAAATTATATTAAAAGAAATTATTTTTTTTTTTTTTTATAGTAAGTGGTTACAATACAATGTCGCGTTCCGTTAAAAATGATAAGCCTGTTGTAGCTAGGTACGGCCGAGGAAATTAATTCCTGACCCACCATAGAACATTTTCATACTAAACGTCATAACGATTTTCCTCGTCAAGCTATGCGATGTCACTGTGACGTTTACTGTGAAAAGGTTCCATGATGGAACAGGAATTAGTTTCCTCGACCGTACATTACATTATAATAGAGATGTATGACAGACCTTCTGCTTATCTATGAACTCAAAGAAAAACGGATATAGATGGCACTAGTGTGTTAAGCAGAGGTCTAAGTTTCATACAAAATGAATGGTAATACAAAGACCTCTTTGTAGTGAAACTCGCTGCAGCAAGCTTGTTGTTTTAAAGAACATTGGCAATCCTCTAAGTTTTGTTGCCTTTGGCAAGGCCCAAGCTTCCCCATTTCGGCTTATTTTGTGCCGATAAATACTTACGCGCTTAGGAATGTTTCTAGCTTCTCGAACAGACTTAACCGGCCGTTCCTGTGGAATTCGATAGAATGTCTGTTCATGTGTTTTTTCTTTAGGAAATCCTGTTTCTGACGCTGCTCGTGCATTTTGGTTCGTTCTATTTTCAATCTCAGCTTTTCCTTGTAGGATAGTCTGTTGTTTACGCTTCTTTTGGCGAACACCGGGCTTATGACGTTGGTTCTGGAAAAATACAGGTCGGATTTTAGAATGGAATTGAGTTATTTTATAAAGTTTACCTTGATCGATTTGGGAAGCTAATGAAATACTAAGAAGCGATGAGAAAATTTCATGATAATAATAAAGAACAGATAATCAATTTATTTTTCATTTTCAGAGCGCTAGAGCACCGAAGGTGACGCTTTAATGTTGTTCATCTGCTTTTAAGTGACAACTTTTGCCTATTGCCAAAATCTGGTATCTATGTTATACCTAACTTGAATAGAAAATAAATTCCTCATCTATAAAAAAGAAATTTTATCATTTTGTATGTAAATCTTGTGACCATAAGACATTGCCTGTTCGAGTGCCTAGGAGGGATTTTGAGTATGATCAGCCCGGAACCTTCATCAGAAATAAAGATGACATTTCACGAGATTTGTCTTTAGACACATCGGCTTATAATCTTCATGCAACACACCAATCCCACCCAACAAGATGGAGCGACGACCTGGTAAAGATCGCGGGACCGCGGTGATCCGGAAAGCACAAGACCGGTCTGTGTGGAGAGCCTTGGGGGAGGCCTATGTCCAGCAATGGACGTCTTCGATTCGACCAACATGATGATGATGATGATGATGACACCATTCCCTCCCAAAGACCTGATACAGCAGATTATGTAGATTAACATCTTAGTCCAAAAAACTCACCTCTTATAAGGCACTTTAGCTATAAGCTTCCCATCTTCATCTAAATAATAAATATGCTTCTCATCTTGCTGATCACCCCTTCGCTGTGCTATGCGGACCTGGTCTTTGAACATCTGAAAGAACTTGGGATCGGAAGGCAGAACCCATGCAATGGCTGCCGTGCTGCCGTAGAGGAAGATGTCACCTATCGGGATTAGAGCAGATGTTTGGACGCAGAACACTGAAAAAGACAGTATGTTTGGTTAATTTAGAAATTAAAAGGGAGACGGCAACCAAGATGGAATTGATTTAAGAGTTAATCTTAGTATTGATGAAAAGCTAAATGAGTCAGTCATTAAGAATTAAGGATTCACATGTATGCGTAAATTTCAACTGGTTATTAACCTCATACATCACACTGTAAAGACTGTAGCTAAATACGTAAAATTATCTGTCTAAGATTCTTTTATCGGATCTTTGTGGTTATTCACTATCTATTTTTATGATATCACTTTGTGATGAGATGATTACAGGTCATCATTGACAAACAAGTAACCATTAATAATATAATATTTTGAACAACAACATTTTGTAAGTCTAAGTATTCAGGTACTAATATTTCATCTCAAATTCCCAAGAACTCGACGACCCAACGCAAAGAAATAACATTAACATTCAGTATTAAAACTTATGATAAAACTTATCATACCGCCGCTGTCGGCACCGGACGTAAGTATGTTAAATAAATGACCCTCATAAATAATGTCACCATTCTTACCCAGCTGGAACGAACTGCCTTCGGGAAACACTAGAAACCTCTTTCTTCTCGACAAGACCCTTGACTCGAAATCACTAGTATAAAAACTATCATTCAACAGACCACCCACATATTGGACCAGCAGAATATGCAACAAAAGTCGGAGTCGCAATAAAATCATGGTTCAAACTTTTATCTCACATGCTTCGCGCTTTTCCGGGAAAAAGAACATTTGTTTTTTGTGAGCAAAGTTGCCAGTCGTAAAATGTGATATTGACTGTCTCGCTATTCCAGAGCCGAGGAGGCAGACTGGTATAAATGAGACACCAATTAACAAGTTTGGTGTCAACCGATTCACAGTTATTTTCGTGCTCAAATTCGAACAGTACTTAGGTTTGGAAACAAAAAGGTGACCTTAACACGTGCGCAGGCCGTGGGCCGTGGCGTCTGAGAAGTGAGACGTAAAAGTAGTTTACCACTGTCTTTATTTCCGAATATCTTGAAAAAAAAATACTAAGACATAGTTTCTGTAAGGTTTAGCTGCAAATGTCGCAATTGAGATACCATAAGTCTGCTAAAGATATAATTGTTTCATTGATTGTGAAAGGTACCACGGACGTACGCGGTTCAATTTCTTTAACCATATTACTCATCCTTGACAGTTTAAAATATTTCAGGTATTCTAAAAGCCGTACGAGTAAAATTTATTGCGTCTTGGGAATAGGAACGAGGACACTTGCACATGTCTGCAAAACTGGTGCGACATTCTGGGAAAACACGAGTGCCCAGCGGTGGGATGCATTGTAATGTATCCACATTAATATTGTATTTATTATTTACATTAACGTTTTTCTTTACTAAAGCAGATCTAAAAAAAATCTGACTTTCACGAAATATCGCCGCAACACTTAAAAAACAGATGATTATAAAATTATAATAAAGGGATGGAAGGAAAAGGAATCATTTTGTACTGTTTTACCACTTTTTATTTTCACGATTTTCCCGTTACGAATTCTTATGAAACTTTTAAATAATTACTAAAAGAAGAATAAAGAAGACCAGAAAATTTTGCCTACCTCAGTAGAATCTGACACTGATTTTTGACATACATTATCACGTGCATAGGCTCTTTCACCAAAGCAAGCATTGGACATATCGAATTGTTTTATGCAGTCCATTACCTCGCGATTCGTATCGTACGAAACGTAATCGAATAGTTACGTTATCATTTCGCCATCGAGAAAGTTCATATAAAATTTCATTACCAAATACGCTCACGGAGGGCGCTGTTCGTACAAATTTTCTCAATAACGTTACAACTCATAGTGAAATAACGCGGATCACTCACGTATAAAGGTATAGTTTAGTATTTCGGACTAATTCGTAGTCCTTGCTCTGGCTAGTAGTCGCGCGAGCAGAGCCGCGGCGCGTAGTGTGCGTCTCGCTGCCGGTGAGTCGAGCGCTCCCAAAGGAAGGAATACGAATTAGTGCGAAACACGACGGGCTAAGCTCGACTGATATCCTACCTACGTGAGTGATTCTTTTTTTTTCCATGTTCCATGTTAAACGTTACAACTCGTTCACGTTACGTAGGATTCGAATATTCGTACTCAGAGTACAGAAACAAAACCATAGTCTCCTTGTTCCATGAAAAACTAATAAGTAAAAGCAGGCAGCTGGTCTTCTGGCGCCGGTTCATCGCACTCAGGGTACAGCTGTGCGCAGGAGTGGCGAGCGGAGTGCGCGTCGTCATACTCTTTAATGTCCTCGAAGTCGTCGTTGCCCTTGGGTAATCTGACAAATGTTGGCAATATAAGTCTGGTATCGCCAGTAGAAGGTGAGATTTCCACAACTTTGCGTTTGCCTAACACACACAAGAAAATTCGTGCAAATGGGGCATTCAACTTTTCATTGCCACTCGTTGCCATGGAGATGTCTCCTGGGTAACACAACAGTAATATTATTTTCTAAGACCCGAAAGTCAGGTGTGCATGCTTAGGAGATGAAGCATGAAGGAATTGTCATATAACTGTCGAAACTGCTAACGTTTGATGGAGTTAGAAAATCTTATTTTAGACGAGTGACCCGGGGGACATCTCCATGGCAACGAGTGGCAAAGAAAAGTTGATTGACCCAAATGCAACTTGCATGAATTTTCTTATGTGTATTAAACTATTAAGGTACGTTGCAGTCCCTTGAAGCTGTGAAAAAATTGACCTTCTAAGTCAACGTAATCAAAAGATTCAGTCATTTCTTTATTTATATACAGTTGTCCTAGAAACTTGAAATTTGGTGTGAAGGTAGCTCTTTTATGTATAGCACAATCACTCAGCTAAATCTGAAAATCTTAAATTCTTGTCTGTCTGTAGATTTCGTAGACCAATATAAGTTGATCCCACACTGCGTACATTTTGCTTAGGAGCAGGGCTCTGCTAATACTGGACTTCTTAAAACACTGGGGAAAAGCGTTAAAATCTTGGCTGGTTTTTTGCTATAAGCTGTATTAGTAGGTACATACGTAAAAACTGCTCTCAGTATCTCTTGGAAGAAGGATCCTTGTGCGTGATGCTGCGTCTGACCAACCAGGCACAGCGTCCTCAGAACGCAGTGTTTCCCATTAGAACCGAATCTGTAGAACCAAAAATTTTCGGCCCTTTAGTTTCGGAGTTAAGGGAAGGGGGGGGGGGGGGGTAAAATTTTGCCTATTTTCTTAAATAACTTCAAAACTACTTATTTTAAAATTTACTCAAAATACCACCATGACCTTATTCCAAATGACCATTTATTCAAAACGTGGTAATTAAATGGACCTAGCTAAGTCTATTATTTCACAATGCTAATTGGTATAACAGTGTTACGTTAGTTAAGCTTTCCATTAAAAATGAAAAAAAAACGAAATGCCCGCAATGAGCTTTTTGATTTGATATCTTTGCAAATTTTGTGAATTGAGTGAAATGGCTGCGACAGACGGACAGACAGACACGCGAGTCATCCTATAAGGGTTCCATTTTCCCTTTTGAGGTACGGAACCCTAAAAAAGCGGCGACATTATTTCAGGAAGGAAATACGAACCATAGCACTTCTACCCTCGTTTTAACATAGTTCTGGGCCTGAGTACAAATATTCGAAAGTTGAGTAACATAATCGAGTAGTAAACGTTATCGAGAAATTTGTATGACGTTTGGAACAGCGCCCGCCTATGAGCATATTTGGAACTAAAATTTAGTATCAGGTTTCTCGATTTCGATACGATAACGTAACGTTATGCAGGATTAGTAAAATTCGTGCTCGGCCTACTGCGGTGCTCGACTGAAAATCCAAATAAAGTAAACCTACGCCTGTAGCAAGCTCTCTATTTTCGGGTACAACGCCGCCCGAGCGCTCCGGTGAAACGCGACGGCACGCGCGTCCATCAGATCGCTTTTCAAAAACTCGCGTTTACGCCTCGCGTGCATCCGTTTCCGGTCTATTTTGATGTCGAACGAGCCCACGCTTCGCTTGGCAACAGCTGGATTTACAATCGGCTTTCTGGAAGCAAAAACGAATGCGGTGTTGATTACTTGATTTTGTTGGATGGGGTTGTATCGACCTTGGTTAGGCACTAACCCGGGGTCAAAATGACGTCAGATGATAAAAATACGTAAAGCTAACTCTAAGTGAGCGCTTACCCCAGATCGAATTAGTATAATTTTTGTCTGAAAAGCAAATAGTCTATGTAGCAACTGGTATGCATTTCGTTTAAACATTTTGTAATTATCATGTCGTCTAAATTAAAAGTAGTCGAAATAGCAACTCGTCTATTTAACTCGGCTGGTCTAAACAGCAGTTAAATTAGGTTACGTAACTTCGCGCCCTGTCGCAGCTCTAACATAACCTGACCAATCTATTTACTCACTAAGCTAACCAACCTAGCCGCTATTTAGATGAGCTGCTACTTAGACTATTCGCTAATTAGACGAGTCGCTATTTCGACCAATTAGTAAATAGACCAGTTGCTACATCGACCATTTGCTTTTTAGACGAAATGATACTAATCTAATACCGAGTTACAATTCGCACACTTGCGGCGTACGCGTCACAAACACGGCGACTAGGTTCAGGCCATCACATGCCACATCTATCCTCTTTTTATGAGTTACCTATGTGGTCTCACCTCTCATATTTCCTCCTATTTATAATCTTCCCGTCATAATCAGTGAAGTATATCATCTTAGTGTCCATCCTCCGATGCAAAGGGTCTCCATGGTGACGGAACGGGGAGTACGGGTCTTGAGGCAGCTCGTATGCTAAGGCCGCTGTGTAGCCGAAGAGAAAGATGTCTCCGATTGCGAAGATGGTAGGGAAGGTGTTGCAGAATACTGGAAGAAGGAAAATTATAAATGACAAAAAATTTTGGGAAGAACGATCTCGATTACGCCACAGGTGCGTTACCTACCGCGAAGACTTTGATTCGAGTTGAGGCCCTGCATTTTGGCGACCGCGGTCCGCCTTTCCACACCCCGCGCGCCCCGCGCTCGCCCTGCTCGCAACCCAAATGGCACACATAACCGCGAGGACGTTTACTGCACACATGCCTCAGTGTCGTTTCTAAACGACCTTTCCATATTATTATAACCACGTTCAAATCAGTCGGGCCGTTTAGGAGATAAACGGGATATATTTTTAATCACAAGCACACAAACAAACATCGTCTAACTCTAAACGCATACACCGTCTTCTTTACCGTGGTGAGTAAATGGGAAAAATGAAGTCTATTTTCTCCCATACAGTTAAAAGTCATAATGTAATACTTGTCATAATTTATCACTTGTCATATAGTAATTTATGCAACTGCTACATAATAAGGCCTAATTATGTGGAGTTGCATACATTACTTTATCTACACACATATTATAAGTACTCTAAGATGGGTTCAGAAGCCGAAGGCATATATCATACCCATACCTGTCACGAATTTGACTGATTTTTTTTAATCATAGACAAACATACCGAGCTGATGTTTCGTAAACTGTTTTTTTTTTGTAAAAAAAAATAATATCACATTATTAATTATACATGTCGGACTGAACTCGACTTATATACGTGAGTGATCCGTTTTATTTCACTATGATTGTAAATTACGTTGGTCGTCAAATTCGAAAAATTGAATTCGATATCGAAAAGTCATTACGACATCGAATTCGATGTCGTAATTACTATTACTTTACTGCAGGATCTGCTGGTGGTGGTGGTTGGCGGGGGAGGCGACGATGTACTGCAATGCTGGTCATTTTCTACGGTTTCTGAACGCATTATAGAGGACTTATGATATGTATGTATATATAAACTCTTTTTTTTCTCTGAAACTATTAATTGTTCAGGATTATTAAGTATTAAATAACCTTACCTAACCTACAGAGTTCTACAGAATGACCATTACAAAATTGCTGAATTTTTTACGGTTTCAGAGAACAAGAGAATTGTCTCTAGTGATAGATTTTGACAAACGTTACATTAGTGACTGAAAATTTTTGACGAGTCAAAGTAACCTCGCTCCGTAGACTCTACAACCCTACGGTCAGTTTTAATGACAGCTTTTTTTTCTTTTTAAGTTTGCTAACAAGTTCCTGAACTATCAATTTATCGAAAACTAATGTATTCAGTTAAGTACCACTATTAATTTATGCGGCATTCATTAACTCTCAAATAGCATGGTTAATTAATTATTTGAAAAATTTGTAATAAGTAATCACTAAGTAACATCAATAATATACAAATAAATGTTCTCATGTTTTACTATTTGCACCCACTTACCTATTTGAAAAGAGCTTCCTTCATCAAAAACTAAAAACCTCTTTCTTCTCGACAATATTTCACCATCGTCATTCCTATCTATTTCACTACTATTAAAACTATGACCCATTACAGTCTCCACCATTATCAACATTAGTATTTTTAAAACATCCATGATCACAACTTTTGCTGTAATACGAATACTATAGTATACTGCTATATCTTAGCATTGTAGCGCAACTCTCTATGTATAAAGTGCAATAGCAAAGTGTTTGGTTTAAACCGATCTTTTTCCTGAATTCCTAAGTCTAAGGTCACGATGCTCAAATACAAGTACCGGTTGACTACCGTCGTGGATTATCTACAGGCTGGTGCATGGAGCTCATTTTTAGTCTTTCATATTTCGAATTAAAGATTTAAAAAAAGCTTTTGACAAAAAGTAAAACTTCCTTAAAAAAACAGAATAGTATAAAATCCCAGGGTTGCCCTCGATTTCCCTGGGATCCTATCATCGGGACCATCTCAGGAGTATATCCTTTCAAACAATAAATAAACAGTAATTGGCGGAGTAATCGCGTAACAAACAATTTTTAAGTCTTAAAAAATCAGGATACTCCAATATTTAGGTAAAGTTTGACTTCCTAATGTTTGTACTTTGCTTATCATGTTTATTGCTGAGAATTAGGATTGAAATTGCCTGCTATTGGAGCAACGTTGGGTACTAGGAACCAACTGTGACGGACAGACAGACGGATAAAGCCCCAAAAACCACATAATAATACCTCGTTGCCATATTGGTTCAGAATCTTAAAAATAACATTTAATAATATCTAATGTAGTTAAGTGATGCAAGGTTACGTGTATTCAGATGAATAATGTTGGTTAAGCCAAAGAGAGACAATTTGTCATTGTCGTATCCCGTGCTTTTCCTTTTAATTAGTTAGCTAACACAATTCCGGCTGAGCACTGTACTATTATAAAATGCCTCTATTTTTCACGTTAAACGATAACTTTTGTTACGATGTTTATTATTTACACAATGAAAAGTTTTATCCACAAATTTTATGAAGCATTTTTCTTTACTGCAGGAATTTTGTTTTAATAATAATATTACGGTTTCGATCTGCGATTTATGGCTTTTCAATTTACTTAAATTAATTCAGAACGTCTGCTTCATGACAAGATTTATTTGAACTATTATTACGACATTTTTTTTTTCGTCAGGACCTGGTAAAGATCGGGGGACCGCGGTGGATGCGGAAAGCACAAGACCGGTCTGAGTGGAGAGCCTCCAGCAGCAGACGTCTTTCGGCTGACGCGATGAATCAAGATTTGGTCAAAAGAGTGTATTAGTAATTGTTTTATGTGTTTCAACTATTAAACTGAATAAACTTTGGTATAAAGATTCAAATGGAAATTGTATTCGTCCCCTTTAATTTTTCAACCACAAAGTCACCGATCTTTAACATTTTAGCAAACTGGGTTAAAAAATTAAGTGGCTTAATCCCAACTTACAAGATTGGTAACACCCCTTAATCCGCAGCGATTAAGCGGACACGAATCTGACCGCTCACTACAATGTTAATAAAGACGACATTCTTTTGCGCGTGACCGCTTTTTTTAGAAAAATTTGGAAGTGTTATAAAAACTTTTTCTTTTTTATTAACATACTAAATACTAAGCTTTGAAATAGATAAATCTCGACTGGATAGTATTTTTCGATTGGTTACTTACACTGATTGCGAAGTTAGAGTGCATGGGTTCGATTCCCGTGGGGGCAGGTATTTGTAACTGTTAAGAATGTAGGTAAGTTTCATATTTATTATGCAACCGTGCTTATTGTTTCTATGCAGTAAATATCTACTTCTCTTTAATCTTAATTCAGTTACTTGGGGTTACGTAAATTTAGTCCAAATTATAGTAATTCTTCACGAATAGAAGTAAAAGCAGAAAAGAAGAATTGTAGATAATTATTATTTAATATAACACACGGCTGCTGCATCGACAGTTACTCTTTTTTGAACTTGGCTTGGCACGCTGCCGCGTGTCTACATTAACACGGAAATAAATTATATTTATATAAATCTTAATCAACAGCAACAGTGGCAACGCATCTGCAATCCCTTCAATGTGACTCAGCTCCAAAGTCAAGTGAAATCTAGTGTACGCCATTGCTAAACTGCCCAACTTTTTTCATAAAAATCCAATACCTAAGTAAAATGAACGGATTTGATAAACCTTGGGTCCATAGGGTTCCAGCGATTACAAGCTTATTTCAAAGTTGCAAAAGCGCTTGGTGGATGCAACTTGTGACCAAAGGGCTGGCAGTTTTCTCTCTCAAAGAATCAGCATCGCTATTCAGCGAGGCAACGCTGCCAGCCTTTTGAGCACCATGCCACGGGGGGCCTTATTTAGTTTCAGGTTTTAGTTTAATTAGTTTTAGCTTGGATTTAATGTCATTGTAAATTGATTTTATTATGCAAATAAATGTAAATTAAGTAAAACGAGTGATATAAAATTCTTCTCGCATTTCACCGAGTGCCGCTATATTAGATGTGACCCAAAATGCTTGGCAGATATTTGGTGACTGCGTTTGCATATCACCTTAACACTCAATTCTGTGTCACTGGGTGGTACATGACCCAGTGGTTGCTCACCTCGAGGACCAGATGTGGTCACGATGAAGAGACTGTATGAAGTTTTATTTGTGTGCTATGTATTTTTAATTGTTTTTGTTACCATCAATTCGGGTGAGGCCAGCGAAAGTAGAGTCAAGAGGTACCTGAGTTTCGGGAACGTATCGCATTTTTTCGTAAGTATTTGTTTTTTGGAATTGATGGTTATTGTGTGAAAACTGTTATTTAAGCGCGCGGTTGTTTTAAGCGCTGCGTTAAACGCGATGCGTTTGACTCACGTTCTTTCACATCAAATAATCTAATTACTATTGTTTTACGCGAATCATTGAACATACAGCGGTGAACGCAGCATTGAACAAGCAAGATAAAAGTTAATCGCATGCGTCTAACGCTGCGAGTTCCGCAAAAAATAACCGCGAGCTTTAATCAATTAAATAGTGAAAAACATAAACCTCCTTTCTGGCGGCATTCCGATAAATAGAGTGGGCGATTAATAATATTGTGCCGTTGAGTAAGTAGGTATATTATATTCGATAAATTCAATGATTTATTCATAGATACGATACCTACCTATAGTAAAACGTTGTGATGATTTATGGTTATACGCTTTTGATTATTGTCTCTCTTTGTGAACGCTATTCCAGTTTTTTTCTGTTCTTTTATTTGCGTAGTGTTTATAAATGTGATAAAGTTACAATAAGCCATTCAAGCATCTCTAAAAAAATTACATCAAATGGGTATTCGAAGTAGGTCAGGAGAAAGTTTAAAGTGTTCAGTTTTGTTTTGTATTTTATCTGAAATTCTTAAAACAACAACGCATAACCATAAAACAGAACAGTGGCGACTTTCAGCGTCCTCTTAAACTTTGCCAAACTATATTTTTGCATGAAATAGGATGCTCTTAACTGTTTCGCTTTGTCTTTTGTTTTTTAATTCTGTAGCAGTTTATTCTAGAAACCGTAATTGATTTGGTATCTTTATGATTGATACTATATAGCTTACGAGTATGTGGTTGGTTATTTATTAAAGCCTACAGCGATAGGCTTTAATAAATAACCAACTTAGAAAAGTTGAAAAACCCCCGACATTGTCATTACAAAGTTCAATATTTCACAAACGGGTGAACCGATTTTAATTAATCTTAGCTAAGAGCCATCTCGTTTAAACTAGCTTCCGATTAAAAACGCATTGAAATCGGTAGATCTGTTTGGGAGCTATGATGCCACAGACAGATACACATATAACCAGGTCAAACTTATAACACCCCTTTTTTTCGTTGGAGGTTAAAAATAGGCTAGAGTGCCATCATTATCATGTTAGCCGAAAGACTGCTGGACATAGACCTCGCCCAAGGCTCTCGCCACTCAGACCAGTCTTGGAGCACCCTGACCCTTCGAAAAATCTCTTCATCTTAGTGCACGTCTATGATTATCAAGGTACATATTTGTCAGATTTGAAGCCTCTAGCTGCATTGGTTTGGGCTATGAGTTGATTTCCCAGTCAGTCAGTCTAAATATATGTATACGACAATTTTTCAGAAATCGTCATGATGATTTACATTAGTTTATTTCTATCCTAAATTGATAGTAAGCTCTATCTACACTAATATTATAAAGAGGAAAGATTTGTACCTATTTTTGTATGTTTGTAATGAATAGGCTCAAAAAGTACTGGGCCGATTTAAAAAATTCTTTCACCAATAGAATGCTACATTCTTCCAATTTGACATAGGCTACATTTCATTTTGAAAAAAATTTGGGATCCTTGGTAAAATTTGAACAATGTAACCGAAGGTGTAGAAAAATGAGTCTTAAAATGTCTTTCGTCGAATGCGCTGCCGAAACTATTAGCGATAGAACAAAATAATGTACTACAATATTGAAGAACATCATAATGTCTACAAAAAACTCCGCGGTAGCATATGTCCAACTATTGTAGTTATGTCACTACAACAACTTTTTTCATTTTATAATCGTCTACCCCGTGCGAAGCCGGGACGGGCTGCTAGTCTATCTTAAATTGAAAAGACTGTGCGTAAAGTAGTACTTTATATTATTGACCCACAAAGTGAGTGAGTGAGTGAGTGAGTGAGTGAGTGAGTGAGTGAGTGAGTGAGTGAGTTTCTCTAAAAGATGAGCTTGGATAAAAAATCTTTCGTATATCTGCCTGTCCGCCCTGTCGGGCTGTTCTCCTCTACAACGGGTCGCATTTCCAAACTGATTCTCGTGAAACCTTGTGACCAGGTTCGCTAATTATAATTATAGATTTTCGGTCGATTCGTTTTTGAATCTTCTAAAGAAAAAAAATAGTTTTCTTATTTTCGAAAATGGCCCGATCTTCGTGAGATTTCGTGATCAGGTTCGATAGTTAGGTAAATAGGATTTTTCTTGCCAATATTTTTTTTTAAAGTAAGGAAAAAAATTGAAAATGAGATCCCTAGGTCTACAACTCATTAGTTGGATGATGGCTCGAAGTCGGAAATCTCATTGCGTGAGTCCGTTTCGATTTCGACGGGTTTCTTCTATGTAAAACCTGCTGATTACAGGCTCGTCTCAACACGAAGGTAAACATGGTACCTTGGAACCAGATCTTCGCCCAGACCCTGGGGTTCCGCGCCAACTGGGACGAGCCGCCGGATTCCTTCCACCCCTACCATCACCTGAACCGACGAACGGTGTACAACAACTTTGAGACTTTGCTAGACAGGTAAGAGTTTTTATAATCTTTTTATTTATTATGTACTTACCTGAAAAATAACCGTGGTAGCAAATAATAATAATATACTGGGTGAAACCGGAGACTTGATCAGAGATTTAAAATGTAATTCATTATCGTTAATAGATCACGCTTACATAATTATGTTTCGTTTATTTTTAACATTTTAAATTTCGTAGGAAAAGCCAAAATTGAAAATGTTATAAAATAAATAAAAAATAGCTAAACCTGATTTATTTAACGACAGTATCGTTACATTTTAAAATTCTGATCACGTCTCCAGTTTTCCCCTGTATACTAAAGTAACAAGAAACGACACTGACGCTTGTGTTCAGTAAACGAACTCGCGGCTAAGTGTGCGTTCGTGATGCGAGCGGGGGCGAGCGCGGGGCGCGCGGGGTGTGGAAAGGCGAACTGCGGTTGCCAAGATGCAGGGCCTCAGCTCGAATCAATCGAAAGCCGCGTCGCATGCGCTCTCACTCAACACATGCATCGAATACAAACATGAACGCACCCCTAAAGTTTTTCAGGCCCCTATTTCACCAACTTTACAAATGTCACTTGTCAATGACAATTCGGTGTCAATTACTAACTTGAAAAGCTTTTGTTTTAGCGCGCTTCATACTCGCAAAGAAATGTAGTTCGAATTGTCATTGTAAACTTGGCTTGTAAAAGGCCAAGGCGTGACTTCCGCGTTAATAGTATCTGTGCGTCTCTCTTCCCCTACATACAAATGGTTGACTTCACCCCAGGTGCATTTAAGTTCGACACAAACTGTAGCTGTCTTGTTCCAGGAGCGGAGTGAGCGGCTACCACTGCGTGCGCCGCGCGGTTTGCGAAATGCAAACCATCCCTCAGCCCAGAGGAGTTTACCATAAAATGCTGAAGATAATCTTTAGGTTAGTTTTTACCTCTGACCCAAAAAGACGGGTGTTATAAGTTTGACCTGTGTGTGGGAGTATCTGTGTATCTGTCTGTCGCATCATAGCTCCCAAATGGATGGACCGATTTTTTTTAAATCGAAAGCTAGTTTAGGCTGCGTTTCCACCAGAGATGTGCGAGGATGCGTTGCGAGGTTTGTTCATACTTTTGAATCACGCAAGTGTTCAAAAATGTTGAAGAAACTTCGCATATTCTGGTGAAAACGCAGCTTTAATCGAGACGGGTTCTTAGCTAAGTTTTATTACAATAGGGTCAGCCGTTGTTGAGATATTGAACTTTGAAATCACAATGTCGGTGGGTTTTCAGCTTTTCTAAGTTGGTTAGGTTATTTCTTTAAGTGTGCCCATAAACAATGAGTGCTATATCGCGAGTCAAAAATCCGCTAGGATCGCTATTGTCGAGTAAGATTATGAAAATAATCGATTTATTGATTATTTTGTTTTTATTTTTATGAAACATTCATAGTATGAAACTCAACATACAATGACAATGCAAAGAAAAAATCTGTCCAGCTGCTTAACAGATTTTTCTTTGCATTGTCATTGTATGTTGAGTAAGATCTATCTAAAAAAAATCGTATTTTCGTTGATTCAGAAAATAGCTCCATCTCTTGCCACTAATACGTAACTGTAGAAGTTGCTTAGTGGGTGAGACCTTCTTGATTAAGCTACTCATAGATGGCGCTGAGGAGAGATCTTCCAAATAAAAAATATGACACAATGCATTGCAAAACTCGTTAGGTACACCAATGTCAAGTATGGCTTAATTGGTGGAGCGTGGTGCGGATTACCGAGGTTGCTGGTTCAAGTCCAGCTGCTTAACAGATTTTTCTTTGCATTGTCATTGTAATGTTGTCATTGTATGTTAAGGTCTATCTGTCATACTCCACCTACTGGCCTACGATTGGTGGACCTACACTTGACTCTAGCGATCCGAGCGGATTTTTGACTTCATTGCGTTTATTTATTTTGTTACAGAAAGCAGTCATCGGCCACTGACAGATGGCACAACGTGACAGCTGAAGACTGTCAACAGTCAACATCTACTTGCCCCTTCTCTTTGCTTGATGTTTCGCTTTACACGGATATATGACGTTTACTATGATCTCATACTTAGAATTTTATTTTCCTAGCGCCCTTAAATCGCAATAATTTCAAACATTAAAAAAAAACGAGGGTATGCCCGTTGGAGCATTTTGAACAGAGCGAGCCCAAAGCAGGCGGAACCCTAAAAACCGGCCAAGTGTCGGACTCGCGCACCGAGGGTTCCGTGCAAAGATTTTCTCACTTTTCCACAGTGTTTTATGTTGTCTAGTGTTAGCAGAGCCCTGCTCCTAAGCAAAATCTGTGACACCATACAGACAGATATAAAAAAATTTGACGTTTTAGATTTTTCTGAGTAGTTGTGCTTTAAGAGCTACCTTCAGACCGAGTTTCAAGTTTCTAGGACCACTGGAAGTAACCTTTAGGTTTTCACGGTACGGCATTTTGTATGGAAACAACCTTTTTAATGACTGTACCTTTTGATTGCGTTGACTTACAAGTTTGATTTTTTCACAGCTTCAAGGGACTGCAGGCTTGAGTATTTGATGTTAATGTCAGCATGCTACCTCCACGCGCGTTCCAGAGAAAAGACAGACAGACAGATGGACAACGCAGTGATTATAAGATCGTTTCGTTTTTCCTTTCTTTCCACGGAACACTAAAAACTAATAGTGCTAGGTTGCAGGTAATTAGGTACACTGAGTAATGAAGCCAGCTAACAAGCGCAGACGTCAGATTTATAATAATAAGATCGCAAGTCAGGGCATCCAGTAGTTTTTAATTAAACCTTTGCTAGTTGGTCATAATATGATAGTACAATACAATACAATACAATACAAATATTCTTTATTGAAAACCACAAAATAGTACAAAGAGATTACAGAAAACAGGTATGGTAGACAATAGGCGGTCTTATCGCTTAAAAGCGATCTCTTACAGACAACCAAAATACAGAAACCAAGATGAAGAAGCTAAATTAGGTGGCAGAAATGAACAGAAATAATAAAAACACAGAAATAATGAATAGTAGTGTTAGGGTTGTTTTTAAGTCAAGCATAGTGATGGAATTTATAGCCGTGATAGCCTAGTGGTTTGACCTATGGCCTCTCAAGCAGAGTGTCGCGGGTTCAAACCCCGGCTCGCACCTCTGAGTTTGTCGGAATTTATGTGCGGAATTACATTTGTACTTATCATGAGCTTTTCGGTGAAGGAAAACATCGTGAGGAAACCTGCATACACCTGCGAAGCAATGATGTGTGTGAAGTTTTCGATCCGCACTGGGCCCGCGTGGGAACTATAGCCCAAGCCCTTTAATTCTGGTCCTGTGCCCAGCCATAGTGATGGAATTTGACAACTGTTGAACAGTTTTTCCATCAAGTAACTTAAATTACTTGATAATTTCAGAAAATGTTCTGTCTCTAGTCGTTACGTAACTTGTTTGTCGCTTACATCAATCACCCAAAGCCTGTAGAGTGATTTTTGATATAAGGAAACGACGAAAATATTCCAATTATTTCAACTTTTATGTAGTCACCTGCAATAATTAAAAAGTCGAAATAATTGGAATATTTTTTCCAATTAGTGCAACAACAAATAAAGTTTTTTTTTACTATGTAGGTATATTATTTTCCTTCACCGAGATCGCACCAGCCGCGCTCTAGCATGGTAAATTTTATCGACGATATACAGCATTTTTTGTCGCTTTCTAAAAAATATGTGGATGTTTGACTCGCCAACTGCATTGCCTTAGTTTCGAGTCACGACGTCACGAGTAGACTCAAAGGTTGACTGGTAGAGATCCCTTATAGGAATAAATACGCCTTTGTATTTGTATCTCATTCATAATGAAATAAACAAGGATCACTCACGTATAAAAGTTGATTCTTCGATTCGACTAATTCGTAGTCCTTCCTTTGGGAGCGCACTACCCAGCGCATTTCATTATGATTGAGATAGGTAGCTTCATGTTAAAAGTTGTATCTCATTGTTTGTAACTTGTCTTTATTTCTGTACCATAAAGCTTTTAAGTACTTACTTCATCATCATCATCATGTCAGCCGAAAGACGTCCACTGCTGGCCGGCGGCCTCCCCCGCGGCTCACCACTCAGCCCGGTCTTGTGCTTTCCGCATCCACCGCGGTCCCGCGATCTTTACCAGGTCGTCGCCCCATCTTGTTGGAGGCCTATCAGCTCGTCTCGCGGCCCGCGGACGCCATTCGAGAACCTTTCGACCCCATCGGCCATCAGTTCTGCGAGCCATGTGCCCCGCCCACTGCCACATCATCATTTCTGATTCTGTACTTACCTAGACTCATGCAATACCAAAATTTGATCTGGCCAGCGATCGCTTTTCAGGAAAACAATTAACTCCATTGCAATACGACAAATTCCCTTTTTATATCCGCGCGAGAAATATATATCTTTAAGGATAAATGGCGGCACCCATAGGCCCAGCGGGCAATTGGGCCGGCGGGCGCTTCTCGCGATTTATGTATTAGTCAGAGCCAAAGGATGAGGCCACACCGAAAGCGGAACAGTCAGCGATAGAGGAGCTGTGTAATAATAATAATTTCTAACATGAAGCTACCGTGAGACTCAATCGTAATTAAATACAAAAGAGAAGAACTTAGAAAACCCCCGACATTGTCATTTCAAAGTCTAATATTTCAAAACGGGTGAACCGATTTTAATGAAACTTAAACTAGCTTTCGAATAAAAAAAACCGCATCGAAATCGGTCCATCCGCTTGAGAGCTACCATGCCACAGACAGATACACAGGTCAAACTTGTAACAACCCTCTTTTTCGTCGGGGGTCAAAAATACTGCGCTAAATACTGTGTTAACGGTGATGCCGTTCATTTGTCCGAAATTATCGTTTGCCCTAATGCACTCTTTGTGAAACAGTAAATATTTCAGGATTTATATCAGGACCATCGTGTAGAACCCTTTAGATTAGGTTAGGTTTGTTTTATAAACATTCTGAAATATTTAACGTCAATTTGTATGAAAACAACCTTTTTAATAGTTGTACTTTTTGATAGCGTTGACATAGAAGTTTGATTTTTTCACAGCTTCAAGGGACTGCAGGCAGGTATTTGATATTCATTTCAGCGTGCTACCTCCACGCGTTCCAGAGAAAAATAAAGACGGACAACAAAGTTTAGTGATCCTATAAGGGTTCCGTTTTTTCCTTTTGCGGTACGGAACCCTAAAAAAAGCTGTGTCACATAATTTCGCTCGCTTTAGTAGCAACGGCCACAGTACGGCCTCATCCTTAATGGAGATATTTTCCGCTTACGCCACTCCGCGGTTTAGCTGCACCCGTCATTAGAACCGGAATGGGGCGGTTGGTGATAAACTATTCGGACGTCGATTTTCAATCAAGTGAAATGTCCAAAACATATAGGTATGTTGTTTTTGAAATATTCCGTTTAACTGTAATGTGTTTATTTGCATCAATAAACCTACAGCAAGCCGTCAAAACCTATGTGTAACTTTTACTTTGTGTAAGTCAAACCTTGGAAGTCAAATTTTACCCATTTTTGCGGTTGGGTTGATTTGAAGTTTGACTTAAATATGAAGATGGATAACAATACTAATGACTCTGAGATCTGTACCTAATAGACCTCGCCAGCTCATTTTGTACACTTTTTTTTTCATTAAAAAAAACCGTTGACAAAAAAACTATAATTATAAAATATAGAAACTGCAGTGCTCACAAAATTACACAAACACTTTTGTTCAAGCTGAAACGGATACGCTTGGCTCACTTCGTTTGCTCGGTGAATTAGGTAGGTATCAGCAAAAACGACAATCTATTTTTAACAAAAAAAATACTTAAACTCGCGACGCTTAAGATTGAAATAAATTAACGTTTTGGTAAACATTAAACGTTCGTTTCAGCATTTTCCTTCTTCTCAAACTGATTCGAGCATTGTTTGTAAACAAGTTCAAATTTAACTTAAATAAAACTGGAACCAAAAACTTACAGCCGTTAATTGTTACTGATATTTCTATCAATAGCTCTCTCTAGAAACAAGGTAACAATTCAATTGAACATTAACATTTAATTGGAAGTTAATTGGGTACAAGGGCCCCTGGGGGTCAGTGGCGTAAAATCTTAAGTGCCCTTCTCATTGATTTGACATTAAAGGCATGGGTAGCCACTTAACAAATGCTTTTGAATTTCAAGAGCTCGTTTTTTTAAGGGCGTTCAAGAAAAAATTACCAAAATCTTATGTTATTGATTTCGTATGTAGTCATTGGATTGTTAAACTTAATTTTCAAAACTCAGCTATATGATAGTACGATCTCTTCAGCATTTATGTTGTTTTAAAATAGCCAAATTGTTAGCATATACTTAATTGTAGCTTTATTCATCATCATTATCATTATGTCAGCCGAAAGACGTCCGCTGCTGGTCGGCGGCCTCCCCCAAGGCTCTCCACTCAGACCGGACTTGTATTTTCCGCATCCACCGCGGTCCCGCGATCCTCACCAGGTCATCGGTCCATCTTGTTGGAGGCCTACCGACAGCTCGTCTCCCGGTCCGCCCCCGCCGGTACCGGGTCAGTTGTTTTTAATATAAGTCGGAAAAAGAAAGAATTTTACTGGTAACTAGTCTCTCATCAAAAGCTACGGGCACACGAAACCTACACCTGATTAATCGTGATGAACCTACATAAAAACGTGCTGTCGCATTTAACTTCAATAATGTTTGTATATTTAAAGAGATAATGGCAAAAATTGATCTTTCGTCGTAAAAATAACAAAGTTTCATAGCGTTTATCATAGTTTCCGGTGACTCGTGAAGATAAACTAAAACAGCATATTGGTAATAACCAACTTAAAAACCCCGGCATTGTCATTTCATATTTCAATATTTCAAAAAAGCACAAAAAATGCAGTTTACAGTACAATACCAGAACCTTTATTGAACACAACATAATAGCTAGTCTAGCTGGAATACAAGGTAACAACGCAAACTATTATCGCTACAGAGCGATCTCTACCAAGCAACCGTGATGGAATAAAGGTAAGAACAGATTGAAGCAGCTATTTATATTTATTTACAGGTAACTAACGAAAATACATAATCATAACCACAAAATACTAACACATAATTACAATTACTATCGATAATAACAGATAATACGCTTAATGCGCAGGCATCATTAAAAATTACAATCAGGGGAGCCGAATGTAAATGAATCGCAAAATTGAATCAAACTGACAATTTCAGTATTTATTGCCAATAATTACAGTCGTTGTTTAACGATGTCGCTACGTATTTAACTTTTGATCGCGTCAATATTTATAAGTTTAATATATTTTTACATTAAACTGAAAAGCGATTGACCTCTTCTATACCGTCTGATGGAAAATGCAGATGAGGCGAAAGGTGTTACTTACTTTACTCACTGTGCTATGAAACTACCGTGAGACTCAATGATAATGAAATAAACCGATCACTATCATTTAAGTCGAGTTTAAGACTACTGGAAGTAGGACAAACTTAATTTTCAAGATTTGACCCGAACGTTCTGTAAAATTCTACATGGTCTTAAAGTCAAACAATTCTAATGACACTAATGTAAACAGTACACATTCCATTTTTTTAACTCCTTAATTACAATAGTTATTTGTTATACAAAGGTTCAAAGTTGTATTTTACCCGCGAGTGTGGAATTGAAACACAAGCAAGCGAAAGGATTCTATAGTTGAACCACGAGCGAAGCGAGTGGTTCTAAAATAGAATCCAGAGCGTAGCGAATGTTTCAACACATGAGAAGTAAAATACATTTGCACCCGTGTGTAGCACAAAACTTTTCACCTCACTGCAGCGAGGAAAGCGCGACATCCAAAAAAACAGCTCATAAAAATAAAACCTCATCACTGGAATCACAATTTTTTTTACGACATTATAACATAAAACTCTGGAAGTTGTGTATTTTTACGTGAGTCGGAGTCGTTTAGAAAAAAATTGTTGACAATGTTGACATTTCTGACGATGCGTTTAGAAATTGCATCGACTCAACTTGTGCGTTCAGAATTATATTATTCAACATCATTATAAAAAGAAAACAAATATCTCTTACAGAATTTTATTAAATAAAGCAAAATTTGGTATTTTTTATTAAATTCTCAAACCATTTATCATTTATTTAATGATAATTAATATCGAACGAACCATTATTATTACTTTCCCCACTAGTGGATAAAACGCAATTTTACCCGCTTGTATTAAAGGATAAACGGCTTTCCGAGGTAGTGAGGGGAAAAATAACTTACACCCTGATTGTCACCTTTGAAGATCAAAAGTGACAGCTGTGTACCTTCCGGCTCGAAGGACCAATGTTTCAGGGCTATTCTGGGTTTGTAGATGCTGAGAGAAACTCCTGGCCTGGTATAATGAGTTTAATAGCGAATTGTACAGTAATTTGTTAGGAAATATGTCTACCGCGGTCGTACGACAAACAGTCAAGTGTCCGACGATCTAACCGCCTCCCGCTGCTGCCTCACCCCGCAACTGTCTTGCTGGAGTCGTATAGGATCGGGACCTCATAAGACTAGGTTTTTGAAAAGGAAGTCAGTATTAAAAGTTGCTCCCTTCTCACTCTACAGCCAGGCTCCTATTTCACCAACCTCGCAAATGTCAGTTTTCCATGACAATTCGGTGTCAATTGCTGACTTGAAGAGCTTTTGTTTTAGCGCGCTTCGAATTGTCATTTGATTGTAAGCTGACAATTGTAAAGTTGGTGAAATAGGGTCTTGATACAAAACACTATTTATATATTTGACAAAACTGGGACGAGATACAAAAGTGATAAGCCACACGCAAAAATCCATCACTCGTTTCTGAGACTGGTGATGATCTCCAAGATACCCTGACCCTCAGGGCAGCCACTGTAAATGTAGGGGCAGCTGAACATCTGCCTACCAGCTACGGCTGCATCTTTGTACGGTGTCATGGCTTCCTTCAGATCTGGATCCATATCTTCAAATGGGGACTGTCCATAGTCGGGCCTGAAATTCAAAGAAATAATCTGAATCCGGTGTGTCTTCTCGTCAGACATCCCTCAGTGCCTAAAGACGAAAGTCTTCAACCAGTCCGTTCTACCAGTTTTAACCTACGGAGCCGAAACGTGGGCCTTGACTGCGGGGCTAGTCCATAAATTTAGGGCCACTCGGCGAGCTATGGAGAGAGCAAAGCTAGGGGTTTCTTTAAAGCATAAAATCCGCAATCACTTTATAGTCACCGGCAATACCGGCATAGCTTAAATAATTAGTTCTATGAAGACGTGACGTTGGACTCTTCTATACAAGGTGCATATTAATGCTGCGCGGGCACAGTGCGCATTGGGAACTTCACGAACACCATTGAATAGCTTTCTCAGGAGTGTGCCAGTTACCCACGATATTCTTCTTGAACGAAAAGCCCATGATTACAATGTAATTTGCACATAAATTCCGAAAAACTCAGAGGTGCGAGGCCGGGCTAGAACCCACGACCTGCTTGAGTGGCCTTAGACCAAACCACTAGGCTACCACGACCTACTGGCTGGGTTATTATTAAAATTTATTAGTAAGCTAATAATAATATTCCGTATATCGGTAGGCCTTCAACAAGATGGAGCGACGACCTGGTGAAGATTGCGGGACCGCGGTGGATGCGGAAAGCACAAGACCGGTCTGAGTGGAGAGCTTTGGGGGAGGCCTATGTCCAGCAGTGAACGTTTTTCGGCTGACATGATGATGATGATGAAGCCAATATTACGTGAGTATGACGTGCATCAGCTCGCCGACGAATCCCTCCTCTTCGACAGGAAACTGTGCAGCCTCGCAAATCGCGCGCAGCATGCACTCCTGCCCATTCATGCCTTTACTGTAAAAGGAGACAATTACAGATTCATAAACAAAAGGAGACAGTAGAACCCTTATATGATAACTTTGTTATCCGTACGTCTGTCTCTCTGTTTGATGTCCGTCTGTCAATTGGAAGTAAATCGAAACCAAAAAACCGGCCAAGTGCGAGTCGGATTCGCGCACGAGGGTTCCGTAGAAAGATTTTAACGCTTTTCCCCAGTGTTTTAAGAAGTCCAGTGTTAGCAGAGCCCTGCTCTTAAACAAAATGTACGCAGTGTGGGGTCAACTTATATTGGTCTGCGAAATCTACAAACAGACATAAAAATTTAAGATTTTGAGACTTTTCAGAGTGGTTGTGCTATAAGAGCTACTTTCATACCAAATTTCAAGCTTCTAGAACATCTGGAAGTACCCTTTAGGTTTTTGGAAATCGGCAATTTGTATGGAGATAGCCTTTTTAATTACTGTATCTTTTGATTACGTTGACTTAGAAGGTTGATTTTTTCACAGCTTCAAGGGACCGCAGGCTTGAGTATTTGATATTAATTTCAGCATGCTACCTCCACGCGTTCCAGAGAAAAAGGGTCTTGACAGACAGACAGACAGACGGACAACAAAGTGATCCTATAAGGGTTCCGTTTTTTCCTTTTGAGGTACGGAACCCTAAAAAACACGGAATTTGGCAAGAAACAAGGTCTTACGACACAAATCAAGGAAAATACGAAAGGGAGTCAACGAAATAATGTAGTTACGGAACCCCCGGTGCGCTAGTCCGAATCGCATTTAGCCGGTTTTTTATTGAAGGTGTTACATATTTAACAAGAAACTGGCTCATTCATAGTGAAATAAAACGGATCACTCACGTATATAAAGTCGAGTTTAGCGCGACTGTTTCGGACTAATTCGTAGTCCTTCATCTGGAAGCGCACGACCCAGCGGCAGCAAGACGCACACTTCGCGCCGCGGCTCTGTCGTGTCGTATCAGGTCAAGGAGTTGGCTTATAGGAGATCATTGGAAGACACTCCAACAAGAAAGTCTACCACCACCACGTATAAAGTTGAAAGTAGTCATGAAATGCTTAAAATAATTTTAAAAACTTACGCATCCATCAGCTCAGCAGCAGCTCTATAGAACACCAGCCTCTCATCCTTCCTCGCCTCCAGGTCAGCGTCCCTTTCCTCTCTGGAGACCTGCTTGATGAAGTAGTACCGGGACAGCTCCGAAATGTTCTGGAACTGTACGTACTGGTACTGGAAGTTGCAGAGGAAGATCAGGTTCACCTTTTCGTTGTTCTGGACGGGAGACGTGAAGCCTATGAGGATCTGAAACGGGTTTAGTACTATAATAACTTTATTTACATAATAAAAGCAATTTACAATGACATTAAATCTAAGCTAAAACTAAATGAACTAAAACTTAAAACTAAATTAAATCTAAATAAGGCCCCCGTGGCATGGTGCCCATTAGGCTCGCAGCGTTGCCTCGCTGGATAGCGATGCTGATTTTTGAGAGAGAAAACTGCCAGCCCTTCGGTCACAAGTTGCATCAACTAAGCGCTTTTGCAACTCTGAAATAAGCTTGTAAGCGCCGGGACCCCATGGACCCGAGGTTTCGAACCCGACAGCAACAAAATTATAGTTTGGACCGAGAGATTGATATTTAGATTTTTTTCTGGTTTCGGCCGTTTCCGCCGCCGCACCAGCTTTTTGTTTGGTTCCCTGGAGATGTGAGGGTGCTACTGTATCGACACAGGTCGCATCTCAAACCAGAACCCTACCCATTCTCCAGGGAATCAGAGACATACCGTCCGGCCTTTTGCCATCATCGCGAGCAATGCCGCTTGGCTCCAAAATAGCCGGCACGTTTGCAGAGGCAAGAGCCCGGCGGATTATGTCATTGAGCGCGGCGTGACGGGAGAAACGGCCGGCGCTCTTTTGACAGGAAAGTCCATGGTGTCCCGTTTCGTCTACATTGGTGCCACAGAGGCAACGGTGTGGTGAACACAGCGCAACACCCAGTCTTAGCCCGACTGCAATTCTCAGTGTTTAGTACTTGTCATCATCAAGCCCCTTATTTCACCAACTTTACAATTGTTAGTTTTCAATGACAATACGGTGTCAACTGCTGACTTGAATGGCTTTTGTTTTAGTGCGCTTCATATTGTCAAAGAAATGTACTTAGTTCGAATCGTCATATGAAACTGACAATTGTAAAGATGGTGAAATTGTGGGTCATATCAAAATTAAAATCAAATTTTTATTTAGCAAATTGGCACCTGGCCCCTATTTCACCATCTTTGCAATTGTCAATTTCATATGACTATTCGAACTACATTTCTTTGACAATATGAAGCGCACTAAAACGAAAGCTATTCAAGTCAGCAGTTGACACCAAATTGACATTGAAAACTGACAATTGTAAAGTTGTCACTTAAACGTATAAAATTTGTCATGCCTGTTCTTTATTCCTACAAACTATCCCGCACAAAAATGTCTCCAATACTGTAAAAGCACCCTCTCAATAAAAATGAGTTCAATCCTGTATGAAAATATTTTATTATTAGTAATAATTTTTAAATCAGTGGATATTTTAACTGTTGTCCCATGATGATGATATCTATCTATTTGATATCTATTTAACACCACCTCAACACCACAAAAGTTGGAGCTGTTAAACGAGGTATTTCTTTCATCGGTGAATTACTCTCTGTCGTAAAATGTCTATACAAAATGTTACGCGCTCGGTTCTATATCCTTTTATCTCGATTATAGTCCTGTGGGTTAACTCACTCGTTAAATAAAAGCCTATTCACTCTAGCATTGAAGAGACCTTGATTACATTATCCGGAAATACTTACTATGGGGGTGACTTCCATTCTTCACCAGTTTGTATACAGCCTCATACTAATATCGCTCGCGGCGATCACGTTGCGTGATCGCCTCTATACAAAACTCGCTCGCAAATCCTAGTGTGATAAGGCTGTTAGATGAAGCGAGCCAATTCCTGCGAGCCAGCGGAATATTATGTTGACAACATCATGGGTGAATGACATTAAATCCAAGCTAAAACGAATTATACTAAAACTTAAAACTAAATTAAACCTAAATAAAGCCCCCGTGGCATGGTGCCCTTGGCTGGCAGGGTTGCCTCGCTGAATAGCGATGCTAATTCTTTGGGAAAAAACTGCCAGTCCGTTGGTAACAAGTTGCATTGACCAAGCGCTTTTGCAACTCTGAATTAAGCGTGTAAGCGCCGGGATCCCATGGACTCAAGGTTTCAAACCCGACTGCAACAAAGTTGTAGTTCAGACCGAGAGTCTGAGTCTGGTATTTAGTAATCTTACCCTTACCTTGTATGTGCCGCCATATGGGTAGACTAGTGGCAACGCGTTTACTTGTCGCTTTGCTCTGAGGTCCAGTTCTTTAATCTGGTCTTCAGAACTAATCATAATGTCTCCCATGGCTCCATATAGGTATAGCAGGAATACGAAGGACCTGAAATTCGATTTGGTTTATGTGTGTTTACTTGGTAATAATTTTATGTTTATTGTTATAATCAGGGTATGAAGCTTTTAAGTTTTGTAATTGTACATCTGTACGTAACTTTACAATTAGTGGATGTCTATAATTATTAGTATAGTTAGTATTTCATAAAGGCTTACATACAACTACACTATTTTAAAGTTACACTATTAGAAAATATTATAGGTTATAATTGTTGCATCTGGACTCCAGGTATACATGTAATATGTAATGCCAGCAATGAGTATCTAATCATAATTTATCTTGATCTGTTTTTGTTTGTGTAGCACGAGATCTTGTCTTATGAGTTTTTTTTCTCATACTTTCTGGCTTGGGTATGTAACAGATCAGACTGAAATACTTTACACCATTAAGCTACCACGCTTAAAACAAATTAAAAATAATGAAGATAGTTCCATGTTCACACTGCGGTAATGTAATGAATGAGTAAGTATTTGTTTGGTAAATATAGCTTAGGATACTGAGGTTCGAGCACGACTTTTCGAATCCTGCGCGCTGTTCCAAACGTCATACAAACTCGATAACGTTTACTATTCGATTTTACGTGACGCAGGATTCGAAAAGTCGTGCTCGACCCTCTGTTTTTTATAGTGTTGGTTTTCTTTCTCGTAATAGTAACTCATGGTTATGTTAAAATCTCCATCCTTTGAACACACAAAACGGATCCGACATTTTACAACTACGACAAACTAACCTAACCTAACCAACTTAGAAAAGTTGAAAAAACCCTGACATTGTCATTTCAAAGTTCAGTGTTTCAAAATCGGGTGAACCGATTTTAATGAATCTTAGCTAAGAACCATTTCGATTAAACTATATTCCGACTAAAAGAAACCGCACCGAAATCGGTAAATCCGTGTGGAAGCTATGATGCACAGATTCACACACAGATACACAGGTCAAACTTATAACACCCCTCTTTTTCGTCGGGGGTTAAAAAAAGTTTCAAGCCTTCCTATTTCCAAGTCACACATGTTATCTGCTTTTAAAAGTACAACACAGATTCCTATTTAGCTTCGTGATTTTTGATCCACAATTTTTGAATAATTTAATCTCTTCCACTGACCTCATCGTTCAGGTTAAAGCATCCATTCACGGTTCATTAATGCGCTCACATTTTTCCACTAAAGCTCACTGTTCGCTGGCAGGCTCACTGGCTAGGTGGACGGAACCGCCGGCTTATACGTAATGCGTTTGCTAGGGCGCGTTCCTAATGGGTCAAATTTTACTACTCGCTGGAACAAAAGAAAAAAACATCCCCGGTGATCGAACCAGAGGGTCGAGCATGACTTTACGAATGCCGCGTAACGTTACGGTTATTGTATCGAGATCGAGAAACCTCATACTAAATTTTTGTTCCAAATACGCTCACGGGCGGGCGCTGTTCCAAACGTCATACAAACTCGACAACGTTTGCTATTCGATTTTAAGTGACGCAGGTTTCGAAAAGTCGTGCTCGACCCTCTGGTGTACCCGACAAAATAACCTAATCAACCTAGTAAAGTTGAAAAAAATCCGACATTCTCATTTCAAAGTTCAATATTTCAAAAACGGATGAACCGATTTTAAAGAAACTTAGCTAAGAACCATCTCGATTAAACTAGCTTTCGATTAAAAAAAACCGCATCGCAATCGGTCCATCCGTTTGGGAGCTATGATGCCACAGACAGATACACAGGTCAAACTTATAACACTGCTATTTTTGGGTTAAAAATACGTACCGATCGCATTCGCTTTGACGTGTCAAACACACACAGTCACAGGTGAGATTAAAAAATACGCACTTTTTAGATATAAGTGAATTTAGTGAGATTCTAAAATCGACAGGCTGTGTTATGATAAACTTGCATACTAACAATACTTATTTTCCCTGCTTTATTCATACTGAACTAAAAACAATTACTTTGCTCACCCGCGACCAAAAGTGAAAAATAGTTATATCTGTGCGGCAAATGCATGTTTCCATGCAACACCTCCGCCTCCACTGCTACATGAATCCTCACATGCCACGCAGACTCAACTATCACCACCAACCATAACTATAACTGAACTAAGCGCTGACGCGTTTCGATAATCTCCACGATGCCATTATCGAAGCACTACAACAACATGCCACCATTTCTACTACTGTGTGTACTGTAAAATAAATATGGACCTCCGCAAAGTAACGACTGGTTCAATATAGTAGTTTATGCAACTGCTAACTGCAATGAGGGTCCTTAAAACACGAGTGTGTTTTTATGAAACGAGGCGAAGCTGAGTTTCATAATAGGATCACACGAGTGTTTTAAGGCCTAATTATGTGGAGTTGCATACATTACTTTATCTACACACATATTATAAGTACTCTAAGATGGGTTCAAAAGCCGAAGGCATATATCATACCCATACCTGTCACGAATTTGACTGTTTTTTTTTATCATAGACAAACATACCGAGCCGACGTTTCGTGAACTGTTTTTTTTTTATAAAAAAAAAAATATCACATTAAACTCGGACTGTCGGACTGAACTCGACTTATATACGTGAGTGATCCGTTTTATTTCACTATGATTGTAAATTGCGTTGGTTGACAAATTCGATACATCGAATTCGATATCGAAAAGTCATTACGACATCGAATCCGACGTCGTAATGACTATTACTTTACTGCTGGACTTGCTGGTCGTGGTGGTTGGCGGCGGAGGCGTCGTCGTGCTGCAATGCTGGTCATTTTCTACGGTTTCTGAACGCATTATAGAGGACGTATTATGATATGTGTATAGATAAAGTTATTTATTTACACAGTTTTAAATTTGACCACTCAACTGTGACCACACCCTAACCAGAACTTCAAAATCTAGAGTCACATGACTGTACCGTACACTAATTTGTTTATCCAACACCGGCTTGTCACGAGACAGAGGGTCCACGGCCTTATCGCGTGTCATGGTTCCATTGCCATCGGTATCGCCATGACACTTTATAATCAACACTCTATAGAGCTGTGTGCGCGTATTCATTTGTTTTTCGCTGGTAAAAGCACTTGCACGACGTGTGTTTTAATTTTTATCAATTTCGCTCTCATTTGTCTTAGAATGAATGCTATCGCGAGTTAAAAATCAGCTAGGATTGCTAGTGTTGAAGTGATGTCTATCTGTCATTCTCCACCAATGAGAGACCAGCATGCTGGTTTGACCTATAAGTCTTCATTCGCATTAAACTATATTTTTTTCAATAAAAAAAAAATCCGACGACTTTAGAACCTCTTTCTTTTTTTTGAAGTCGGTTAAAAACAGATTTGCCACATCGTTGGGAGTTCTTCAGTTGATTATACTTGTCATCATTATCATCATCATGTCAGCCGATTGACGTCCACTGCTGGACATAGGCCTCACCCAAGGCTCTCCACTCTGACCGGTCTTGTGCTTTCCGCAGCCGATGGCCGATGGGGTCAGAAGTTTCTCGAATGGCGTCCACGGACCGGGAGACGAGCTGTCGGTAGGCCTCCAACAAGATGGAGCGACGACCTAGTAAATATCGCGGGACCGCGGTGGATTATACTTGTAACAAACATTTTATTTTTAATTTTTGGTCGGTGAAAACTAAAGTTCTGCGATTAAAATGTTTGGCCTGCTCTTGTTACTGAGAATAAACACTGCAAGTAAGATATTAGCATTGCAAGCTCTTAATAAGCGCTTGTTCTATTTATTTGGCAAAAAAAAAATTACCCAAGCGTATTTTTTTTAACGAAAACTTAAAAAAATAACCTGTTTGTTCGGTAACAAGCATTGCACTTATTATGTGTTTAAAACATAATTCGCATAAAAGTTTACAGCTATTCCCTTTCTTGATTTACCTGTATCGTTGCCTATTCCCATCGCTTTTGCTTTCAGTGATCCCAACACGTAATAGAACCTTTTCAAGCCACATCCGCGTACATACGCATCTCTCCTCATACATCATCATGATTCCATCCAATAATCATTCGATGATTACCATTGTGCTATGTTACGTGTCATTTACGATATGTGTGAGCGAGACCACGACAGTCGACCGGACACTTCATAGAGATCGCCGGCAACTTTTGTGGCCAAATAGCACCATGTTGCAAGTAAGTTTTTTTTTTATGGAACTGTAACCCAATTTACCCAAATACTATTTAAACTTAGGTACAGTCGAGAAAATGAATTCCTAACCCACCATAGAACATTTTCGTAGTAAACGTCAAACGATTTTCCTTGTCAAGCTATGCGATGTCAGTATGACGTTTACTTTGAAAAAGTTTTTAATTAGAAAATGTTTTTAGTCATTAACGAATTTTACGCCATGAATATGAGCCATGATAGCCTAGTGGTTTGACCTATCGCCTCTGAAGCAGAGGATCGAGGGTTCAAACCCGAGCTCGCACCTCTGAGCTTTTGTAATTTATCATGAGCTTTTCGGTGAAGGAAAAACATCGTGAGGAAACCTGCACACTCCTGCGAAGTAATTCAATGGTGTGTGTGAAGTTCCCAATCCGCACTGGGCCCGCGAGGGAGCTATAGCCCAAGCCCTCTCATTCGAGAGGAGGCCTGTGCCCAGCAGTGGGACATAAATAGGCTGATGATGATGAAATTTTACAATAGTGCGAAACAGGCTTTTATTTCAGCCTACCTGACCAGTGATACCGTTGTATTTGGAAAATGTGTAAAAGATCATAATAGTTGTACGTAATGAATTTTAAAGGAAAACTGTCACCGGATACCATTTCACCAACTTATAAAAATTACTTATAAAATATCCCTGTGTCCGACCGTCTAAATAGTTGACACCTTCAATATCCGTAGCAACAAAGGTGACACGCAGGGTGTCAATTATTGGAATTAACGTGTCAATCATTGGACCTTTACGTGAGATATGCAAGGAATTTTCCGAAATGGCTACGGAACCCTATCTTAAGCGTCCGACACGCTCTTGGCCGATTTTTAACATAATGCTTACGTTATTCTTTTCTATTTCATCGAACATTTAATCTCAAATCGAAAAAACAACTTCGCTTCATCAAAAAAACGTTAAATACATTCTAAAGAGCAAATTAACTTAGGTGTCTTGTTAGAAAATTAGGGCTCTGCTAATATTAAGGTTTGCTTTGGATTCGCTCAAATAATATTACTTTTTTTTATTTGAAATAAAAAAATATGAACGTACGACGTATAAAACGAGACGTACCTACTTATAATATGACTGTCTCTTAAACAGTCCCGTCAGGAAATCTTAAACCTACGTTTTGTTGACATCAGGCGGACGTATGCATGCCGTGGGATTCAAATATTTCCTTACGGGACAACTGTTTGAGAAAAAGTCATTTTTCAACACACTTGCTCGTAAATTGAATCTTATTGCATAGTATTAAAGTTCATAAAACAACTTATAACACACGCGTGTTTTTTACTTTATAATTACCGCACTCGTGTTTTTTACATTATACGTTTTTTTTAATCTCAGCATAGTCTTTTCCCGCCTAAAAGCAATGAACAAATTATTGTGAATAAATAAAATATTTTAGATTAAGATGACACAAAATTATTTAATTTAAGTAAATTATCTATTTTTAGCTACGAATTAACATTTATTGACATATTTAAAATATTCTTTTGTAGTTTGTCATACATATTTTTAATATTAGGTTGTATGGCGGTTTTGTCTGTGCCTTGATTTGAACCTGCGCGCGCATTACATAACATACCGCGCGGAACAAGCGCGAAAAAATTAAAAAAAAACTGCTGTGCTGTCGTCTTTCTTGTATTTGTTTGTAGTGCCTAGTAGAGAGCTGCATTTTATTTATAACTTTGAAAACTGTGCCCTAAGTACGACTTGTCGAATCCTGTGTTACGTTACGGTTATCGTATCGAGATCGAGAAATCTCATACAAAATTTTAGTTCCAAATACGCTCACGGGCGGGCGCTGTTCCAAACGTCATACAAACTCGTTATAGTTTACTATTCGATTTTACGTGACGCAGGATTCGACAAGTCGTGCTTAGGGCACTGTACAGTAGTAATTATTGAAAAAGATCTAAATGTAGAATCTAGAAATACCAAGTGAAGACAAAATGCAATACTTGCTTAGATGTTTTTAAAGTGAATTATTGTGCTATCTAAATCAAAAGAGAAATACACGTTAACTGATGAACTAAAACTGAAAGTTTTATATAATGGAAGAACAGTAAAAATAACCAATCAAGTAAGTATTAAACGTTTTCTGAAAATGTGCTTATAGCCAGCTTAATGAACTAACTATCCTAATCACGCAATATTATAATTAGTTACTTAATTGTATTTATTTTCTGAACTTGTCCTCCTAAAGAAGGTATTGTATTGTCCCCACAAACTCTTTGCGGAGCCTCAGGGCTCCACGGAGCACACTTTGAGTAAGGCTACTAGGTAATTAAACTGGCTAACACGTACAAGTATAGTTCGTTGTGGTGAATAATACTTAGATATACTCTATTTTGCAAAGCACTGTACGGACGAAAACTGGCACCGACATCAAAACGTATTCACGTTTAACTGTGATCTTAAAGGAATACTCGGACGTTTATCACAGTAACAAATCCAAGGTGCCATCACTAAAAGACATCGGAAAGTTCTCAAATAATAATAATAACCGAATAACCAATACCTGGCAACATGGGTCAGTTGAATACTCAGTTAATTTTTACTATTAATTATTTTTTCCTTGCAAGCGTGTTGAAAAACGTAGTATGAAACACATGAGCATTGATTTATTATTATTTATTATTATTATTGATCATTACACTTCTCGGCTATGTTAAAGCCTTCGCTACGCTCAGGCTTCAAACCCGCTTCGACTGTAATGACCAACTTAGCACACTTGTATCATAATGTACTATTATTTGAGTTTAACCCATATTTTGGTCATTGTTCCGGTTTTCACTATGATTGAGTCTTACGGTACATACAATACAATACAAGAACTCTTTATTGAACACGACCTAATAAGCAAAACAGAAAAAAAGACATAAAGAAAATACACAGAGTGTGTTAGGCACAATGTCTGACAAGAAAAAAAAGATTCGAAATTTAAACAATTTCAGTTTAATCTAATTGACAATTTGACGTGTTATGAAATGGATGTTTTTGCTTATTTCATTTCATATTTTGTTTTATTTTTATTTGTTAATATTAGCAAAATGAATTATTTGATTTGATTCGCGTAAACATACTTTGAGCATTGAGCGTCATCGAAGTGCCATATACCTAAAAATTTTCTTAGCCATTTCCACGAGATAGGCGACTACTTATGCTATTTTTTAAGTGCCCGAGTCTAAAACCATGGGCATTACTAGGGTTATACTAATCATAATCATGTCAGCCAAAAGACGTCCACTGCTGGACATAGTCCTCCCCCAAGGCTCCCCACTCAGACAGGTCTTGTGCTTTCCGCATCCACCGCGATCCCGCAATCTTTACCTACCAGGGTTATCCTAATATTTATTGCACTTTGGGTTCAATGAACCAATACAGTGAGAAATGGTAAACAAGCCGAAGGCGAGACCTCACATTGTTGGTTTGTTAACACATCACGAGTGATACAGTTTAACTAACCTTTTCTCGCTGCGCACGTCAATGCAACGGTCGTCGCTAACAGTCAAACATACAAGCAAACTGTGGACTTGGAAAAGCAAGTGTGAGTTAAAGTCTTGGTTACGTTATCTTGGTGTCTATGGGCTGTGGTGATCACTTACCATCAGGTGACCCACGTGCTCGTTTGCCTTCCTTGTCGTGTAAAAAAACGGTTTGGTTTCTTCGAAATCGGTTGTAACAACAACAACTTTACTGCAAATGAAGTTTATACGCACAAATATTGAGCAATTTCCTATGTTACTTAAATGTCATAGACTTTTTATAGATTTTCCTGAAAAAATACTTTATTTACGTAATAAAAGCAATTTACAATGACATTAAATCTAAGCTTAAACTAAATAAACTGCAACTTAAAACTAAATTAAATCTAAATAAGGCCCCCGTGGCATAGTACCCAAAAGGCTGGCAGCGTTGCCTCGCTGAATAGCGATGTTGATTATTTTCCTGAAATGTATCGTGTAGGTACTATTTTATGCATTTTTTTTTAAATGTTGAGGTTACTCGTTGCCGAGATAAGAGTGGTTTCGCTATTAATAGCTTCGAAGCTATTCCCCTAAATTATAAATATATGCTTGATATTCTTACAACAAGCACTTTAATTTGATTATGTCACATGATATAGGTAGTTTGTAAAACTTTTATTTTTAATTTGCCACGTTAGACGACGTTAGTCTTTGGGTCACCAAATTTGTATCTGGTACAATGTGTACCAGTTTTGAGGTACGGAACTCTGTAAAATGCCATGGACATTAATTAATAAACGCTTCAGCGGTAGCGAAACGGACAGTTTCCGTTTATCCCTTTATTTCACTACTAGCTTATGCCCCGCGGCTTTGCCCCCGTGAAATATTTCAAAATGGGCTAGTTCCCTATCCCGTGGGGATTTCGAAAAATCCCTTCTTAGTGCACTTCTAGGATACTCAAAGTATATGTTTGTCAAATTTCAAGTCTCTAGGTCCAGTGGTTTAGGCTGTGCGTTGTCTGTCAGTCAGTCAGTCACGGTAATGTTTTATAGGTATAGATGATTGAACGTCACTTAAATATTTTAATTACTCCAACAACGAAAGACGAGTTGTCGGTAGGCCTCCAACAAGATGGAGCGACGACCTGGTGAAGATCGCGGGATCGCGGTGGATGCGGAAAGCACAAGACCGGTCCGAGTGGAGAGCCGCGGGGGAGGCCGCCGTCCAGCAACGAACGTCTTTCTGCTGACATGATGATGATGACTCCAACAAAATAAGCATTTCCGAAAAGTCGCCCCTTATACTTTTTCAGCTGAACATTGGCGTCACGACACCCACACCTATCAAGACCGTCAACGTGGGCTGGGCGATCCAAGCCAACTTCCAGCTGCCCTGGAACAGGTCCCAGATCCCCATGGACCTGCTGGAGGCCAACTCGGGGTACACCGGGTTCTCCAAGAAGAGGGCAGCAGAAGACTACGAGAACGACGCGAAGCTGTACCATTTCTATAAATACGTGGAGGAAATGTTGAACAGGTGAGAGTTTGTAGATGATAAGTTGAAAAACAAATACATACAGTGGAACGTAGAACCTCCTCCTTTTTTGGAAGTCGGTTAAAAATTAATTTCAAAGTGTTAAGTCTTTTAAGAGCAAAAGAAACTTAACTTCACGATCTCAATTAAATAGAGAATCCTTTTATATTTTCTCTAAATTTTTATGGTTCCGTAGCCAAAAAGGCAAAAGCGGAACCCTTGTAGTTACGTCATGTCCGTCCGTATATCACAGGCATTTTACTCGAAAACTGTAAGAGGTATGTTAATTAAATTTGGAGTGTAGGTGTCTTGTAGAAGCCGCTACTTAGTTCGATAGTCAAATAAATAAAAAAAATCTAGTTGAGGGACCTCTGTACATTTTCTTTTTTTTATCTTCGCATAAAAGTTAATTCGTACAACGCGTACCAACAAAATTGAGAACATTTATTTTTGGTCATGTACTTACTCTCTTACTACGTTATGTATTAACACCATTATAGCTTTTGGTATTTAACTACCGGGTTAGTTACCTAATAAGTACTTACATAGATACCTCATGGTATAATAAAATGTACTATCGCGTAAAAAAATCCCTTCACAATTGAATAAACACACAAGCATGATTTATCGAACTCTGACAACTGTTTGCTTTGAAAGCAATTTGCGCATAAATTGAATATGTCAATTCGTATTCTCCGCATTCCGCATAGTAATTTATTATATTTGGCACCCGAGTAAAGCAGAGCTTTTAGTAGGTACATACACACAAGCGTGTTTCGAAACATGTACATACAAATTTACTAAAATCACAGTCGTAAGTTTATGGTTCCTTCCACAGAACTACTTATATCGGTATAAAAGAAACGAGTGTATAAGGGTTTTAAAAAAATAATTTCAATTGAATGATTCTTTTTTTACCTGACACGTTTCTAATGGTATGTTGCGGTGTAGTGGATAGACACCTTTAATTGAAAACATTTCATATTTTTCACACCTAGAAATTAATATAGGTATCGAAAGGGCTTTGCCTCCTGAACACACCACTATGTTTATAAAAAAATAATATTACTTATTTTTTTAAATACAAGAGAATAAAATAAAATTACCAATTCTGCCAAAACTACGCAAGAATATTATGTTTGACAATGTCAGATTTGACATCTTGGGTTTTGTTTTTTGATCGTGACAAGACAAAGGCAATTGATCCATCCTAGCGTAGTTTCGGAGTTACGTCCTATTGGAATAAGTACCTTTTGATAAATTAATAATAAATTAATTACAAATCCTAATTAAAATTTAAAATCGTAGGTTTGCTCCTCTTTCAACGTAGATTGCAGACAATTAATCAAATTATAGTCTCAAAAATATGAAATGTTGTCAATTGTGAACCTTTCTCAAATGTCTGCGTCTGTGTTCCCTAATAGTAGTTTATGCAACTGCTACATAATGAGTGTTTTAAGGACTAATTATGTGGAGTTGCATACATTACTTTATCTACACACATATTATTATAAGTACTCTAAGATGGGTTCAGAAGCCGAAGACATTTATATCATACCCATACCTGTCACGAATTCGACTGATTTTTTTAAATCATAGACAAACATACCGAGCTGACGTTTTGTAAACTGTTTTGTTTTGTAAAAAAAAAAGTCACATTATTAATTATACATGTCGGACTGAACTCAACTTATATACGTGAGTGATCCGTTTTATTTCACTATGATTGTAAATTACGTTGGTTGTCAAATTCGATACATCGAATTCGATATCGAAAAGTCATTACGACATCGAATTCGATGTCGCAATGACCATTATTTTACTGCTGGATCTGCTGGTGGTGGTGGTGGTTGGCGGGGGAGGTGACGTCATGCTGCAATGCTGGTCATTTTCTACGGTTTCTGAACGCATTATAGAGGACTTATGATATGTGTGTAGATAAATACTATAATCTGGCCGTTTTCAAGTCTGGGGTGAATGGGCAATTGCTAGGCATGCGTGCTCCATCGCAGACCACGTCTTCGCTTACCATCAGAGGGTCGAGCACGACTTTACGAAAGCTACGTAAAGTTACGGTTATCGTATCGAGATCGAGAAACCTCATACTAAATTTTAGTTCCAAATACGCTCACGGGCGGGCGCTGTTCCAAACGTCATACAAACTCGACTACGTTTACTATTAGATTTTACGTGACGCAGCATTCGTAAAGTCGTGCTCGACCCACAGGCGTGATTGTAGTCAAATGCAAGCCTAAAGCGTATAAAAAAAAGTAACTGAAACGTAACGTAACGTCTTGGTTCCTGTATTTTGGTTGACTGTAAGAGATCGCTTTTAAGCGATAAGACCGCCCATTGTCTATCATACCTGTTTTTCCGTAATCTCCTTGTACTGTTTTCGGGTTAAAGATACTTTATTCTCATAAGAATTACAGAAATTCACTTATATGAGAATATTTAAACACTTAAAGTAATTTAAATTTAAAATTTAAATCTAAATCTAAATCGTGCAGTACATGACATGGCAATAATGTATATATAAAAAGTATTAACAAAATTGAGGCAATTTACTTGCAACTAGATAATAAGAGGGTAGATTTCTACAATGATCTACTAAGTATGCAATATTAGTTCGGCTAGCGGGTACATACCGACGCCACGAAGAGCTGCGTATAGAGAGATGGGAATGTTTTGTGGTTTTCAATAAAGAATATTTGTATCGTTTGTTTGTATTGTATTGTAATTATACAGAGCGCCTAGTGTAATCGCCGACCAGGCCAAGAAATACGCGTCGATCGCGTTCGCGCTAAACAATTCACATACTATTTGACACTTCAACGCAAACGCGACCGAGACGTATTTTGCGCTTTTTGATTACACTAAGGGCACAGAGCGCCTAGTGTAATCGCCGACCAGGCCAAGAAATACGTCTCGATCGCGTTCGCGTTTAACAACTCTCATACTATTTGACACTTCAACGCAAACGCGATCGAGACGTATTTTGCGCTTTTTAATTACACTAAGGGCACTCGAGCCCTGGACCTTCACCATACCGGTCACGGTAAGGTGTCAACCTTTGTTAATTTTCAGTTACGGCCACAACGGGTCGTCGTGTGTGCTGCTCACTCTGTGCCGACTCGGCGCCGAGCCGTTGCACGCTGATGATGAAGACAACCTTCTCCATGAACTGGCTGTATTCGTACTCAAGTAGGTAACTTCATCATCACCAGTATTTTTTACGTCCCACTGCTGGGCACAGGCCTCCTCTCTGAATGAGAGGGCTTGGACTATAGTTCCCACGCGGGCTCAGTGCGGATCGGGAACTTCACACACATCATTGAATTACTTCGCAGAAGTGTGGCAGGTTTCCTCAAGATGTTTTCTTTTACCGAAAAGCTCATGATAAATAACAAATGTAATTCGGCATATAAATCCGAAAAACTCGGAGGTGCCAGTCGGGGTTTGAATTCGAACCCACGGTCCTCTGCTTGAGAGGCCATAGTTCAAACCACTAGGCTATCACAGCTTTATACACACACTTACACCTATCACTTACTTATAAAATGTTTTAAAACAATATAAATAGCTTATGGACGGGCCCTTCGGTACTTCGATTTCGTTGACAACTTTGTGGCACTAATTAGTGACAGTGATATGAGCTGCACGCAAGTCGTACGCGACGGGCTTGCTCCGCCGTTCCTGTGTTCAAAATGTTACAAAGCAATAGGGCATATATATCATGATCTATCTATCTATCTATACTTATAAAACAGCACCGTGACTGACTGATTGACAGAGAATACTGGACCTAGAGACTTGAAATTTGGCAAACAATTACTTTGAGTATCCTAGAGGTGCACCAAGAAGGGATTTTTCGATATTCCCACGGGATAGGGAGTTTTGAAATATTTCACTTGGGCAAAGCTCATCATCCTCATCATCATGTCAGCCTCTAGACGTCCACTGCTGGACGACAACCTCCCCCGCGGCTCTCCCCTCAGACCTGTCTTGTGCATTCCGCATCCACCGCGATCCCGCGATATTTACCAAGACAGGCCGTCGATCCATCTTGATGATGTTGATGTGTATACGTTTTAAGGATGAGTTAAAAATATCTTTGATATAGCCCTACGATCTGCAATTTAAAAGGTGTTAACTAAATACGAAATATTCTTTGAATTTCAGCCCATTAAACGACCTCGAAGATCACCCAAGCCCCGACGCGACTCCGTACATAGATGCGTTCGAACACGGTCAGAAGCATCGAGACTGTTCTAGAAAGTTCTACTGCAACTCCATCTCACTCATTGATATGTTTACAAAAGCCCATGACGGATCTTAAGCGGTTAATAATTTAGAAGTGCCCTTTATGTAACGTTATCGAGATCTTGCCGTATCGGTGAAAATTCAGTTGGAGGTCGAGCACGAAGTTTTCGAATCCTGCTTAACGTTACGTTATTGTATCGAAATCGAGAAACCTCGTACTAAATTTTAGTTCCGAATACGCTCACGAGCGGGCACTGTTGCAAATGACATACAAATTTCTCGATAACGTTACGCAGGATTCGAAAACTTCGTGCTCGACCCTGACATTTGTACCGTTAGGAAGCTTTGCCAAGAGTACTATTTAAAAAAAAATTGTTGCTTTATGAAGCGTTAGGTAACTTTTAAAAATATCATAATAGTATCGCGTAGCTTATTACAGATTGCTTAGCAGAAACTTGAAGATGACTTTGGCTAAGATTTTTTCGCGTATATACTAAAGTAAACGTTACAGCGCGCGACAACGCCAAAATAATTGGTACCTTTAATCTTCATTCACAACAAAAAAATTACAAAGAAGCAGAAGGTGTCAATTACTAGATTAAGGTGTCAACTATTTATGTGAATAGTCAGCTGAAGTAGCAATAACACTGGCTGCAGCGCTTCGTGGCACGTTAAGCGCCGTGATAGTCACATGAAGCTTACAATAAAATGTAAATACCTGTTTTTAAATTATGAGGGGTAAGTCAAAGTGATTTAGGATTTTTAATTCTATACAACGGTAAGGATAATACAGGGTTTAGAGCAGTCGTTAAATGGTTTTAATTGCACGGCTCCCCGTAATCCCTCGTAAACAATTAACCCTGAATTATGATGACAATTGTTGTGGTCTGCGACTTGTATAAGTATGATATGTCTACGAGGTGAGTATTACTTTCCTGGGTATACTTTTATCAATATTGAGGTTTTAACATACTTACTTCATAAGTATTTGATGTGGTATCCTTTCGTGTGACCAAAAAACGTTTGTCAAACTGATTCATTTCCCAAAACGTTTTTTTTTTTTCAGAAAATGTTAATTTCAGGATTTGTTTCAAGGCCAGCTCGAAGATCGTCGGCCCTGTTAGGTTAGGTTTGTTTTGGGAAATCAATCAGTTGCAAACGTGTTTTGGCAAACATTAGTAGACCATTTGATGTCGACTTTACAGTGAACAATTTTGAGATAATCTTTTAAAGCTAATTTTTCGCAATAACCATTATAATATGTCACAACAACGGGTAATTTCCGCAAAATTATACAGCGGACTATTCTAAATATTGAACGACAAATAAGCTGCACTAACATTCTTGGCATTCAAAACAGTTTTGGCTGACTTTTAAATAAATAATAAAAAACACAAAAATAATTTATTTTATTGAATTCATACAGACTAGGTTATAATTATTCTTGAATGGCGATCGCGTACCGGAAGGTGAAGTGTTGGCAACTTGGCAAGCCTTCCGCAAGTGACCCTTGCGGAATCCTTGGGGATGGCTTATGACCAACAGTCCACATCTTTCGGGTGGCATGGCGATGATGCTGGTGGTGATGGTGATAGTGAAAACGGTGATGATAGCTTAATTCAACGTGTCAACTCCGATTTCGGCGAACGTGTAGAGTTCTCACACTTAGAAAAGAGGTTATTCGCTGTCTGCGCCCGATGACATGAAGATGATGAAGATGATGATGATGTTGGTGCAATACAGTCCAAACTTATGAAGCGTGTCCACGCAGATCTCGGTGAACTTGTAAGAGTTGTTCGCAGTCTGCATCCGATGACATGAAGATGATGGTGACGAAGTAGGTCCAATACAGTCCAAACTTATGAAGCGTGTCAATGCAGATCTCGGTGAACGTTCAAAGGTCTCGCACTTAGAGAAGAGTTGTTCGTAGTCTGCGCCCGATGACATGAAGATGATGAAGATGATGTTAGTTCAATACAGGCCAAACAGAAGCCTATCAACGCAGATCTCGGTAAGCGTTTAGAGTTCTCACACTTAGAGAAGAGGTTATTCGCAATCTGCGCCCTATGACATGAAGATGATGATGATGATGGTATTGGTTCAATACAGTCCAAACTTATGAAGCGTGTCAATGCAGATCTCGGTGAACGTTTAAAGGTCTCGCACTTAGAGAAGAGTTGTTCGCAGTCTGCGCCCGATGACATGAAGATGATGAAGATGATGTTAGTTCAATACAGGCCAAACAGAAGCCTATCAACGCAGATCTCGGTAAGCGTTTAGAGTTCTCACACTTAGAGAAGAGGTTATTCGCAATCTGCGCCCTATGACATGAAGATGAAGATGATGATGATGATGATGATATTGGTTCAATACAGGCCAAACTTATGAAGCGTGTCAACGCAGATCTCGGTGAACGTGTACAGTTCTCACACTTAGAGACGAGGTTATTCGCAGTCTGCGCCCGATGACATGATGGTGATGATGATGTTGGTTCAATACAGTCCAAACTTATGAAGCGTGTCAAAGCCGATTTCAGTGAACGTATCGAGTATAGAGTTCTCGCACTCGGGGAAGAGCTGCTCGCAGTCAGCGCCTGCGCTGCGGCCGAGCCGCTCAGCTGCGTGGTACTCGTTGTCTGTGTGGTGGGAGAGAGAGTCCTTGGTTGATGAGGGGCTGCAATTAGAAGAAAGATTTTAAATAAAAATAATATGACATACAATGACAATGCAAAGAAAAATACGTTAAGCAGCTGGACTTGAACCAGCAACCTCGGTAATCCGTACCACGCTCCACCAATTAAGCTATACTTAACGTTGGTGTACCTAACGAATTTTTCAATGCCTTGTGTCATATTTTTATTCGGAAGATCTCTCCTCAGCGTCATCTATGAGTAGCTTAATCAAGCGGCTCACCCACTACGGAACTTCTACAGTTACGCATTAGTGGCAAGAGATAGAACTATTTTCTGAATCAATGAAAATAATTGTATGTTGAATTTCATACTATGAATGTTTCATAAAAATAAAAACAAAAATAATCAATAAAAATAATATGTGCGTTATAGTTAAGATTAGAATAAAAGTACCAATACGGTACAAGCGGTCGCTGACAAGTAGACCGCAGCATTTTTCATTGTAATAGATATAGACAATGTCATTCCTAGATCATGATTAAAGGATCCATTTTTGTCCAAATGAAACCAAAGATTCATGAGCTCGCTTGTAAAAGAAAATATGCATAGACAACTTTTAAGATCCATCGGTCACCACATGTTTGTACAACAAGTGGCTTCAATAGTAGTTTATGCAACTGCTATATAATGAGGGTGCTTTAAGGCCTAATTATATACAGTTGCATACATTACTTTATCTACACACATATTATAAGTACTCTAAGATGGGTTCAGAAGCCGAAGACGTCTTTTAAATCATAGACAAACATACAGAGCTGACGTTTCGTGAACTGTTTTTTTTTTGTAAAATAAAAAAATAAAAATTCATTATTAATTATACATGTCGGACTGAACTCGACTTACGTGAGTGATCCGTTTTATTTCACTATGATTGTAAATTACGTTGGTTGTCAAATTCGATATCGAAAAGTCATTACGACATCGAATTCGATGTCGTAATGACTATTACTTTACTGCTGGACCTGCTTGTGGTGGTGGTTGGGGGGCTGTCGGCGAGAAGGCAAAGGCATGCTGCAATGCTGGTAATTTTCTACGGTTTCTGAACGCATTATAGAGGACTTATGATATGTGTGTAGATAAAAGTCTTTATTCTTTCTCTACCATTAATTGACTATCACTAAAACTATTTTACTAATAATTTATGTATATGTCTTCACATCAGCGGCCCTTAGCTCCACCAGTAGGTCCAGTACAACTCATAGTGCGACTTCTATCTCGCGCGAGAACAACTGCCCGTCCTTTTCTGTCACTCAGAATGCAACGGGACGGGTAATATAATCTCGCGCCACAAAGAAAGTCACGGCCAGTCGTGCTAGCCCTACTGTTAGATATGCCTATTTTATCTATCAATCCATCTGTCTATAGGAAGTCATCATGTCTTTACAACTTACGTAAGCAGTATGTGCGCTATTTCACCGAGAAGGCCGTTTTCATGGGTGAAAGGAACCTCAGCGGCCTCGCAAATGGTGCGCAGGAGACACGGTCGGCCTGAGAAGCCGTACCTAAGGACAAGAAGACATAGTTTGAAGATACAATGCAATAACTCTATTGAACACCTCATAACAAACAAAACAGAAAGAAGGTACAAAGAAACTACAAGGCGGAGCGATCTCTATCAGGCAACCGCTGAATGTTATTCAGTATCAGAAAAAATGAGACACACCGAGCGAAAGGTTTTTGTAAATCGATAGTGTGCTTGCTATACCACTTCAATTTATTAAAATTTCATGCTAATTGTAGCTTATTTCTTCAATACATGCGACAGGAAACTGATATTGGTTGAAATGCTCGTAGAAATACCCAAAACAGATTAAAGCAGATGGTGCTATTATGGAAGTTTTAGGTACTTCATGAATTTATAAAATATGGTAGTCCTCTATAAACTTATACGCACAATGTTCAGCCAATAAACAAACATACACAAATAAGTGAGTTGACTTGTTTAAGGTGGTTTATAAATAGGCTATTAAGTATCTTGGAATCGGTTTTAATTAGTATAAGAGGACTTTTGACATGAGCCGAGCCTTGGCGCGTAGAATGTATTTCTCAGCCGCTGAGTCTTGAGCTCCCAGAGTAATTACTGTGAATTAGTCCGAAACACGTTTAAGTCGACTTATACGGTCGTGATACATACTTACACGTGAGTGGTCTGTTTAGTTCACTATGATAAAACAGATAAAACTCATAATTTCCAAGAAAAATCAACAACGAACTTTAAGCTTCATCAAAGTATTCTAACTAGGCCAGAACAAATTAACTTTATAAACTCCAAAACTAATTACTTGTCCCAGCGTCACGGCAACATGACAATAACGAAGTACAAATATGAAAGTGAGCTCGTAACTTGTGAAACAAAATCCAACCATTATCACGCCGTTGGGGGCAGGCTCCAGAAAAATCTCTTCCGAAAACAGGAAAGATTAAGCATCCGCTATAATGAGGAAATGGGATGCAAATTCGAAACGAGAGATTTGAGATTTCCGCGTTCTTAAAATAATGGGGGAAATAATTCAAGCGTCATCTTGTAAAAATTTGGTGTTAGCCAATTAGTGGGAAAGTGGAAATCGTTGGCGCTTTTAGTTTTAAATGATAATGTTATGTCCTAGTGGCCTGCCCGACACTACCTATATATTTCTTGTCACCTTCAATCTTAATCCCGTAACGTTATCGGTAACGTCATATTGTAAGCTGTTACAGACCAATTACTTGAACAAACTTTCGTTTCGGAAGTTTTTCCGAACCGTATGCAAAGGCTAAATTACAAATGAATAATTTTACTAAAACCGGAGCATCACAGCTCGATTTCTTATTTTTTACTGTTGTGATAACAAAAATTAGACCCATTTATGTGTGTCATATTTGTACACAAATTACAGTTACTTTCTTGAGAATAACCGTAGTGCTCCCGTTAACATTATTAGACCATCTAAAGACCCCAAAAAGATGTAACAGCTTTATCACACTAGCGATTTGCTAGCGAGTTTTGTATTGAGGCGATCACGCAACGTGTTCGCCGCGAGCGATATATAAGTATGAAGCACTTACTCGCAAACAGCTAGTTAGATAAGGCTCTTACGTCTTAAGCTTACCGTTCAGTCATGTGCTCGATAATTTTGTAGAAATCCCATCTATTCATCCTCTGTGGCTCCTCTTCTTCTTCTCTTGCCTTCGCATCTTTTAATTCCTGACGACGAATAGCTTCATCTAAAGACAACTCATTATTGTCTCCCTGAATTTCACCACCTTCAGAATATAATATGGCCCGTTTCCTCCGCTCCCCAAATGTTATGTCAACTAACGTGTCATTTGTATCCTCATCCGTATCTTCAAGTTTACCTTCCTCAACTCTACCTTTGTCTATCTTTCTAGATTCTATAGCATTGTCTTGGCCAATGTCAGGTTCATCACCGGCCATATCTCTGGATACAGTGTTGGCAAAGCCGTAGATTCTGCTGGTATACTCTGTACTATTGGTAGGAAGGTCATACTGGAATTTTATGACTGTGCCGACCGTTACTGCTTGCTCTTTCAAGTCCACTGGAATACCGAGACCGAGGATAAACTGGAAATTGAGAAAACAATGTTGCTTTACGAGGTTGCTAGGTTTTGAATTTCGGGAATTTTAACCTCAAAAATCTCCAACTAGAGCAAAATATTTCATGTGAAAAGACAATGGTTCAGATTTAAAATGGCAATGAAGTTACTGGAGCTGATTCTAAACACGGAAAGGGCCATTCAACAGTCGTATTAGAACACCACTACCGTATTTTTACCACTTACAATGGAAATGAGACGTTTTCGGGTCGCTTTTAACATTTTATTCGGGAAAAGCTTGGCCTAGTTCTACAGGTAAACAAGCTGACGCTTAGCCTACAAAGATATTCACACAAAGCGAGAGGATATTATGTTAAAAAATACAAAGGCCGGAGAAACAATCTTAAAACAGAAACGAGAGCTTATAATATCGGCCCTTGTCGTCTGGAGCACTTTTCATATAATATAACGCTATTGTTTCCGACTGGGCCCTTCACGAGAGGGCTCTTGTGAAATAAGATATACTCAATCATGTCTTAATGATATCCACCCATTTGCCGTAAGTAGATGGATGACAGACCGGGAGCCTTGGCTTGATACTTGTTGATGGCGTAATTAATACGCGAGAAGTGATGACTTTGTGAGGAAAACATTACAAAGTTACCGTCGTTTACAAATTTAATATCTGAGAAACGAGTTAACTTCGTATCAACCATGGTTTAACATAATTCTTGATGTGACAAATTGAAACTTAAAAACCTTCTAGGAAACAAATCTACTGTAAATGTTGTAGATACACAAAATGTCTTTAAAAATGTTAGACATATTTTACGATGTTGTAAAGATACCTTCGCTATCACTCAAACATGAAGCACTAACACGATTTCATAAAACAAAATTGTAAAATAAAAAAAATCCAATTAAATCAAACTCACCGAAACTACGAAGAGATTTAAACGAAGCTAACTTAAAACAACGCGGACTCGGCGAATTCCCTCGCAACACTTCAAAAAGCAAGCCAAAGCGAGCAACTTAATTGCATTTAAATTCACCAACAAGAAAAAACACCGCTTCGTTAAGCCCTATCCGGTGTGCTGAGAAAACATCATTTGCTCAAGTTAAATCAGCTACGTTATGTAAATTTGCATGAACGAATTCGTATAAGGGGATAAGATATACCTGGGCACGGGCGGGACCTCCGTCGGGGTAGACTAGGTACCTTTTATGCCTATGCGCCTCGAGAGCAGCGAGAAAATTCAGCAGGATTATTGGGAGAAGCATCGTGACTGACGAGCGGGTGCGAAGACGGCGCAAGATAAAATGTAGTATTTGCTCCACGGTGTGTAATGAACCGTTATGTTTTCGTAGATTCGGAGCCACATTAGCGTTACCTGAGCAAGCGGAAACAATTAGACCGCTGCCTGTCTGCTGGCGAACAGCTTTGAGGTTGGTTACAGATGGAACTTTGGTTAGGGTAATTACAGGATGGGGTGGCATTAGAAGAAATAGTTTTGGCATGTTGCCAATACGCGGTTAAAGGTTACCTAAGTAAAAAGCATTTTTTTGAGTTATTTCAATTTTTTTATTGTTTTATCATTGAGTACACGAAAAATATTGATTTGAATATCTTGTAAATTCTTTGCAATATCGATTGCTTTCCAATGAAAATGTGAATTATATGAATTTAGACCACCGTTACATTATTATCTGGCTGTATGCATGGTTGTTGTACTGTAAGTAATTTCATTTGTTATTTCATACTAACGGATATTAAGTAGATACCTGTCTTAAATTGACACCGATCAATATTTATTTTGAAATTCATCTTGACTAGAATTATTGTGCGCTCAGACAGACATCAAACATTAAAAGAAAAAAATCCCCAGTATTAAAACACCATCAGAATGTCTTCAAAAGAAAAAAGAACAGTTCGCTTAAGTACTAAAGTAGGTAACCAACTAGATGCTTGAATCAGATTTTGTAAAGGCAATTAAAACTAGTCAACATATTTCAGATCCTCCGCTAAATTACATTCGAAAAGGCCAAACGAAATAGTCGTACTAAGCATTTGTTCGTTTGAAACCCAGCACTGCACCGAGAATATCATTTAGCCTTTATGAATTCTGGAACGAATAAAATTGTTAATTAGAAGCTCAACTTGCATATTGAGCATTATTGAGCCCGCTGAGCATTGCAGCGACCGCAAAATCCCATTATAATATGGCCCTTCATTCCGATAAATTGGCCTGCTAGCGGAAAGAGAGTGCCTTTGATGCGGTACAGTTTACAGATGTCGGAATTGGCATTTCATGGAGGTGGCATTTGACAGGTTATTTTTTTTCAAGATAAGAGGCGAATTTCCACATAAGAGGCGAAACAAAAAATAAGGCATGAAGAAAATACAAGGTAGCAATGGGCGGTCTTATCGCTACAGAGCGATCTCTACCAGGCAACCATAATGGTATAAAGGGAAAAACAAATCTTTGGTGAAAACAGATTACCTACCAGACATTAGATTTACCTATTAGATGTCTAACTGAAAAGTTTATGAGCAAGGAGTTCTGTAATTCCTAAAATAAAAAAAAAAATACGTAATTATCTAGAAGACTAAGCAGTATATGTTTATATATGTTATATGTTTATAATTAATACAAACCGTGTCCGAGTACCTCAGTTTTTGAGTTTTTCACCTTTTTGTTCGAAAAACTCACAGTGGCTGAACGTTCGAATACCTTTACCTGAAGACAACATAATGTACATAATACATACGTAGTAAATATGTAGATAAATACATACTTATGTACGTATTAAAGATCCAAGACCCGAGAATAAACATTCGTTTTCATTACACAAACATCTGCCCCGACCGGGGATCGAACCCGGGACCTCAAGCTTCGTCGACGTTCACGGACGTCATATATATTAAAAAATATTTGTTTTCCTTTCTTTTTTTATTCCAACATCCCTGTGGAATCCGATCCGTGTCCACGATGGCGGCGCATACAATATTCCCTCTTCGCGGCCGCTCGCCGACCACTTTGATTGACTTTTAAAAGCTAGCTTTTAACATACGGACTAAGAAAATACATCACGCTATAGGTCTTGCCTTCACAGATGCACTGAGGAGTTCGATGAACTTCCACGTACCTAATATGAATATTTATGTGAACTGCTAAAGAGCGAAACTCTTTGCCCTAGTTTGTTTTCTTACACTAAAATCTGCATTTTGTGAGTACAGTTTATGAGTTGGTGTAGGCCCCAATAAACTTAAAATGTAATTTAATTTGAATAAAAAAAGTCGTGGTAGCATTTAGTTATTTATTTGTGCTATGCTGGCTTCTCAAGCAGAGCTGGGTCGTTGATTCGAACCCCAGCTCGCACCTCTGAGTTTTTCGGAATTGATGTACGAAAATATATTTGTAAATTATCATGAGCTTTTCGGTTGAAGAAAACATCGTGTGGAAACCTGCACATACCTGCAGCAATTCAATGGTGTGTGAAGCTCCCAATACGCACTGGTCCCGCGTGGGAACTATAGACCAAGCCCTGAGAGGAAGCCTGTGCCCAGCAGTGGGACGTGAGAAAGGCTGTGCGATGTGAATTTAAATAACGTCTAACCTAGCAGTGCTGCATTGCAGCTTAATGTTAAACAAACATAAAGTCGTGACAACTAAATAAACATTGGCTTCAACAAGACTTGGAAGTTCGCAGGGCTTAACATTGCCCGGTCATCCCGATTCCTTTCTAAATCTGTCTCTCCGCGGAGCCACTGGGATACAGCGCCCTAATTACAGCCCGCCGCTTTCATATGCGAGACACCAAATACGACTTCGTTCTAGTTAAGTGCCGTCAGCCAATTAGCACTTACTTGACAAACTATCACCATTCGAACTATCGGTGTATGTAAGCGCAGACACTGCCACCTAGCGTCACAGACTAGAGTATTCACTGGATCAACGCTTCCTTAAACTGTCCATCACACCTACAACGTGCATGTATTTTTCTCATAACAGTCCTCAGGTCGCCGAGAATGTACGACCAGTCAGAAACGACTCGATCACAAATTGGTAACACAAATAAGACGCGAAACGTTCATTAAGTCGGCCCAGAGGTCTTGAGTTGCGCTGTCAGTTTTTCGAATGATAATTGCCTGCCAATCACAATTTAAAACTGTCTGTATTAATAAGCCGGGAAATGTGGATTAATTACTATTCATTAATGTACGTAGAACAATTTGGTGTGAATTTTGTCGTTGAGAGAATTTTGCGTGTAATTTTGCTATTTGTTTTCAGGTTGGTGGCTCTGCTTGATCTGGGTGGCGGACATTCTGTAAACATGCGGCAGAGGAGGTATTTACTGTTCACGAAAGACACACAATGGGGAGTAAGTGTTGCCGTATGAAGTAAAATTACCATTGGATAGGGAACTTACTTTGTAACACAGTAAACCTACTCACGACTACGAGTACCGTACTGACGTCATAAGAATAAATAATAACATAGTAGAACGGAATCACTTTTGACCGAGTCCAAAACGCCGCCATTTATATACGTAGGTACTTCTCCCTTCACGTCTTTACACCCCTCTGTCGTCCAGGCGTGTTGCTAGGGTTGCTTGCTGTTAAGTATTAGGTACTTACGTCTAAAGATAATATCGCTAAATATAAGTTTTTCTTTACTTTGAAATCATTATTTTATTCTAGTTTTACAAAATAATGAGATTTATAAATCATTACGTACCTACATAATTATGGACACTTCAAAATAAGAAATTATTATTAAACGGCCATACCAAATGAATCCATTTCAAGTATTACTTACCTACAAATATATAATAAAATACATACAGACTCACGTAAAACTATTACAACCAAATTATAAACAACCAAGCGCGCGTGCGGCGACGCCGGCCGTGACAGCCTGACTGAGTAGCTCGTTTAACGAGTATTCTAATATCGTGACCTTGAGCCCATCCGGAGCGGGAGTTTCCGTTCTAATATGTCATTATTTATTATTATGCTAACGTCCTCTAATTAGATTTTTTTTTTTTTCGACACCTGAAATTATATGTTTGTAGGCATCGAAATAGTCTTGCCTCCGGACCCCATCTATATTTGTATAAATTTAATAAACTAAATAAACTTTATAAGCTTTAAGAAATTTGCTTTTGGATTTATCAAGACAATGGATCTTTCAAACTTTTTAAATTTGATATTAATTAGTGTACTGAGTGATCGTAACTTCGATACCTGTCAGATAGTTAAGTTGATATAAAAATTAAGTACTTTTAAATAAATACTTGACAATATCTTCCAATTAATGAAAAATATTATAACTTTGTTAAACGTCAAATTTTATATCGCCGTTAGAAAATATCGCAAGAAGTATTTTTAAAGCCGAGATCGTAAATTTACCTTTTGTCAAACTTCTTGCAATTTATTTTATTAAGCACTTACTCCAAACTAATCAAATATTTGATCAAATTAGCTGTGAATAGCCGAATATTATGTCGGCTGTTTGAGTCCGAAAATTGAAACTTGGTGATTTAATTAATTTCGCTTATTTACTTCTTTGGGAGTTTAGTAATTTTATTAAATTGATTTTCTTTCGACGTCATTCATGCTTTTTGGAAGATGCCGAAATTCGTCTTAATATTTTATTTAACGTAAACAAATTTCTATTTTTAGTAGAGCATCCCAAAATGGCTTAACATGTACAATTCGTTTTTTTCTGCGCAGCTGTTTAATATGTTTAGTCGTCTAGATATTATTCTAAACCTAGTTTGCATCAAGTTATTATACTTAGGTAGATAAATATTATCGATAGAAGTGGCAAAAACCCAAAAAAAGCGGCCGAGGGCGAGTCGAATTCGCGCACCGAGTGTCCCGCGCCAGTTTTTCGGATTATTCCCTTGACTTGTAATATAAAACTTGAAAATTGAATCATGAATCTTAATGTTACCTTCTGCTCCGCCCGTTCGCTTCCGTGTTAGGTACAAAAAATTACAAACTCTGATCACCAGACAGCATTTTATCTAGCAAACCAATGCTGATATAACGATCAAGCACAGACAATTCCGTTCCATTCACATAATACCAGTAATCGGACAACACAATGCGCCTAAATTAGGTACGTATAAAATTAGTGGCGGCGGTGTGCTCTCTAATGGATTGCATGACGGCGGTAATTCAATAGCTCTGGATGTCATTTGTTTGCAAACTGTTTGTAGTGTCAGTAATGAAATTTTAATTTTTTGAATTAACAGTCCACTACAGTACAGTTCTATTTATCACCATTCCAGTTGATTTGTCCCTGTGGCAGAATAAAAATAGGTCTATTACTATTTCACAAATTTCAAACTAAAACGTTAATTGTAACATGAAACTACCGTGAGATTCAATCATAGTTGTATAAACGGATCACTCACGTATGTCAGTCGAGTATAGCCCGACATGTTTTGGACTAATCCGTACTCCTTCCTCTGACTATACTGTCGGGCTGTACTCTACTGACATGTGTGAGTGATCCGTTTATTTCACTACAAAACGTAAATTCTACAAAGACCAAAAAAATAATTCTCGAACCGGGATTCGATCCCAGTACCTCACCACACAGTGGCGTTGCGCTACGAACGCGCCATCCGAGTAATAATTGCTAGCAGCGAAAAACTCTTGTATATTCACGTTTCAGTTTATTTCAAACCAGCTTATGCCTCGTGGCTTTGCCCCCGTGAAATATTACAAAATGGTCTGGTTCCCTATCTCGTAGGAATTTCGAAAAATCCCTTCTTAGTGCACCTCTAGGATACTGAAGGTATAATATGTCTCCCAAATTTCAAGTCTCTAAGTCTGGCTGTGCGTTGTCTGTCAGTCAGTCAGTCAGTCACGGTACTGTTTTATAGGTACAGATTACTTAGGTCTATTATTCTGTATGATTTTGTATTTTAACGGTAATGTTGACTCCACAAGTCACTTTCGTCTCACAGCCACAGCTGACCAAAGTTTAATTCCAGGTGTTCGCAACGGTATCCATTCCGCTACACCCAGAGACAACGACCAGCGTGGCGTGGTTCTACGAGGCAAACTATTACAACGTGGATAATGTAACTTACTTCCAGCCCTTGCTTGGAGATATACCGGTAATTCGTGACTCGCTAAGGGACGGCATGAGGCCCGGGTACGAATATTCAAAGTCTGCTTAACGTAGTCGAGTAGTAACGTTATCGAGTTTGTATGACATTTGTTTGGGTTATAATTGATATTCACGGGAAAACCGTAAAAACAATAAATTTGAGAAAAAAACACAAAAAGATACTCCAACTGACATCATGAATTGATTGCTTTAGTGCGCCAACTCGTGTCTGGGTAAGCTGATAAGTTTCGAAGGAACGCGTTGTCTTCGGTTTACGAAGTAATCGCATAGATGGTGCTAGTCACCGCAAAAAGTGATAAAAACGAGCTAAGATTTGAATACATGGAAAAAATTCGGCCTTTTCCTCTATGTCAATCGTGGTGTAGGGGTAAAGCACACGACCCGGAGTGTCGAGGATCCGGGTTCGATTCCCGGGGTGGGCATTTTTCTGGTTTTTTTCTGTGTATTCATGTTTCAGTGAGTTTATAAAAATATGTTTGGAACAGCGCCCGCTCGTGAGCGTATTTGGAACTAAAACTTAGTATGAGGTTTCTCGATTTCGATACGATAACGTAACGTTACGCAGGGTTCGAAAACTTCGTGCTCAGCCTGCTGGTGCAGAAAGAATGGTACAAATATTTTCCGCTCTGTCCACATATAGAGCAAGACGATAGATATGATTATTTACGCACAAGCGACAGATATATGTTGACGGGTCATTGTACGAAACAGTTTCTGCTCCGCGACTGCACTTTAGTAGAGCAGGACAGTGTAGTTGCGAAGGTATGCCGAGAGTCAGTAGATAGATTCTTGGTTGTAAACAGATTAATAATAGAGGTTTAGTTTACATTAGGTAGCTAATTTAATTTTGTAAATAATCCAATAGAGTTAGAACTTAATCCTTAATATTTTAGTGGGGGCGTAGTCAAGAGAAACGCAGCGCCGACACTCAGAACGGCATTTTGACGAGAAGTCAACTCTACGGCTTCATTGAAGCAATGTTATATAAGTGAGTAATAAACATTTTTTTTTTATTATTTATTAAGAGAGGACCTAGACAAAGAATACAATTATAAATACATATTTTTTAAAGTAAATAGAAACGACACTGACTCATGTGTGCAGTACACGACCTAGCGGCTATGTGTGCGTTTCGGGACGCGAGCAGGGGCGAGCGCGGGGCGCGGTATGTAGTAAAGCGGACCGCGGTCTGCCGAGACGCAGGGCCTCAACTCGACTCAATTCGTAGCTTCGTTCGCTCGCGCGTCGCTCTCGATCGGCCGCGCAACTTAATTCATCATCATCACCATCATCACCAGCCTTTCTTACGTGCACTCCTGGGTACAGGAGTCCTCTCAAAATAAGAGGCTTGGGCTACAGTTCCCACGCGGGCCCAGTGCGGATTGGAAACTTCACACATATCATTGAATTGCTTCGCAGGATTCCTCACGATATTTTCCTTCACCAAAAAGCTCATGATAAATTACAAATGTAATTCCGCACATAAATTCCGAAAAACTCAGAGGTGCGAGCCGGGATTTGAAATCACGACCCACGACCCCTCTCTGCTTGAGAGGCCATAGGTCAAACCACTATCACGGCTTTTTCATTATTTCGCTAAACGAAAAAATCGCAAAGTAGGTACTACATATATCTGGAACTACATATTGCTGTAGCAACAATACCAAAAGTCAAAGAGAAAATAACTAAAGTAAACTGCCAACCTTATGCGTAGGTAGTCCTCTCCCTTTAGTCTCATCTCGTAGCTAGGTTTGGAAGCTGGCTTCCAAATGGGAGAAATAATCCTGATTCAAAGCTGGCTACGACTTGGAAATTCTTAAATCCCATCTCGTAGCCAGATTTGGAAGCTAGCTTCCAAATGCGAGAAATGATCCCGATTCGAAGCTGGCTACGAAACGGGAATTCTTAAGTCCCATCTTATAGCCAGATTTGGAAGCTAGCTACAAAATGGGAGAAATAATCCCGGTTTGAAGCTGGCTACGAAACGGGAATTCTGAAGTAAGTGTTTTACCTAAGTGTTTTCTTTTATTTCTTATTTAAGTGTAACAGTTTTAAAATATTACACATGTGTTGAGTGGGTAGCCTGATGTTATTAATACAGGTGACCAAAGGGCTGGCGCGTTCCTCGGCCAACGTATAGGCCTTGCTATACAAAGATGCAACGTCTCCAGCCTTATGGGTACTGTAGGGTGGTAGTCGATGCCAGCTGGGCTTAGTCATCAGCACTGCCCAGGGGTCACCGAGTTTGACCCACGGCGCTGACAAGTTTAATGCGGCTCAAGATTGAAATCAAGTCTTCATGAAGAGCCTAGAGAGGCTACGGGTCAGCGTCACTCATCGGTCTTCTCGACACTTGAACTCGAAGCCATCAAGTCTCGAAGCCATCAAGTCTCGAAGCCATCAAGTCTCGAAGCCATCAAGACTTGAAGCATTTTTGTTTAATTAATAAAATTTTGGTAGTTAGTAATAAAAATTATTACATTAAGTAGGTGTTAGGGAGCCGTTCTTCGGGATGGGTGGAAGTGACAGCGCACCTCATGAGGGGCTAAAACTTTGACTTATCGTGGTGAAAACCACTTGGGTATAAAGACGGTGAATCAAATCAGTCTCGCTGGTTTGATGCACTATCTTAAAGCGGTTGGCTTGGCTCGCTACTGTTAGCAGCATCATCATGCAAAGCTGATGCTGGTAGCAAGGTAAAGACTTGTGACAAATTTAAAGCACACGGGCCTTGTCACCAAGGCATAATGGCCTATTGTTACAGAGGCACTTCTTTTTTTTTCTCTCCCACTTGTGCTTTGGGTTCAGAAGCAAGCCGTGCTATGATGTACGGACAGCATATAGCATGTTAGCTTTATAGATTAGGGTTCTTAGTTAGAAGCAAAACCGCGCCAGACTTGTTTTGTCTTGTGACAGGTGGTTTTGTCTGACGAAGTCCCATTCCCTAGCCAGGTAGCTCAATCTTGTTTTCCATTGTTTTATTATTAGATTCGTTTTTGAGAGCTATCAAAGGGAGTGTGGCTATCCAGTAGCACTGGACGGCTTATTTTTGTTAAATTGTCCACCCATCAGGTAGGTTGTTGCATAGGACCCCGCTTCCTGCGAGGGGTGAGGGATATGTAGGGTGTTAGCCTCCATGCAACAAGTGCATGGTGCGGTCCTGGCAAGCTAGACTGATCTGTTCATTTTAAACTTAGAATTTGATCAAAATAAAGGAACACTTGGTTCCCAGTAAGAGGATCAGTCGGGCTGGGACCTCGGATTAAGATAGTGGCATTAATGAATTTGTAATAGCTTTAAGCCCCTGATGCTTGAAAATAGACCCAGTCCTGACTAAGAAAAAATCTTTTATTTAATCATTTCAGTAGTTTCAGGGCAACAATTAATTTTACTGTTAGGACGCGACCGTACCTTCTCCAGTGCCCACTCCCTGGGCTACACCCCACAGTACCTTGCCCCGAGGTAGCGGTCTCGGGGACGTATTCCGTGTTATATTCTAGTTTTAATTAATACTATTACTTAGTTTGTTTGTGTTTGTTAAATTGGCATAAATATGCAGGACTATAAAAATATATTCTAGACTAGCTTTTGCCCCTCAATTCAAACAAGGAAATATACGAAACTTCCCCCGAAAAAGCCCCCTCAGAATACATTTTTATTAGTTGACTACGAGACGGGAAGTCATATTTCCCATTTGAAAGCCAGCTTCCAAATACGGTTCCAAGATGGGAAAATCGTTCCCATTTGGTAGCTGGCTACCAGATGGGAAAGCACATTTCCCATTTGGAAGTCAATTTCCAAGTCCGGCTTCGAGATGTGGAAATCGTTCCCATTTGGTAGCTAGCTACGAAATAGGAAATCTACTTTCCCAACTTGTAGCTATATAGCCACCAAATGTGGCTTCGAGACGAGAAAATCGTTCTCATTGGGTAGCTAGCTACAAGTTGGGAAAACACATTTCCCATTTCATAGCTAGCTTCCAAATCTGGCTACTAGATGGGACTAAAGGGTTCTCTCACGTAAATACGTGTGAGAGAACCCTTTAGTCCCATCGAAGCCTATTAGTCGAAGCCTATTTAGGCTGATGATGATGACGATGACGATGATGATGATGCCCTTACAGGCTCGATTGTGGTTATTTTATTACATCACATTAGAGAGAAATCCGTTAAGTAGCACTTAAACACCTCATAATTACGAGGATATGGGGAGAGAGAGCACGAAAGAGAGCAAGAGACAGAAATAAAATGTGTGTTATTATATTATTGTAATCAATACCTACTATCAAATAACAATCAATATTGAATAAATAATATTATCCTCTTCCTAGCAGAGCAGAGATTACATAATGTTTGTTTCCCATGCCATAGAGGAATAATTATTATTCTCGTAATTTGGCATCTTTGTCCCGAATTTGCTGTCTAAATTTTTCCCAGCTAAGTTACCTACCTAATTTTATTATGGACGTTAATGATGATTTTATACTCGTACGTATAAATTGAGATCATTGGGCAAGATGCTGATAACGGATACCTAAACCTAATGTTAATGTTACCTAATTATTCCGTTGCTGATGGTAAAAGGGAAGGCAATGAAGTTTTTTTACACATAACTAGCTGTTGCCCGCGACTTCGTCTGCGTAGATTTCGGTTATCGCTATCCCGCGGGAACTATACAATTTTCCCGAATAAAAAGTAGCCTATGTTATTCCACAATATTCAAACTATCTTCTTACCAAATTTCATCTAGATTGGTGCAGCGGTTTTTCCGTGAAGAGGTAACAAACAGACAGACAGAGAGACAGAGTTACTTTCGCATTTATAATCTTAGTTAGGAAGTTAGGATAGGCTTGCATTTGATCACAATCACGCCTGATGGTAAGCGAAGATGTGGTTTACGATGGAGCACGCTTACCTAGTAAATGTCCATTCACCCTGGACTCGAAAACGACCAGATTATAGTGTTCATAGAACACAGACGCAGGCAGGGAATTCCACTCCTTAGCCTTATGGATGATGAAGGAAGAGCGAAAAAAACTCCTTACATAAAAAAACTATCACTTTTACCCTCTTTTATGGGACAGAAATTAAAAACCTCTTTTCTTAAAGGTTTTTTTTTATTGAAAAAAAAAAAACGGATATAGAACAATTATACAGGGTGCGTTTTGATGAATCGTCTAGAATTCAGCCAGGGGTTGAGTACCTAAGTCTAGGTGAACAGTACACCCCTGTTTATAAAGTTTTTACTTGGAAAAAAAAAACATTATCCTGTACATTGCTGGTTGACAATTTACATGGGAGTTTTTTTTTTATAACAGAGATGCTCAATGAGACTTACTCAACCCCTAGCTGAATTCTTGATGGTTTATTAAAATGCACGTTCTTATATAACAAGGAGGTCTTATTCAAAGTATATACGAGTATAATAATAGTTTACTCCGTAAACGAATTCAAGCTTTGAGTTTGACTTTAAGGTGCATTAAGTGATTAAAAAAAACATACGGGACACCCTATGGTATTGATTCCATGCGCTAACCCTTTAGAGCAGGAAAGGAATGGAGATGTTAACGCGCGATTTCCCCTCTGCCAAAAATCAAACATCAACAACAAAATGCTACTACTGTGCAAAATGCACAGGTTCTGTTGATTGTGTGCATGTTTTTGGCATTTGTGTTACAGTTTCATTTTGTGTACATGAGTGTAGACGTGTGCTGTACGTGTGTTTTCCTTGTCCCCCTCAAAAAGTGGCAGAACAATTTGGATAAGCCAAAGCCGCTTTATGCCTAACCCTGCCGGCAGTGACGGAAAATCTTTTGTGCCTTAGATATCCTCAAGGGTTCCTTAAACAAATAGCAAAGCTTTGTGCTGTATCACAACGTTTAATGATTCTTCTTCAGACACGGCTACGCAGGGCGCCCTTGCCTCCTCCGAGCGATCTGCGAGGCTGCCACCGCAGGTCTGACCAGGAACGGTGTGCTTGGAGACCTGTTACACTTAGCGTTGACGTAAGAATTACACAATCTTTATTACATATATATATTATTACACCTACATAATTTGGGCAAGCTACACTGCCTCATCATGTCATTTTTATAGGGTAGGTACGGATATGTCTGTCGCACCTGCAGTCAGGTTTGTCAGTCAGGACACAATCGTCCATTTCTGTCAAAGAACAATATTTGACTTGGTCTAAGTTCCAAAACCGGACATAAACCATTCTTGGGTCTGAACGTTGCTTCCCACATGCTTCCTCCTTTTAGCACATCACGAGTGCTAACCTTTGTAATTTATCATGAGCTTTTAGGTGAAGGACAACATCGTGAGGAAACTTGCACACTCCTGCGAAGCAATTCAATGATGTGTGTGAAGTTCCCAATCCGCACTGGGCCCGCGTGGGAGCTACAGCCCAAGCCACTTTAAATACTCACTTAAACAAGAATACACGGGAACTTAAAAAGTACTTTGACGGGAAAACAGTAAAAAAAATTGAGAAATACAAAAAGATAAACCATTAAAATAGCGGGCAAGTACAGTCAATAAAAACTACTACTACAGTCTGCAAAAAAAAAGGTTGAATGAAAAACTAAAATTTTAACAGAAAACTTAATTTTCGAATGATTAGCTTCTCGTCTTGAGTCCTTCGTCTAGACTTATTCAAGAGTCCTTTGAAGTGGCTGTAACGAGAATATTCAAAAGTACCTTGAATTGAAGTGAGCCGAATAAGAAAACTAACATTTGCTAATATTTAATTTCAGCCCATCGGCTTCCATGGAAGAATTGGACCTGGAGGACTGTTTTTACGAAGCAGAATACCGCGGACTAGACTACGACTGCTCAAAATACGCAAAGAAATGTCCGACAAGCCCCTTGGATTACATCTCAGTCGAAGTCGAGAACTTTATTTGAAGATAGAATTACGTCTGAATATTAACTAAGGCAGCGTTTCTTTGTAATTTAGTGCGTCTCTGGCCTATACGTGTGTTTGGAGGGAGAGCGCTGCTGTCGTTAAAACTAATTCATTTGTTTCTCGCTGGTAGAAATAGGTAGGGTCAATTACAAAAATATGTATCGAATTAATCCACCACAACAACTAGCAACCTTAATTCGCCGACATAAGAGCCACGGGACATAATTATTTCTGAGTAAGTTGTATGCATCCATATTTATGCACATACTGTTCTTACACCACGTACGTTTTGATTTTCATAAATTTTCGAGTTATTTTCTTATTAAAATTGAGTTAATGACTTATGACAAAATGGTACTTTTTTTGCGCAATGCCCCAATGCTCAACAGTGAGACAGATCAGGCTAGTAAATAATAAAAAAAAACCTAAAAACTCTAAATGGCATCACCTGCTTTAATCTGAACTTACCTTTAATCCATTATGGTTGCCTGGTAGAGATCGCTATGTAGCGATAAGGCCGCCCATTGCTGCCTTGCATTTTCTTTATACCTTTTTCTGTTTTGTTTATTATGTGGTGTTCAATAAAGAGTTCTTGTGTTGTATTGTATTGTAATAATCATGCCACTTAGTCAATCTTTCGAAAATACTCGTAAAATCAACGCCTGAACTCTAAAAACACCTACATAAAACACCTATTCTAAGTACCCACGTATCGCAGAGTCAACACGAAAGCTAAACCTTTAGCTTTGAACAGACTGACAAACATACACATCAGGCATCAGTCAGTTGCCCCTCGCACGTCATTATTACTGCCTACGTACCGAGTTGCTATTCAATACCGTTTCATGGAGAAATGCCTCGAGAATTAGCTGTTCTCCCTCTCTAATTGTAGGGAAGTGAAGAGGAGAGTAGATGCAGGATTGGTAGAGTTGGAATGGAGTCGAATTCGGCGCTATTTGCAATAATGGTTCGGTTTTGATTGTTCGGTGCGGGAACGTTGAGATGGTCAACGTAGCGTTATCGCTTCCGCGTATCAAATAAGTTATAAAATACAGACTTAGCGCCCATAAATTTCAAATAACGCAGACAGCAACGTTCACGTGTAGAAAGTTTTACCCAGAATTCAAGGGAACAAAAAATTATCTTAAACAAAACTTAAGATTTATAAGAGTCGACCAACGCGCAACATAAAATTAAATTAGACAAAAGAAACCTGACTCGCTTTCTAAAAACTAAGTCGTAAAAATGACGCTTGACAAGTCGATACTTAAGAACCCATTATAGACAAAGGACTTTGTGCAATCTTTAAATTGCTAGGATACGTAAATTGCTTCCACGTGTTGCTCTAGACTCGAGTGAAACCAGTCAAAAAAATCATAGCAAGCAAAAAAACATCATGATGCTGATGATGATGGTTTTAAGGGCGGAGCTTACGCTCTAGCATGACTATCGACCAATCGCAAGGATCGGTCATAGTCATTAACCAATCATATGTACGGAATTACTCGTGGGAATATTTTAAAATTACAGAGACAAGCCCACAGCTCCCGGAGAGAGGTGGAGACCCGAAGGATGACGCTGACGGGAGTGGAGGAGGAAGTTGGGGCAGTTGGATCTTGGCTCGCTTCACGACAAGAACCTAGAAAAATCTTAGCGATTCTCTCTGTTAGAACCTATGAGCTAGGGTTGTTGAAGGTCCTAACATATCGAAATTTTGTAACTGAAATCTAAATAAATAAGTTAGTTTGTAATTTAGCTAGGGAGTGAAAAGTGCATCCAGGAGTTATTCGGTAAAGTACCCGATTTCAGTTATTAATACAGGTTATCAAATGAATCCACTACTTGTTTATTACTGTTCTGTATTATAGTAAAGAATGAATCTAGACGAACTATATGAGTCTTGTTATCGCCTGATTCAGGTTGAATATAAGGGTTGGAACTCAATAGAGGTCATAATGTTGATATTGTTCGGATTAATGATCATGGTTCTATTGATCTTAATGTGTGAGAAATGTGGGAGTATTTGGAGGTGTTTGGGCTTGATTGTAGTAGAGAAGTCACACCTAGAGTTCGAGAGATTGAGATGACCGACGTTGGAAATTGAACTTATAAAGGGTCATGGATTTATTTGACAATACTGGAAAGAGTAAATTGTAAAACGTAATTTTATGTGTACTAAGTTAATCTGTGTGAAATGAATAAGAAATCTTGTAATTCCCTTGATTCATAGCTTTAGATTTACTTGCCGATCTTTGATACTGTTTTCCTAATTGTTTTAAACCTTGATAACGAATAAAGAGCGAACTTCATTGTCGCACAACAGATAATAAGTGTGCAGTCACAAGGGCAACCCGTTGCAAGCTATGTAAATATAGCACCATTCACCAATGTAATAAGGTGGAGAGTTGAGGCTAACGTAAATTAGACCCTCAATTAAAGCTCCTTTTCACACCAACTAAAAGCGAACCTAAAATCTTAAGTCTATTCATTGTACTCAGATGAACTAATTGTGTATATATTTTATTGTGTGATTATTTGTGTTTATTGTTGTGTGATATGTTTATTAGCCACTGTGTGCATGTGTGTTAGTGTGTAAATAGCCAAAAGGGTTTTTTATTTGGGGGTTCGTTTTCCCTTTATTAGTATGGCTCTGTAGGAACAGAATCCTCGATTTTTCATTGAAATATATCATCAATGAAGATCTAAATAATTGAAATAGTTTCTTTTGCTTCCTCAAATGTATTATAAGGTAGATCTTCCTATTAAATAAATTAATTGATCTACTAAATTTCATGGTTTTCGTTATATTCTAGATAAGTTCCCTAACTCGGAACTATTTGATAATGGAGATTTCTCATTAATAAATTGAGCGGATTAAGCTACAATGAGATTTTTAAATCAAGAGCAAGTAAAGTACACTTCGTGTAATAATTAATCTCCACTATTGAAGATTTCCACACTACATCTCGATCACAGATTTTCTATACAGTTCGATCTCGATGGCATTTTACAGATAAATTATTAACCACGTAATAAATACGGGTTAATAAATTAAATTGATTGATGAGACTTTATATTGTTAAAATTATGCCGATACACTAGTAATTTTGCTTCAAATTGGTAATTTAAGCTTCTTCCAAGCAAACTGAGAGTTAACGTAAGGTCCATATTTTGATTAAACAGACCAAATATGCATTTCTGAGACCAGAGTTGAGAACAAGAGTCACAAGTTATTTGAGTAATAAAATCCTGCGTACAAACGCTAGGCGATGTCCTAACGGATTTTAGTGGCTAAATGTCACGTGTACCGGGAGACACAAATGGCAGTGGACCGAGAGCGGCGGAACCAGTGGGTATTGTTCGCATCGGTAGATGCAGTAAAGGTAACGACCCTGTAAGTCACAGCTGGGCTTGTGAGGCTGAGTTAATTGAGTTTGAGACATTGAAGTAACGGAGGTTTCAGCCAATAAGCTGATTTGGGAAGGTTGACCCTATATACTCATGTACATGATTCGGTGGCGATCTGATAGCAATCCTGGGTACCCAATACACGCCATGTCTTACAGATTGACCTCCGACCTTGGTTTGGCCAAACCATATCAAATATTATTGAATTTCATAAATCCATGGTAAAAGGGGTAGGGGCCCGCTGGGCCCCAACATTGAAAGTACGCATCCTCGGATGTTGGAAATGTAAACGCTTCGCAGCGCAAAGGAGGTCAACTGTCACCCCAATAACCTGACGACAGGGCCAGTTACTGGCGTAGGGATCCCCGTACCAGAATGAGATTGGTCATTTGGTTCAGGCATACCTGTTTCTAGTATTTTCACTGTCTATCACGCTATCCGAGCACTTACTTTATTCCATACAGCCAACAATAGTACAAGCGAGCTTCACTAACTTGTATTGAATGAGGCTCGCCTCATTACAATAAACCCTTTGTCTACCCCGGAACATAAGGTTCCAGGTAAGCGGGTGGAATGAATGACAGTCGGGGTACTAGACCACTCAATCCAATGTACTGTATAAAGCCTTGAAATTGACAAATAAGCTGCCTCCTTGTTACCGAGATGTGCTCTAACTCTACGATGTTTTCCTGAATAAAGTCTAAATACATTCGATACACTAAATAAATAAATATATAGACGATCATAGCCGTACCATCACAGAAAATTGGCGCAGTGACCAGGGATCCAATTACGTATTCGAAATAACGATACGATTGGACTTATAATGTAACCTTATAAAAAAATAAAAAATAACACAACGTAGGAAATGAAAATTGTGATCGAGTGTGTAAGGAAATTTTCAGGAATCATACAGAAGAAGGAGAAAGATTGCTTTGTGCATGATTCATGTATTATTATGTATTAAACCTTTTAAATATTTGTTTGAGGTTTTGGGGGAGCAAAATTAAGCTATGTTATTCTTATCCATAAATGATAGAATTATACAAATTTTAGGAGCGGTTTGCATTGGACCAGGCGTTCGAGATATCACTCCTTGCTAAATTTATAGACTAATTTTGAAGTAATAAAACCACATTGTAACATTTCAAAACCCATATCGAGCTTTAGGCGATTGGTCTTAGACATTCACATCACTCTTATTACCTTTGTCTTAGCAAACAAACGGAAGGTTGCACAAGTCCTAAATAACTTAACATTAAACAAAGTCGAGCGGTTATTGGTAGAGCGTGTTTGTGTCAGGTAAATTGTTAGAGATGCCGGCAGGTAAAAGGGAAAATGTTCGGAAGCAGGCTAGGTCAGGAAGGACCGTTACTAACGCGGTAGACTCGGGGGAACGAACGGAAGCGGTAGGGAATGCTACTTTAGAGTTGATATTGCAGAAGATGAATGAATTCCAGGAAAAATTGCAACAACTAAGTTCGAACGGTAATGACAAGCGAAACGAAGGTGAGGGGGGTTCGTCGCGCAACACGAACGGAGGAGATTGTAGAAATAACGTTGTGAGAAATAGACAGGATTCGGTAGGTCGCGAGTCTACAAGCACAAACACGATGTCTTCGGAGACGCGAAACTTATATGTTGTACAACCCTCTACTAGCAAACCGAGTTTTGATGGGAAAACATTAAACAACCCTATTACGTTTTTAAAGCGATTAAAAAGGTATATTAGAGCGGTAAATGGCCAGGAACGTGAAGTCGAGATAGCATTAGGGTGCATAACGGGACACGCGCGTAAGATTATGGAGTTATACTCTAAGGGATGGGTGACGTTCGCTGATTTTGAAGCCGACTTTAGGCGTAATTATTGGACCGAACAGATTCAGGAGTCCGTCAGGTATAGGTTGATCAACGCGGTGTATACCGGTGATTCAGGAATTTCGATGGCTGAGCATTTCGCAGAGCAGGTCGAGTCGATGCAGTCGTTAACAATTGCTTTTAACGAAAGGGATCTGGTTAATTCCATAATGCGACACTATTCAATAGATGTGCAAAGGTTATGGTTCACTAGGATTGAGGAGCCCACGATTATGAGCGGGGCAAACTTTCTAAGGAGCATGGAACAAAACGTCCTCGTGAGACAGAGAGGAGGTGCTACGGGTGTTGTTAGCGGCAGCTTTAGGAAGGAGCGGTACAACAGGTCGCAGTTGGCACGTCCAATCACCGCTATGATCTCTGCTGGCAGGTGGCAGAACAAGAGAAGTTCAGCAAGGGGTCGAGGCTATCGTCAGGGTCGGATAGGTTATAGGGCGAACTTTAACAGGGTGGCGCCACTTACAAATGTACGAGCGGGAGTTAGCAGCAGACCGGCCATCATTTTTGTAAAGGAGGGTGAGAGTTCAACTTCGTCGAAAACTGTGGGGGAGGACGAGTCAAAAAACTAATGTCCCCTACACAGGTGAAGTCCAGTTGTTTATCGATGTGTAGTACGGGGAGCAAGAGGGCTTCGGAGCGTAAAGCGGAAGGTGTAGGCTATAGGATCTTGATTAGGAATGGATGGAGGCCAGGACAGAGGTTAGGTGTCAGAGAAGGAGGGTTGAAGCGGCCATTGGAGGGGAACGCGTGTAAATCCAATTTGAATTGTAAGTCGATAGCACGTAGTGTAGGAATCTTATTGGAAAATCAGTTCAGCAACATAGCCGAATGCGATGAGAGAGGTTCTACTTGTGAATTTTGTAAAAGGAGAGGCAGAGAGGTATATACTATATTTCACGAATTCGATGAGATAGTCGGCATAGGCGATGATTATTCGTTACCTAGGTTACCTGAGGTATGCGTGTGGTTATACGGAAGAAGTATGAATGCACTTATCGACACGGGCAGTCAGATCAGCGGAATAACTAGGGAATTGTACAATTCCATTCGGACAGAGAAAGGTGATCTACCTGAAATCGCCATTCCAGCAATACAGGTACAAGGAGCATTCGGTTCGCGGAGCGAGAGTACGAATCGGTTGGTACTAATAGAGTTCAAATTAGGTAGTACTTTAGTCGAGGCACCTGTGCTAATTATGCGACGATTACCTAGGTCGTTGATACTAGGATATGATTGGCTAGAGCGTGTGAAAGGGGTAGTAAATTGCGGTAAGGAACGGACGTTGACGATCGAGCATCTAGGAGTTAGGTCTAGTGTTAGGCTAGATTCAGATTGCGAAACTGAACGGTTAGGGGGAGAGGCAAACGCTGCCATTATCAATTCGGTATTGAGGCAAAGTGCACGACCGGAAGAGTACTGCGGGTCGAACAATAAATCGGACAATGGGGACAATGGGAAGTACCACTTAGACGAGTCAGACTTAAGTAGCGAACAGAAGAGGCTGTTGCTACCTGTACTAGACAGGCATTGTAAGGTATTCACGGAAAACTTAGGGTTGACCGACAAGTACGAGCATGCCATAAAATTAGTTGATGAAACGCCTTTTGTCAAACATAGCTATCCAGTACCTTTGGCATATCGAGAACGGGTTAAGGAGAAATTAGCGGAATTAGAAGGATTAGGAGTTATTAAACAGGAAGCGACCTCGTATTGTAGCCCACTTACATTCACTAAGAAACGGGACGGATCGATAAGACTTTTATTAGATGCACGTGAGCTTAATAAGAAAATGGTGGGAGATGCGGGTGCGCCACCACTTACATCCGAGATATTACAATCTTTTCATGGAGTAAATTACATCAGTTTAATTGATTTGAATAATGCTTATTTTCAAATACCTTTGCATTTAGATTCAAGGAAGTATACGGGTTTCTCTTTTATGGGGAAAACTTATACATATTGTGTCTTGCCTCAAGGTTTAAAAACGTCTGTAGCAGGGTTTTCAAGAGCAATGGACACTATATTAGAAGGAGTACGGGAGTTTTGTGTAAATTATTTGGACGATATCGTCGTATTTACCACGGGAGATGTGAAATTACATTTAGAACATCTAGACCAAGTGTTGGATGAATTAGAAGACGCGGGGTTAACGGGAAGGATAGAGAAATGCCGATTTCTATGTGTAGAAGTAAAACTGTTAGGACACATAGTCAATACAAGCGGGGTACGAATGGATCCCGATCGTGTAAAAGCCATAATGGACTTTCCCATACCTCGAACCATAAAACAATTACGAGGATTCTTGGGATTGGTAAATTATTACCGGAAATTCATTTCGAAGTATAGTGAAGAAGTTAGACCGTTGTGTGACCTACTAAAGCAAAACACAAAATGGTCATGGACACAGGAAATAAACGAGTGTTTTGAGGTGGTGAAAAGGTTATTTGTAGAGACCATAATTCTTGCACACCCAAATCCAAGGGAGACTTATTATCTGCAAACTGATAGCAGCAATCTGGGAGTTTCTGGTTATGTGTACCAAGTGACTAACGAAGGAGAGGAAAAGGTCATAGGATTTTGTAGCAAATCTTTGTCAGAGACTGAGCGTAGGTGGACCGTTACTGAACAGGAGCTGTGGGCTATCATCTACAGTTTATCAAAATTCGAGACGTATTTGAGGGGGGCTCGGCTAGTAATTAGGACTGACCACAAGAGTCTGATATTTTTACAGTCATGTAAGTTACTGAGCGCACGAATGATACGTTGGGTACATTACATAGGTCGGTTTGATTACACTATTGAACATGTAAAGGGTCGATTAAATACAGTGGCAGATGTATTATCTCGGCATATAAAGGGTACAACTGATGTACTAACTAACAAGATTACGGGGCCGGAAATGAATTTGTTCAAGATACCATTAGGGAGAATTGTGAAGGGAAGGTGGAAGGAGATAGGCGAACATCAGAAATGCGACCGGGTCGCTAGCGAAATAATGAACCGTATGAAGGTCATAGGTACACCTGAGGCGAAGTACTATGTACTCGAAGGAGGAGTTCTTTATAGGACGGACGCTCGTGCGAACACATTAAAACTCTATGCCCCGAGGACCTACAAAAGGATTTAATCACTAGCATACACGAGGAGATAGGCCACTTTGGACGATACAAGGTTTATGCCTTGATGAAACGACGTTATTATTTCGCGAACATGTCTCGTATAATAGGCAGGATTGTGAGGGCTTGTAAAGCGTGTCAAAAATCTAACCATGCATTAGAAACTCACACGGGACCAATTAAAACCGTTGCAGCGAGCGAGATAGGAGATTTGGTAAAGTTAAAGACTTTTGCGAAATCTGACGCTGACAAAAAGATAACAAAGAAATTCATGCGGTTATTTGAGGGACCTTTCATAGTAGGAGCCGTCCCCTATGAGAACGTATACACTTTGATTGACCAACAGACGGGCACAATCAAGGGAAATTATAATGTTATTCATTTGTTCCGCTATTACGAAAGTAATTAACGCATAGGTCCACTTTCGTTCAACCTTGCGATAAGGGTAACAAAGGATAAGGAATGTTAGCGATATCATAAACGGAGAATGAAAAAAAAAAAAAAAAAAAAAAGGGAGTAAATGGGATTTTATTGCCACCCCACGACAATAGGTAGGCGTGAGAAAACCGAGAGGAGCGTGAGATAAGTAGGGTTAACGTGGAAATTTTGAGTAAGCAAGCTTTAGAGTAGGAATGCTGAATTTGTATTGGAAGGGAAATATATTTTGAAACGGACTAGTGCTAGGGAGGGAGAGAGAGAGAACACTAGGTGTTCCAAAATCTATTTGGGGGAGTGTGAGATGGTCAACGTAGCGTTATCGCTTCCGCGTATCAAATAAGTTATAAAATACAGACTTAGCGCCCATAAATTTCAAATAACGCAGACAGCAACGTTCACGTGTAGAAAGTTTTACCCAGAATTCAAGGGAACAAAAAATTATCTTAAACAAAACTTAAGATTTATAAGAGTCGACCAACGCGCAACATAAAATTAAATTAGACAAAAGAAACCTGACTCGCTTTCTAAAAACTAAGTCGTAAAAATGACGCTTGACAAGTCGATACTTAAGAACCCATTATAGACAAAGGACTTTGTGCAATCTTTAAATTGCTAGGATACGTAAATTGCTTCCACGTGTTGCTCTAGACTCGAGTGAAACCAGTCAAAAAAATCATAGCAAGCAAAAAAACATCATGATGCTGATGATGATGGTTTTAAGGGCGGAGCTTACGCTTTAGCATGACTATCGACCAATCGCAAGGATCGGTCATAGTCATTAACCAATCATATGTACGGAATTACTCGTGGGAATATTTTAAAATTACAGAGACAAGCCCACAGCTCCCGGAGAGAGGTGGAGACCCGAAGGATGACGCTGACGGGAGTGGAGGAGGAAGTTGGGGCAGTTGGATCTTGGCTCGCTTCACGACAAGAACCTAGAAAAATCTTAGCGATTCTCTCTGTTAGAACCTATGAGCTAGGGTTGTTGAAGGTCCTAACATATCGAAATTTTGTAACTGAAATCTAAATAAATAAGTTAGTTTGTAATTTAGCTAGGGAGTGAAAAGTGCATCCAGGAGTTATTCGGTAAAGTACCCGATTTCAGTTATTAATACAGGTTATCAAATGAATCCACTACTTGTTTATTACTGTTCTGTATTATAGTAAAGAATGAATCTAGACGAACTATATGAGTCTTGTTATCGCCTGATTCAGGTTGAATATAAGGGTTGGAACTCAATAGAGGTCATAATGTTGATATTGTTCGGATTAATGATCATGGTTCTATTGATCTTAATGTGTGAGAAATGTGGGAGTATTTGGAGGTGTTTGGGCTTGATTGTAGTAGAGAAGTCACACCTAGAGTTCGAGAGATTGAGATGACCGACGTTGGAAATTGAACTTATAAAGGGTCATGGATTTATTTGACAATACTGGAAAGAGTAAATTGTAAAACGTAATTTTATGTGTACTAAGTTAATCTGTGTGAAATGAATAAGAAATCTTGTAATTCCCTTGATTCATAGCTTTAGATTTACTTGCCGATCTTTGATACTGTTTTCCTAATTGTTTTAAACCTTGATAACGAATAAAGAGCGAACTTCATTGTCGCACAACAGATAATAAGTGTGCAGTCACAAGGGCAACCCGTTGCAAGCTATGTAAATATAGCACCATTCACCAATGTAATAAGGTGGAGAGTTGAGGCTAACGTAAATTAGACCCTCAATTAAAGCTCCTTTTCACACCAACTAAAAGCGAACCTAAAATCTTAAGTCTATTCATTGTACTCAGATGAACTAATTGTGTATATATTTTATTGTGTGATTATTTGTGTTTATTGTTGTGTGATATGTTTATTAGCCACTGTGTGCATGTGTGTTAGTGTGTAAATAGCCAAAAGGGTTTTTTATTTGGGGGTTCGTTTTCCCTTTATTAGTATGGCTCTGTAGGAACAGAATCCTCGATTTTTCATTGAAATATATCATCAATGAAGATCTAAATAATTGAAATAGTTTCTTTTGCTTCCTCAAATGTATTATAAGGTAGATCTTCCTATTAAATAAATTAATTGATCTACTAAATTTCATGGTTTTCGTTATATTCTAGATAAGTTCCCTAACTCGGAACTATTTGATAATGGAGATTTCTCATTAATAAATTGAGCGGATTAAGCTACAATGAGATTTTTAAATCAAGAGCAAGTAAAGTACACTTCGTGTAATAATTAATCTCCACTATTGAAGATTTCCACACTACATCTCGATCACAGATTTTCTATACAGTTCGATCTCGATGGCATTTTACAGATAAATTATTAACCACGTAATAAATACGGGTTAATAAATTAAATTGATTGATGAGACTTTATATTGTTAAAATTATGCCGATACACTAGTAATTTTGCTTCAAATTGGTAATTTAAGCTTCTTCCAAGCAAACTGAGAGTTAACGTAAGGTCCATATTTTGATTAAACAGACCAAATATGCATTTCTGAGACCAGAGTTGAGAACAAGAGTCACAAGTTATTTGAGTAATAAAATCCTGCGTACAAACGCTAGGCGATGTCCTAACGGATTTTAGTGGCTAAATGTCACGTGTACCGGGAGACACAAATGGCAGTGGACCGAGAGCGGCGGAACCAGTGGGTATTGTTCGCATCGGTAGATGCAGTAAAGGTAACGACCCTGTAAGTCACAGCTGGGCTTGTGAGGCTGAGTTAATTGAGTTTGAGACATTGAAGTAACGGAGGTTTCAGCCAATAAGCTGATTTGGGAAGGTTGACCCTATATACTCATGTACATGATTCGGTGGCGATCTGATAGCAATCCTGGGTACCCAATACACGCCATGTCTTACAGATTGACCTCCGACCTTGGTTTGGCCAAACCATATCAAATATTATTGAATTTCATAAATCCATGGTAAAAGGGGTAGGGGCCCGCTGGGCCCCAACATTGAAAGTACGCATCCTCGGATGTTGGAAATGTAAACGCTTCGCAGCGCAAAGGAGGTCAACTGTCACCCCAATAACCTGACGACAGGGCCAGTTACTGGCGTAGGGATCCCCGTACCAGAATGAGATTGGTCATTTGGTTCAGGCATACCTGTTTCTAGTATTTTCACTGTCTATCACGCTATCCGAGCACTTACTTTATTCCATACAGCCAACAATAGTACAAGCGAGCTTCACTAACTTGTATTGAATGAGGCTCGCCTCATTACAATAAACCCTTTGTCTACCCCGGAACATAAGGTTCCAGGTAAGCGGGTGGAATGAATGACAGTCGGGGTACTAGACCACTCAATCCAATGTACTGTATAAAGCCTTGAAATTGACAAATAAGCTGCCTCCTTGTTACCGAGATGTGCTCTAACTCTACGATGTTTTCCTGAATAAAGTCTAAATACATTCGATACACTAAATAAATAAATATATAGACGATCATAGCCGTACCATCACAACGTGGTAAGTGACACTTTGAAAACGATCACTGTTTATGGAAATTTAAAGTAAATTTTAATTTAAAATGGCCTCATTATCATCACCAGAGGGTCGAGCACGACTTTACGAATGCTGCGTAACGTTACGGTTATCATATCGAGAACGAGAAACCTTATACAAAATTTTAGTTCCAAATATGCTCACGGGCGACGCTGTTCCAAGCGTCATACAAACTCGACAACGTTTACTATTCGATTTTACGTTACGCGGCATTCGTAAAGTCGTGCTCGACCCTCAGCCTCGTTTTTAGGAAGAAAGCCCTTCCGCTAAAGTTCACATGCGGGAGCGCAGTGCGGATTGAGAATTGCTTCGAAGGAATTTGCAGGCTTCGTCACGATGTTTTCCTTGAGCGAAAAGCTCGTTATAAAGCTTCTAACCTTATTAAAACATTATTATGATTGTTACGAGTGTGCCAATATTGTTTACTTTCTATATTAAATTTACACATTTTCACGATCAAAAAAACTTAATTATAATGAAAGTGCGACCAAGATATAAAAAACAGTTTTGGTTTTTACAGCGAAACTACATTTTATATACACACATATCATAAGTCCTCTATAATGCGTTCAAATACCCTAGAAAATGACCAGCATTTCGACAGCAGTAGCGCAATGTCATTACATCGAATTCGATGTCATTATGAGTTTCAAATTAGGAACATCTTCAATAAAACACTCATTATGTAACAGTAGCATAAACTACTATGTCTGTGGCAGTGGGACGTAAAAAATAGACTGGTAATGATAATAATGAACGTCCCAAAGGTCAGATACCAGCGCCCAGTAAAGTCGAGTAGTCTAGCAATTTGATGATAAATATTTTGAGCTCGTCGCGTCAGCATGCTCTCGCTCTACAACCCGGTATACAACTTTGTATACAACTGCATACAACTGTATACAACTGTACACATACACCACAAGAACGCTGTATACTGGTTATTGTTTGTTCAGATTGCATAGTAGAGCTCTAGTGTTTTGTTTATGAAAAAAAGGATCCAAATTGGCTTTGGATTCACACAGACTTTTTTTTTTGGCAGTTTGAGTAAATAGGTAAAGGTAGCTGTTGTGTTGTGGCGATAGTTGGTGTGAATTTTGCAGCGCTATTAAAAAGTGAGTGGGTGTAATTTTCAGGTAATGGTTTTGCGTTAGCGCCGTCACAAAATATAACAAATAAAAAAAAATCATAAGTCTTCTTAAAATCTTGCATTGTCAAACGTTTCAGTATACTCAGATATCAGTATGTTGTTTGTATTTAGTTGTATCTTTTATAGCTATTGTTGGCAAATAAATCTTATCTTATCTATGGGTAAATTGATTGAGACACTTGACTGTATGAACCATAATAAACATCAGGCCCTATTTCACCATCTTTACAATTGATTTAAACTTTCGCGATTTTCACACATTATCATGATACTCGGCACTTAGTATCTAAGTAAATCCAGAAATTTAGAATTTCCTACACGCTACGGTATGGATTTTTTAAAGTAACTGTCGAGAGATCTGTAATTTTTTTCACACTTCAGAGACAACATTTATTTAAAGTTACATGAAAGAAGAAAGGTGAACTTCAGAATTAAATTCACTATCTCCATAGCCAATCACACTTACTACATATTTCCCAGTCACCATTAGTCACCTTAAACCCCCACAAATCGGATATTTATTCCCCGACTGTACTAAATGCTTTTCACGCCTGTACCAGTGTACCTGTCATATTAACTCCACACTTATTAATAGCCTGTAAGCTCACGTACTCGTGTACACTCGCCCTAATGACAGCAAGAAGCTTTTGTCACGTAAATTACGTAAATTCTAAGATTACATCTGTCAAGACGACATAAAGCCAATTTGTGAGCCGGCGCCAACTTAGATTTACCGGCCGCGATGTCGAACGAACACCCACTCTCCTTCTTATGGGAAATGGAATTGGGATAAAACTGTGGGTAAGGTTTTTTTATAGGTGCAAGGTTATGTTGGTTTTTTGAGCATCAGAGCGGAAAGTGATATGGGTGGAATTTTATTGTCCTTCTTTCTTAGTTTTAGGGCAATGGCTATTTTTGAGAGAAAGAAATTCGCTCGTTCTCAATCGTTTTGACAGAAGTCGCTTCAGTCTGACGAGGGCTTCTCGAATGTTTCAATTGCAATTAATGAAAGCGAAGTGAGTAAAAATTACGTAGCTCTATTGGCTACCCAAATTCCGCAACTACAAAAAATTGTATTGTAAGTTTGACATAAAAGGTAGGCACTTACTTTCGTTTTTCCTCTGGCGCAGCGACCCAATTAGTTTAATAATAAGCTTGCTGTAGCTGGTTTCTCTGTACCCTTCATGCCTTATGCCACTTAGACCTCTGTACCCCGAGCACGAAGGCGTATTTACCTAGAGCCAAAAGGGCCCATGGCATCTTCTATGTCTGAAATTATTTCTATGTCCGTTAATATATGGGGCGGCTAACCCTACATGCCCAGGGCACCGAATCTTAAAATACGCCACTGACCATAGTCTACGTCCTACATCTAGTAAGTGTAACGCTCGTTTAGCAGGCCCCAGCAAATTGAGCCAACGGTGTCACATATTTAGAACGGCCAGCGCCGATGAAACCAGTTAGTTGCGCTTATGCAGCATAGGTTATAGTTGTATTAATACTAGGTGATTTTTCTGTGTAAATAAAATGGAGTGGACAAGGATTTTTGTGATATGGTAAGTTTTTTTTTTTTGGAAATTTTTTTAAGTTAGAATTTGAGGTTATGTTAAGATGGTTTGGGCATGAAGAGAGGATGAGTGAAAGCAGATAACAAAAACGGTGTATGAAAGGAGAGTGGATGGAAAAGTGGGAAAGGGAAGACCTCGGCGAACGTACTCCGATCAAATCGGTGATATTCTGGAAAAGGACAGGTCAGGTGTACAAAAAACAGGAGAGCATGTATGAAGAATGTTATGAGAGTAAGAGAAACAAAGGTTGTATGTCAGGATTGTAGCAAGTGGAAGTCTGTTTTCTCTGCCTACCCCTCCGGGAAACAGGCGAGACTGTATGTCGTATGTTAGTTTTTGATGCATTTTTGAAGGCTAGTAAATTAGAAAATAGACCAATACTTGCTTTACTTGGATAAACCAATTAAGTACAGGAGTTTAGAAAAAGATTTTATCTTCTTTTCAGTTGCCTGATTGGTTGTTGTTGTGGTCATAAAGAAAGGAGAGCACTTATTTTTCCACCCACGAGTCTTTACGGGGTAAGCTATTTTTTTTTAATTACCTACTTATAATTTTAACCGACCTCAAAAAGAGGAGGTTATCATTTCCTCAGAATATTTTTCTTTCATTGTCAATTATTTTTCGAAGTGTTCGATATTGTGTGAACGCAAGTTGACGATATTTCGATGGCTCCTACGTATATTATTGTAATTCGAAAAGGACAACTTACAGGAGAGGCGATTGAAGTTGCAAATTTAAACCACAAGATAATTTCTCAACCGATCTTGATGAAATTTGGTACGGATATAAAGAATATGCTGTTTTAACTTATCCAGTTAAATATGTAATAAGAAGCTTGGTTTTTCTGAAATTGTTCTTACGATACTGTTCGTCGGATTTTTTTGGTCAGAAAGTGTTTGTTTTTTAATTAACCCCCAAACAAGAAGAGGGGTGTTATAAGTCTGACCTGTGTATCTGCGTTTGGGTGTCTGTGACATCGTAGCTCCCAAACGGATCAACTGATTTGGCCTTATCTTTTTTAATCGAAATGGTTCTTAACTATGTTTCATCATAATCGATGGCAAGGGTTTTTCAACTTTCGTATTTTGGTTAGGTTATTACGATGATACCAAATACGTGAATGACTCGTTTTATAACCTAACCAACTTAGAAAAGTTGAAAAACCTCCGACATTGTCATTTCAAAGTTCAATATTTCAAAAACAGGTGAACCAATTTTAATGAAACTTAGCTAAGAACCATTTCGATTAAAATAGCTTTCGACTGAAAAAAACCTGATAGAAATCGGTTCATCCGTTTGGGAGCTATGATGCCACAGACAGATACACAGATTCACAGACACACATTGTCAAACTTATAACACCCTTCTTTTTCGTCGGGGGTTTAAACTAGTAAGTACCTATCTAAATTCTTGTTATTTCCTTAACAGATCTTCTTGGCCATTGCTGTGCCTATAGACATTCCAGATAAGAACGTATTCGTGTCGTACAACTTTGAGGCCAACTATAGTCCCGTCACCAACATCACAGAAATAGATGAAGTGCTATTCCCCAATCTACCGGTAAATTTTATTTCTGACGTTTGTGTAGCCTAGCCTTTTTTTATGTGACAAGGAATGTCACCTGATGGTAAGTGATCACCACTGCCCATAGACACTTGCAACTCCGGAGGGTTTGCAGATGCGTTGCCAACCTAGAGAGCTAAAATGAAATGCCTCTTGTGCCCGTAATTATACCGGCTGTCTTACTCTCCACACTGGAACACAACAGTGCAAGCACTGCTGCTTGGCGGCTGGATTAGCGAGTAAGAATGGTGGTAGCGATCCGGACTTACCTCGCACAAGGTTCTACCACCCGCACTTTGTGTTTGTGCAACGTCACACATCTGTACAACAAACTGTATTCTAGCAAATTAATGAACATTCATCTCTTTTTTTTTTTCTTTAAATAACCTAACCAACTTAGAAAAGTTGAAAAACCCCCGACATTGTCATTTCAAAGTTCAATATTCCAAAAACGGGTTAAACGATTTTAATGAAACTGAGCTAAGAACCATGTCGATTAAAATAACTTTCGACTGAAAAAAACCGCATCGAAATCGGTCCACCCACACACAGATACACAGATACACAGATACACATGTCAAACTTATAACACCCCTCTTTTTGTCGGGGGTTAATAGAAAACATGGTAAAGAAGCGGTATAATTAACTTCACTGGACTGACTGAATATTGTGAATTTTAATTGTTTTCAGGTCATCAGTTCCCGTCACAGTCGCAGCATCACAAGAGAAATGGCGTACACAGTTTTAGAAGCCAGGTTTAAAGAGTAAATACCACTGTTCTACCTTTAATCACCATTGGTTTGGACATATAAAGCCGTGGTAGCCTTGTCTTCACCTACCTATCAAACAGGAGGTCATGAGTTTAGACCCGAAGCCATATTGCGTAACTATTTTAACACTCGTCATCGGATTGAAATGTCAGTTTTAGTATGACTGTGACAGCTAGCTGTTTCCGATACCAATTGTCAGCCCATACAAAATGAACACGATGCTGATTGCGAGCGAGTTAGACAATAAACATGACTTGCACCACTGAGTTTTTCGAAATTTGTCATTTGCAATCTATCATGAGCTTTTCGGTGAAGTAAAACATAATGAGAAAACCTGCACACTCCTGCGAAGCAATTCAATGGTGTGTGTGAAGATGTGTAGATAAGCTATGCACATATAAGCGACTAGTCTACGCCCCGCCGCTTTGCCCCCGTGAAATATTTAAAAATGGGCTAGTTCCCTATCCCATGGTAATTTCGAAAAATCCCTTCTTAGTACACCTCTAGGATACTCAAGGTATATGTTTGCCAAATTTCAAGTCCAGTAGTTTATGCTGTGCATTGTCCGTCAGTGAGTCACGGTACTGTTTTATAGGTATAGAGATAACATACTGAGTTTCATGCTACAGTAGTTGCCTGAACGTGTTTACAGGCACGGCATGAAGGGCAAGGAATGCATGTTGCGCAACATCTGCGAGGCCGCCGAGACGCCGCTCCACCACAACGGGCTACTCGGCCATATCATGCATATCATCTTCACGTGAGTCTCAACAAAACAAAACATACATAACATACATCTTTAGCACTTATCTACATCTCAGTAAGTACAGCTGTCTCGGCGCCCAATACGAGTTCTTGCCGTTTGGCGTCGAGACGCTGGGTCCTTGGGGTAAGGGTGCGCTCGGGCTCCACAAGGAGCTGAGCAAACGCCTGAAAGAGGCAACAGGCGACCCTCGCCCGGGCAGCTTTCTCGCGCAAAGAATTGCTATTGCAATTCAGCGCGGGAATGCTGCCTGCGTGATGAGCACCCTGCCGAGAGGGCCAGGTTTGGTAGGTATTTAATTTTTATTTTTTTTAAAGTTAGTTCTAGTTTTAATATTTTTATTTACTTTGTAGGTAGTGTTAGTCCATTGTACATTTGTTTTAAATAAATTATTCTTTAGCAGTAGAATCAAGGAGTTCCATCGATTTGTATAGCATTCGAGCGTGCAACATTTTGCGTAGGTATTTTGACGTCACGTTTGCGATTTAGTGAGGATATACCTCGATTAACAGCTCCAACTTTTGTGGTGGTGTTTGAACAGTCAATTGATGAACAGCAAGAGTCGTGGGTTTTGTCTCTGAGCTTTACGTAATTTATGTGCGGAGGAAACCAGCACACTCCTGCGAAGCAACTGAATGGTGTGTGCAGTTTTCAATCTGCACGGGTTTTGCGTGGGAACTATAGCCCACAAGCCCTCTTAATTGTGAGAGGATTCCTGTGCCCAGCAGTGGCATGTCAAAAGAGGCTGGTGATGCTGATGACGATGAGGCACACACTTACGATAATACCTACACTTACCTTATATTACCTTAACTTACCTTAACTTATCTTACCTTTCACAGCCCATCAACGTCTCGCGAAGAGGGCCTCACAGATGACTATTACCAAGCCGAGATCGACGGAGAGCAAGGAGACTGCGACAAGTACTTAGACCACTGTCCATTCAGCATATTTGACGTCATCACCAGGCTCGTCGAGATACGACCTAACCACACCTACTAGAGGCGCAGTTGTGGAAAAAATACCTACCCACACAATATCACACGCTCGGTTCCCATACAAATCGATGACCTCTTTCTTTCTACTGTGGTTAAAATTTTGAGAAAGTGGTAATATCTATTGAATGACCTTTCCTCTCTGCTCTTATTTAAAGGAAGCAAATTATAATGCTCTCCATCTATGTAACAGATATAGGTACACTATGTATGATAAGAGCGTGACCGGTAAAACTCATAGAAAAAAAAGGAATTGTCCTGTGAAATACTATAATTAAATAGCTTACTAATTGCACATTCATTCTTTATTTTTAATAAGGCGTTCAGTCTCCTGAATTATCTATAATCGCTTGGCATCTTTGAGGCATACTTTACACTAATTGTTCAGCGTAACTGCGAGGTAAAGATCTCCATATGGACTTCAGTTCTCGAGTTAGGTCAGCAATGCTAACAGTATGTATTCCTCGTTATTTTTGCTTCATCAACGCCCACACATTTTCAATTAGATTGGCATCGGGTGATTGTGAGGGCCAATCCAAAATGTCGATGCCATTTTGGGCCTTCCACGTAGTACAGACTCGACTTCGGTGTTTGAAGTCATTATCCTCTTGCAGGATCCAGGAAGCATTATGCCTTGGAAATATCTTTATAGCGGAAGGTAACAATGTTTTTTTCGTGTATTTTGATCATTTTCCGAGCGTCCAGTATACAAGTGAACAAGTGCAAATGGCCAGAACCTTGCTTTGAGAGGCATCCCCAAACATGCACCTGTACCAGGTGCTTCACGGTACGTACGAGCACTCTGTTGCCAGCCGTAGACCAAGCCCGAGTCGAGTAATTAGCTGCCCAAAACGAAGCTTCATCGAAAAATATTACATTATTCCAGTCTCGGTTTTTGTTTTCACTCGCCTGTGACATCCGCTTTTCTGTGTGTTTTTCAGTAAGGACCGATTTCTTCGCCGTACTCCGATATTTCAGTCAATTTTCAATCAAAAGTCTTCTTATTGTATCTACAGATATACCTAAACCTTTTTTCTTATGTTGTTCTTGCCCAGAACACAATGATAATAGTGGATTTTTCGAAAACATCTATAAAATCCGCTTATCGGCTGCAGAGGAGGTTGATTTTTTTTCCACGTTTTGGTAAGTCGTCGACATTTTTTGTATCAAATATCTCTTCACCCAATTGGTTACAAACGTCTTCGATTTATTCATGTACTTGGCGGCCTGACTGTGTGACATTTTAGGTCCTTTCGGATGTTTACAGAGGAACACTGCTTCATATGGTGTAGCGAAAGCGGCACTCATTTTGAAAAATGAGCTTTTGGCGGGAAACTGTCAAAAATTTATTTTTTATTTTTATAGAGAATTGTACGTCAAAGATCGTGCTATTCGGCCAGTACTTTTTTTTCTATGTGCCATTTTAAAAATTAAATTTATTCCGGTCACGAACTTGTCAAACACACTGTATATGAAGTTTCGTACTTGAAAGTGAACGTTATCCTCAAATAATACTTTGGAGTATTTCACCGTGAAGCCACTTTTGTATTATAAAAAAATCTTAGTAATAATTTTATGATTATTAATTAGTAAGTGGCTCTTTGTTAAAAATTAGTGGAAATGACATCTATTAATGTTTAATAACGAAATAAAAGTCTTAATTTAATTTAAGTGGGTTTTATTGTGCTTCAGTTTCCGTGCTAATTTTCATAAATCTAAATGTTAAAGAATTTATACAGTTTCAGCAAAGATCATTAGAATATTTATAACAGTATTTAAGACTCGTAGTGGATTATTTTTATTTCTTTATTGTAAAGTATAATAATCGTGAACATAATAAGTAGTGCCACCTATGAAAATGCGTAAAACTATAGCTGATTGCACAGCCGCCACTAATAAAATAATTATTTATTTATTTAAGTTTATTTGCATAGAATAAGTAATTTTTTACAGTCAGATTAGGTGTTACAGAGACTTAAGCTAGCTTATTCCGCTATTGGTATATTTAATACTATCATGCAAATTAATAATTATAAAAACACAGTTATTTACATAATGTCATGCTCAAAAAAATTCTTTATGTCATAATAATTTTTGTTTGCCAATAATTTACTTAACCTAGTTTTAAACTGACGAAGGGGAAGCTCCTGCATGCACTTCGGCAGCCTATTAAATATTTTAATGCACATAATAAAGCATTGTTTTGAGAACAAAGCGGTCTTGGGGACACAATCATATATCAGTCGGTTGTCATTTATTTTATTTCTTGAAGAAACTTCAAAGGTCGTCCTGAATAGATACATATGTCTTTTTACAAATAAGCACATTTCATAAATATACAGAGACGGCAAGGGAAGAATCTTTAGTTTTTTAAACATGTGCTTACAGGATTTATAGGGAGCTTCACCACATATGGCACGAATGCACTTTTTTTGGGAAATAGGCACTCTTTTAATACTTGCACAATTTCCCTATAGAACGAGACCGTATGTTAAGACTTTTATTATTTATTATGATTTTTATTTTTTGTTTTGACAGTGTTAATTAATTTTTGGGGTGACACCTACAATATCCGCACCGGGTGCCACCCATGCTAGCCACGCCACTGGCGCCAGCATCTATGCCAGTGATTGACAAAGTACGGCCCGCGGGTCAGCTCCGGCCGCGAAGGCAGGTATTTTATCCGGCCCATCGACGTTCCTACGAAATGAATAGTACCTTTATGGCCCGCCATAGTAATAATTTTGGTCCTGCAGTATAAAATAGAATAATAGATGCATAGGTAAAGGAGCCAGCTAGACTAGCCGCGTAGTTCTTTGTGCAGGTCAAAAAATTTAAAACATTTTAATTTTAAAAATTGTATAATTCTGACCCTCCTCTAAAATATCTGTAACTTTCTGGCCCCCCATGAAGACAGTTTGCCCACCACCACCACCACTGATCTATGCTAAAGAGTCTGACGTAAAAACTGCACTGCTTACCCGAACAATTTTAAGCGCTTTGGCACTTACGTCATGCGTTTTGAGCGCATTTTGACTAGCTTTCTTTCTATTGACACTCGCGTTACTGGATAGCATTGTCCTGCCTGTATGAATAAAACCATCGACTTAAGAATAAGAGGGTGAGCAAATACCCAAATAACCGACAGACCATCTTAGGCCATATGCGGCTCGTTTAGCATGACCCAGCAAATTGAACCAACGGTATCTGTCACATAAGAACAATCAACATTATTTAGAACAGCCAGCGACGGTGGAACTAATCAGTTGCGCATACGCCGCATAGGTTATAGTTGTACTTTTATTACACTAGGTGGTTTTCAGTGTGAATACAATGGAGCGGAAAAGGATTTTTGTGATAATGTGGTGAGTAATTTTTGAAAGCTAGTAAAATAAAAAAACGTGCTTACAATGAGGGCTAAAATGATCGATCAATTGCAGCTTTTTACAAAAAGAATTAAGACACTGTTTGAACTGCCAATTCTACATTCTATCATGAAAGATAAGATAGACGGGAAATCTCTTTCTATAATCCCTTGGCCAAGCTTTAGATTTTGTATTGCGAGGGCAGACAGGGGTCATCTGCCATCTTGTGACTCATTTGATAGCTACATAGCTACATAATTATCATTCTTCTTCTCATCATAACCACCGTGCTTTGATTTTCGGTACGCGATCGCCACTCTATAGCCTTACGGCCCCAACGGCCATCAGTTCTACGATTAATGTGCCTCGCCCACTGCCTTTTAAGGTATTCAATTTGCTGAGCCATATCGGTAACTTTAGTTCTTCTACGGATCTCCTCATTTCTGATTCGATCTCGCAGGGATACTTCAAGCATAGCTCTTTCCATTGCCCTTTGAGCGACCTTGAATCTTTTTATGAGGCCCCAAATCTCAGTTCCATACGTCATCCTTGCAACACACACTTTCTTGTTTAGGTGAAAGAAAATAATAAAATTTACTGTAATAAGAGACGTATTATATAATTGTACGGGAGCTTATTTTTTCTTGCTAAGGCCTTTCTTAAATAAACCAATTACAGCAGTACTGAAAAAGATGTTTTTTTTTTCAGTGGCCTGATTGGTTGTTGTCTTGGAGGCCATAAAGAAAAGAGAACGCTTATTTTTCCACCCACGAGTCTTTACGGAGTAAGTTTTTTTTTTTCGAAAATTAAACAATACTATTTTAATTGAAAAGCATTTCTCAGTGTTCTATATTGTTGTCGAAGTTGACGACATTTTGTTTCCGGAACATGTATTTCGATTTTGTTATTTCTAATGGTGTTGTGCGCTATTATTAAATAAGACCCGTTTTGAAATATCACCTATTTAAATTCTCGTTTGTTCAATTACAGATCTTCTTGGCCATTGCTGTGCCTATAGACATTCCAGATAAG
>OY829521.1:13487971-13559448 GCA_963691665.1 Clepsis dumicolana
AAGAATTAGTAGTCTTAAAGGCAACATTGATGTTATTTGATTTTAAAATATTATAAATCTTGTCAGACAACCGGCCAACATAAGTAATACTAGATCTAAATTTGTTAGTAGGCTGAGATGGCAACGCAGAGTAAAGCATGCTATTCACTATCCGTCCCTGCTTCTTTTGAACCAGACTATTAACCATTGCTGTACTATAACCATTTGTTGTTGCTATCTGATATATAGTATGTAACTCAGAATCATAATGCTCTTTCGAAAGAGGTACAGTTAGTAGTCTATGTACATAACAATGGAAAGCAGCCAGTTTATGCTGCCATGGGTGAGTAGAATTTGCAGGTATGACAGTATCTGTGTACGTAGGCTTACGGTAAATTTGAAACTGGTGCCTATTATTTACTCTTGTAATAGTTAAATCCAGAAAATTTAATGAACGATTTTCCTCTAATTCTCGTTTGAACTTTATTTTTGGATGTTTGTTATTGAGAGCACTAATAAACAAATCTAGCTGCCTCATACTCCCCTTCCAACATAAAATTAAATCATCAACATACCTATAATAATATACTAAATTGCTGTTCCCCACTATATATTGTTTTTCAAAGTTATCCATAAAAACGTCAGCCATTAAAGGACTAAGAGGTGACCCCATTGCTAAACCATCACTCTGCAAATAATATTGACCATTAAATCTGAAATAATTTTGTTTCATGCATAAAGTTACTAATTCTATTAACTCACAAACCTCCCCCGGATGTAAACGCTTCCTTTCTAAGTGACATCTAAGAATATTTAAGGTTTCACTATATGGTACGTTGGTAAACAAACTATCCACATCTAAAGAAAGTAATGTTGAGTTTGGCGGTATATTAATGTCTTTAATTTTATTTACTAAATCTGAACTATTCTTTAAACTATATATTGGCTTAAAAGAAGATTTTTCCCGAACAATGCTATTTAACTTCCTCGCTACTTTATACGCTGGAGCACTCACGTATGAAACAACAGGGCGAACAGGAACACCATCCTTGTGAATTTTAGGTAAACCATATAAAATTGGTGCCTGCGGATTCATAGGAATCACATTGCTCCTCTTTTGTTCGGTGTCAAAGGTAAATGCAGAATTTTTCAGAAGGTTTTTTAGGTCTTTATGAAACGCGTTCTAGACTTTGTAATAACAAAGAAAAGGTGGATAAAGGGAACAGGTCGGGCGTATATAAACTCACTTGTGGCGACTGTAGTCAAGTATACATTGGACAAACCGGTCGAAGCTTTGATACTAGATTTAAAGAGCATGTCTCGTCATATAGGCATGATCATCCAGAGAAATCAAACTTTGCCAAGCATTTATTAGAAACGAATCATTCGTTGTTAGACTCAGATACGTACGAAATTTTACATTATTGTGATAAGGGTTTGCGGCTATCGGTTTTAGAACAATTGGAAATAATTAGGTACAACAACATGGGGTCTATTATTAATGAACAAGTTAATTTGGTTTCTTCGCCTTTGTTACGACTTGGTTCTAATTTTAATAATGTGTCATAGTAATAATGAGAACATGACTTCTCTTTTTACCGTACTCGGTTAAAAATAACGGGGTACCTGGCGTAGATTAAAAATAAAAATAAAAAGGGTAGTTTGGAATTCATTTCTTAAAAAAAGGGTAGTTTAGGACTTACATAAAAGGGTAGTTTGGAATTTATAAAATATTAGTGGGTACGTTGGTTTTGTCATTAACTAAGTTGAGTACATGGTTTACATATGTCAGTAGTGGAAGTGGTGGCATGTTGAGCGGTTGTTGTTGTGCTTCGTAAATGGCCTCGTGGAGAGTGCCGAAACGCGTCAGCGTTTAGTATAGTGGTGGTGGTGATAGTTGGGTCTGTGTGGCATGTGTTGATTCGTGTAGCAGTGGAGGTGGAGGTGTTGCATGGAAACATACATTTGCCGCACAGATATAACTATTTGTCATTAGTGGTCGCGGGTGAGCAAAGTAATTGTTTTTTAGTTCATAGATATTTATTCAGTTTTCATCGTGTTACTTGTAACGTCAGTTCGTAACTTGTTTTTAGAAAAAAATGCTTTGTGCCTAGTTTCTTGCGACGCGTAATATTCTTCTTGGCAATTATACTACTTCCGAAAACACTGTGGGACTCAAAAATGGCGTTAAAAAGAGTATTTGACTGCCTATTTACATAATTAAGAAAAAGCACCTTCTTTAAGACTTCTCACTTCACGTAGCAACCAGCACAAAGAAACATCAAGTGAATAGGAATGTAAGCGTTTTATAAGACCCCACTAAAGCCCGAAATTAAAGTTAATATAATCCAAACAAGTCGCCCTTCTGTTTTTCCGGGCCGCATGAATATGTAACAACGTCCGAACACACAAATGGAATGATTGCTCTTTACTCCAGATTAAACATCTGATTTCCTCCCGAATTCATTGCACATTTTAACGAGGTTTTCTATAGCTTAATGTTTTCTTGTAGACACGGAAGGCAAACGAACAAGCATGGCACCTGTGCCCGGAGTGCGAATATTCGAATCCTACATAACGTTACTATCTAGTCGATTAGGTTACGTAGAATTCGTTCAAATCCACAAGTTCTTGTCCGTTCTCTGGACTTGCATCTTCAGGCGGACAGAGAGGTCTGCGCGTTCAACGTGCGCACTCACTTTATGTGTTGATGTTTCCTATGACACGTATCTCGTAGCAGGATCATCTAGGTTAGGATTCCAAACCAACAGTAAAATAGAATACTACCACCAAGATGACGAGACGACCTGGTAAAGACCGCGGGATCACGGGATCACAAGACAGGTCTGAGTGGAGAGCCTTGGGAAAAGCCTATGTCCAGCAGTGGACGTCTTTCGGCTGACGTGATGATGATGAGTAGTGTATTACTCACCTCATTGTCCTTGTCGGCGTCCTTGATGTGTTGCGCGATGAACCTCACGCTCTGCAGCGCAGCCGCCACTTCTGGCGAGAGATGGCGAGGCAGCATGTTTTCGGATTCAGTCACTGTTCGAGTTAAAGCTATGATTACTGCAGACACTTGGGTATCTGGGTAAGGTCTGAGCTATACTGACGGAAACAGCACGTGAGAGAGAAAGAGATAGACGTTTATTCACGGGAAGAAACAAGACTGTATAGAAATAATGAGTGAAGGATAACTCACTCATGTGATCAAATTCAGCTCTTTGGAATTCGCATTGTGGATAATAGCGAATAGGAAGAAACAATAATGGCATAAACATCGAATAGGTAATCCATTTGTGCAAATTGTTTATAAAAGGGATAAAGTATTCATGAATGTCATTTACAAAGAATAAATAATCTTTCACTGTTAATCATTGGTCATTGTACTATTCTACAAGGGGGACCTGTACCAAACAGTGGATGCTTCCCAGCTGAAGAAGATGATGTCTTACCAGAAGGTCGCTGGTGGGTGCTGGCAGCCAGCATATCGTCTTCAGGGTTGGGAGACTTTCTGTAATCCCCGTTGTCACTGTTCTTCGCATCACCGAAAGCATCAGTCAGGCTGTCTCGGCTGAAAAATCAGCTTCAATTAGGACGGCAGACGAAATGGCTTCATTCTGAACGCAGTTGTTCAGGTAAGGAAAATTTTGTAAAAAAATATTTGGGTTATATTTTATTACCTATACCTAATGATCCTAATAACTTTAGGAAAATCAACACAAAAGTTATCAATTTAAATGAAGTAAGTTAAGTACATGATTACCATGTTTGTACCTAATTAAAAAGTATAAACGAAAAACAGGCGAATAAATTAACCTTACCCAAAAGTATTTTTAAAAACAGTCTTCTTTATTTTACTCGTAAGCAGTGGATTATCCGATTTCCCCACTTACATAATTAACACAGTTTCTGTTTCTAAAATTGGGAAATTGTTATTGCTAGACTAAAATTGTGTTTTTTAAAAGATAAGGTGCCGTTTAGTGTGGTCCAAAAATAAGACGCGATATTGCAACACAACGGCTTGCAGCAGAAATACTGCGCTGCACGGAAATGCTTTCAGTGCTATTAATTTTAGATTGGAAGGATCCTTTCTGAAACGGTCTCAGTATGTCCTCGTATTTCAGTGATTTATTTCATCATCATCATCATCATGTCAGCCGAAAGACGTCCACTGCTGGACATAGGCCTCCCCCAAGGCTCTCCACTCAGACCGGTCTTGTGCTTTCCGCATCCACCGCGGTCCCGCAATCCTTACCAGGTCGTCGCTCCATCTTGTTGGAGGCCTACCAACAGCTCGTCTCCCGGTGATTTATTTACAAAATTATAATAGAACCTAAGTGTTGCTCGCGATTTTGTTTTCTACAGAATTCGGTACTACGCAACTACGCGGGAACTGTGCAATACTCCGAGACAAAAGTCAAAAGGGGATAACGTGTCATGATGTGAATTGGAGGAGAAGGAGAAGGAAATTAATTAAAAAGGATGTAAGTATAAAGACGTGTTGATGTTCAACTTTATTAAAAGAAAGAAAACACATGAAACAATTGTACAAAAACAACTAAAGATAAAAGATGTTAGGTAAGCTGAATAACGGTGATGGAGGGCTTACATTATTAGTGCCTGCTAGGAGTTTTAGGGTAGAAGTGGTCGGGGCGGAGGAGGAAGGTGAAGGCGGCCCGGAGCCGTCGGTGCCTTGGAAAAGTAAAAAGCGCTAGTACGAAAAATCCAACTTTCTGCATGATACGTGCTACAAAAAGTACCAATTTTTGAGCAACTGTATTAAACAGGAGTATTTTACCTCATCTCAAGCTCGTTGGTGTATCCGTTGGAGACGAAGGTATCATCATAATCAGGGAGGGAGTACTTGGTCCGCCGCATCATCAGGAGCTTCGGCATCAGCTGAAGGAAGAGCTTCTTCATCCAGGGTGACATGGTGTGGGTCGATGGGGACCTGGGGTGGAGTGACGTGTTAGTACTAAGTACATCGTAGGGTGGTTTAAGAAGTAGATTGCTGTGCCCTAAGCACGACTTGTCGAATCCTGCGTTACGTTACGGTTATCGTATAGAGATCGAGAAATCTCATACAAAATTTTTGTTCCAAATACGCTCACAGGCGGGCGGTGTTCCAAACGTCATACAAACTCGGTATAGTTTACTATTCGATTTTACGTGACGCAGGATTCGACAAGTCGTGCTTAGGGCACAGGAATCGGAGAGAAGAGCTGGCCCCTATTTCTATTCTATTTGGTAATTTATTAATTTATTGCCATCACAAAGACACTTTTCGACAAAAGAGCGGTTTTTGATGGCTTAAAACTAATTCCTCCATGCTGACGTATACTATAAAATTTTGAGAATTGGTGTATATTAATATTACCTACATCTGATATAAGTTGACATTTATTTTATACGACGAGGAAGGCAAACAAGCAAGTGGGTCTCATGATGGTAAGTGATCACCACTGCCCATAGACACCCGCAACCGCGGAGGGTTTGCAGATGCGTTGCCAACCTAGAGAGCTAAGATAAAATTCCTCTTGTGCCCGTAATTACACCGGCTGTCTTAATCTCCACACCGGAACACAACAGTGCAAGCTTAGCGGCAGGATTAGCGAGTAAGATGGTGGTAGCGATCCGGACGAACCTCGCACAAGGACGGGTCTCATAAATATAGAGGCAGGGTAGAGTCAATATCTTCAAGTTTATGAAATGAGGTACTAGTTAGCTACAGCAGGATAATTATCTTACAGGAATAGCATAGCATAGACATTGGCATTTATCTTTGTTTTATCGACTTTGTAGGTCTAGCACAACTCACAGTGCGACTTCTATCTCGCGCGAGAACAACTGCCCGTCCTTTTCTATCACTCAGAATGCAACGGGACGGGTAATATAATCTCGAACGACAAACAGAGTCGCAGCCAGTCGTGCTAGCCCTGCAGCTCTTACTCAGTATTCGTGTATGAGTACGCAATAGTCCGCTGCTCTATCTATAGACAGCTGCGCCATCAAATTTAATCACGTGACATGAGTGTAACTGCGCCATAATATTACCATAGCACATTGACCGGGTAACGATAGTTCATTATGCACTAGAATCTCAGAATATAGAACAAACCAGAACCCGCGAGCGTACCTAAAAGTCAGGCAACTAAAACTGTGCCCTTATCGTAATCAAAAAGCACAAAATACGTCTCGATCGCGTTTGCGTTAAAGTGTCAAATAATATGAGAATTGTTAAACGCGAACGCGATCGAGACGTATATCTTGGCCTGGTCGGCGATTACACTAGGCGCTCTACTCTTAAATAGAGTATAGTTTGGCATAGGCATCTCCGTGCACACAGCGTATCGTGACGTGTTGTGCGAATGACAATACTAATGAATACCTTCTTGTGACGTTTTTAACCGACTTCAAAAAAGGAGGAGGTTCTACGTTCCACTGTGTATTTCACTGTGTGTTCCACATGTATTTTTTTTTGTGTATGTATATCGATTACTCCGTCAATTGTAGACCGATTTTCAAAATTCTTTTTTTCCCAGGGAAATCGAGGGCAACCCTCAAATTTTACAGGCACGTACTATGTGTTTTATATATTTTCTAAGGTTATTCAAGTATTTGCGTCTGGTAGTCATCATTTCATGATGATGAACTGATGATGGAAGGTACAGCTCCTTAGCGGTTAGGAGTTGGAGGATAATTCTGAAAATGTTAAATAATTATTCGAAAGGGTATACTCCTGAGGTGGTCCCACTGTCACCAAGTCATGATCTGATGATGGGATCTGAGGGAAATCGAGGGCAACCCTCAAATTTTATAGGCACGTATCATGTGTTTCATATATTTTCTAAGGCTATTCAAGTATTTGCGTCCGGTAGACATCATCTCATGTTGATGAGCTGATGATGGAAGGTACAACTCCTTAACGGTTAGGAGTTGGAGGATAATTCCGAAAATGTTAAATCAACGTAAAATAATCCTCTGAAATAATGATGAAAGAATAAAATAAAATAAAATGCGTTTATTTCGGACAACAGAAACTAAAGCCTGAAGTTTTATGGCCTAGCACTAATTACATACAGAAATGCCGTTGGGCTTATAAAAAACAGAATACGATTAAATTTCAAGTATGAACGGGTAGCGAAATCAATAAAGAACGCGGCGTCTGGTCTAAGTGGTTTATTCTGTATTCTGGCACTAGAATTGACAAATACAATCGACGATCTTGGGAATTAAAGGCAGCCTTAGCTACACGGAACTAAGTTGGGATAAGAGATACGCCCTTGTACTTGTATCTCATTGTTTGTAACTTGTCTTTATTTTCAACCCCCGCCGAAAAAGAGGGGTGTTATAAGTTTGACCTGTGGCATCATAGCTCTCAAACAGATGGACCGATCTCTATGCAGTTTCTTTTAGTCTAAACCTAGTTTAATCGAGATGGTTCTTAGCTAAGCTTCATTAAAATCGGTTAACCCGTTTTTGAAATATTGAACTTTGAAATGACAATGTCGGGTTTTTCTCAACTTTTTTAAGCTGGTTAGGTTAGGTTATTGACTGTATTTTTAACCGACTTCATATTCTGAAGAATTGCCAAACTTAATTGGCAGTAGGCGGGGCTCATTGCTCGCAGGGCTGATGGCCGATGGGGTCAGAAAGTTCTCGAATGGCGTCCACGGACCGGGAGACGAGCTGTCGGTAGGCCTCCAACAAGATGGAGCGACGTCCTGGTGAAGATCTCGGGATCGCGGTGGATGCGGACAGCACAAGACTGGTCTGAGTGGAGAGCCTATGTTCAGGCCTATGTCCAGCAGTGGACGTCTTTCAGCTGACATGATGATGATGATGAACCGACTTCAAAAAAGGAGGAGGTTCTATGTTCCACTGTATGTTTTTTTATGTATGTACATCGATTACTCCGTCAACTGTTTATCAATTTTCAAAATTTTGCTCTGAAAGGCTTTCTTTATCTGCTGCAATAAAGAGCTTTTTCGACGCCAGCGTCGAAAGAGTTTTCTCATTATCACATTATCATAAAGAACACACACATTATGAAAGAGTTTTCTTTCTAATTACACCTAACTTGACCTTATCTTTCGATTTAAAAACATAATAATGACACGTTCAGATTTGTTATTAATAACATTTAATTAACGAGTCACATGTTGAATAATCATGACCTCCCTAAAATAATTGTACCCCTCCTCCAGTCTAGCACAATTTGTCGCGACAAATTATTCCAACTAATAGCGTTTATCGCCCGATCTGCGCCGTATATCACGCGTTCTATTATTGTAACGACAAAATAACAATGCGAGCTGTAATTTATGTCGACGCCATTCCCACTTGCGGTGCAGCCTGCGCTAAAAATAGATGTGGTTAGGTTTTGAACTGTCGGTTTAAACAGCCTACACTTTAACTATAAGTGTTCTGTTCAAAAATCCAAATGGTTCTACAAATTTAAAATAAAACTACTGTGAGATTCAATCATAGTGAAATAAACGGGTATCTCAGAAGAAGGAGTACGGTTGAACTCAAGTCTCAACTCAAGTTTTTATTTTTGCCGTTTTCCCGTTGAATATCTATTATACTTTTTAAATACTCACTGAAATTTGGATACAGAGAAAAAAAACCGAAAACGCTAACCACGAGAATCGAACCCGAATCCTCGACAATCTATGTCACGTGCTATATCACTCCTACACTACGGTTAGCATAGGAAAACACTTTGGCTTTTTTACATGGAAAAAATTCAACGTGTTCAACGGGAACTCAAATTCAATGGAAGACACGTTGACTTTTTTCCATGTAAAATTACAAAATGTAACTAGGTTGGTATTTACATGGAAAAAAATCAACGTGTTTCCCTATGCTAACCGTAGCGTAAGGGTGATAGTGATAGCAAGCGACACAGAATGTCGAGGACCCGGGTTCCATTCCCGGTGTTAACGTTTTCTAGTTTTTTTTTTTCTGTGTAAGTATTCATGTTTCAGTGAGTATTTAAAAAGTGTAATTGAAGTACGGATTAGTCCGAAACAATTCGGGCTATACTCGACTGATATACCTGAGTGATCCTTTTATTCCAATTTAATCGGTGTGCATTAAGTACTATGTGGTATCAAAAACCGGTGAAGTTATTCTCTAATGTAATAACATCACCGAACTTTCCTTTTAATTATTTCACTTTAGTCGATGTGCATTAAGTCACTCTGTAGTATCAAAGTCCTTTGAAGTTATTCTCTAATGTAATAACTTCACCGAACTTCGATACATTTTGACCGCGTAACCGTACATGCATAGCAGCATCCTCCAGCAGTGTAGTGCCGCCATATTTCACTTACATTGTTCAGTTATCGAAGCGACAGTGTAACAATGAGGCCGGTGATATATGCTGGCCTTTATTTGGCACCAGTTTAAGGCACGTTTTATGAAAACTATTTTTATCTAGTGCGTCTTTGTCGATGCGTAAATTTTTCGTTTGCTTAGTGCGAGCGCTGCAAGTACCCTCACGGATAGGTATTTGCTAATTGAAGGGTGCACGGGAAAAGAACATTGTGTTTTCACTTTTTTTTAAACGAGATTTTAATCTCAAAATGTAGACCTGTCAATAAACTATCAGTTACCACTCAGTTACAGATACAAAACATTTATGTAACTTGTCTTTTTTTTAACACTTTAAAAAGGTTTTATGGCTAATTGCAGCGTTTGCAATAACTCAAAAAGTTGCTACTAAAAGTTACTACTCAAAAAGTCTCGGAACATTCTGTATTATTTTAAATACATTACGTTATTTTTCTAGTTCATTGTGGTAAAGACAAGTAGTCAGCACTTAATATTTTTTCATCGCGATGAAAATTGTAGTTCCAGTTAGTTCACAGAGAGTGGAAATAAAAACCCTTATTACCATGCAGCCCATTCTTGCATACAGGATGGTCATAAATCCTTCTATTGTTGGCTCTTTGTTGCATGATACCTTTATTCAGTGCCCATGAAATTGGAAATTATGAAGATGGTGGAATTTACTGAGAATTTAGATTTTGCGGTTTAAAATTTAGTTTACGGCCATCTTTGAAGATTATAGGTAGTGAAATAAAACAGATTACTCACGTACGTAACACGAGTTTAGTCGGACTGTTTTGGACTAATTCGTAGTCCTTCCTCTGGGAGCGCACGACCCAGCGGCAACGAGACGAGGCCTGAGAGGAGGCCTGTGCCCAGCAGTGGGACGTTAGAAAGGCTAGTGATGATGATGTCTAATCTTACCTGAAGTGCACATTGAGCACTAGCACAGTCATCCATACGCTCAGCGATACCAGTATCATGGTGAACAGCAGGTACTTGCCCAACAGTGGGATGGCCAGTGACGTGGGCGGTATGATCTCCGCCAGCAGCAGGAAGAACACCGTCAGGGATACCAGGATTGAGATACTAAGGGATATCTAGAAAGAGGGGGAGTTCGTTGATACGCGTAGCTTGGGCGTTGTTGAAAAAAAGGTTGTTGATTTGTGTTGGTGGCTGAAGTTGTTAAGTTTTCAGGTTGGATTGAGTGTGGGTAAAGGCTGCACTGCATGTTACTTGATATTTACTACAATTTCCGCTATTGAGGTTAATGCAACCGACAGTTTGACAACCAGGAAATTATTGATTGCAGGAAGGTAGGATATATAATAATGCCGTTATAATAATGCTATTCACTTTACAAAACTAACTCGCGTTATTCAATACATTATCAGTGCACTAAATTGTACCAACTGCAATGTAGCTTCTACACCCACCCTGAAAACCCAACTTCACGTCAAACAAATGATATTCAAGACCACGCGCTCCAACGCCACCCCCTCACAACTCGCCAATTACCTGAAATGCACATTCAGTATGCACACAGTGACCCAAACGCTGAGCGATACGAGGATCATGGTGAAGAGCAGGTACTTCCCAAGCAGGGGTATCGCCAGGGAGGTCGGCGGGATGATCTCGGCGAGACCCAGGAAGAAAACAGTCAGGGACACCAAGATGGAGATGCAGAGCGAGATCTGAGGAGAAGTCCTTTTTGAGTCAGTTATTGTGTCCAGGAATATACTGGAGACAGAAGGCGCTTTTATGTTTCGGTCTTCCGTCCAAATCTGTGGGAAGGCCGTGGGAAAAACAAACAAAGGCAGTAGAAGGCAGAAGCTTAGACAGGGTAGTGTGGTAGTGTCCCCAGATACAGCCTCACACAATTGTCTCCCCATTTGGCTGAGCTTTCATTAAGGGAAGTCGGAGCGCTAATGTGCAGAAAACCAATTACTTAGGACGACTTGCACCGCCTGGATCAGACACTATCGCGGAGTTAGGATCAGACGATACAAATACGTCAAGTTAACCTCGGGTTAGTGCCTAACCCAGGTTTGTGCAAGTCGGCCTTATTCACGTTAAAGCGGGGCGAGATGTAATGCGAGATTCAACTAATGCGATTGGTCGATTTTTTCGCCTCCGGCTCCGGCTGTAGCCCATTCCGTGCGAAACATAAAAGCGCCCAAAAGAAATGCATCAAGTTTCTGAAATTTGATACGTTTCGTTAGTCTCTCGGTATATTATGAAAAAGAAGCCATTATTGTTCTGCTGACGCTTTCAGTAACGCTTTCATCATTGTTAAGATGACATTGAACGTCATTATTGTCTTTCCACGGACTGAAGGAAAATTATTTATCAGTCTTTAGGAAAATCACAACTCCTATCAACTTCTAAATAGAATTGAACTTGCATGACCCAGCCTTAATGCAGCATCTTTTCTATTGATACAGATTTAGAAGATCATGATAACCTAGAAAGCCACGATGTACATCACGCAAGCCTGCTTAAAGATAGACCTTTGGTTTAACTATGGATGCCATTTTGATCTCAGCCTCGTCAGCCTTGGCAAAAGGTATAAAGTTCCTTTAAAACCGTCTCGTGGAAAGACAATAATACTTAACAAAAAATACCATGAATGAATACTGATACACTAAGCACGCACACAATCTAATTAATAAATCAAAAAAGACTCCGACTCAACATTTCAATGTCCAATGTAATTTTTTTAAAGTAGTCGAAACCTTTACTAAAAGCTTCGATTGCTGGCCTCTATTTCATCAACGTTAAAAATGTCGTTTACAATGACAAATTGACCTATATTTCATTACCCATATAAAGCGCGCTAAAACAAAAACTCTTCATTATCATGATACTCGGGACTTAATCGCGTAAAAAACTTTTATATTTAAATTCGTATATTTAAAATCAAATATCGTCTCATAAATCGCTGGATGTTGTGAGTGTTGTGTGTCGGACTGGTGGCAACCCTGGTGAAAAAACTAATAAAAAAGACCAAGTGCGGGTAGTTCGAGGAACCCGTGCAGCTAGGAGATGTTGATACCCGCCTTTTCAGTCCCTTCGAGACCATGGATGCAACGTCGCGTCCGAAACGTCGAGGTATTTAAATTCAAATTTAAATATAAAAGTTTTTTACGCGATTAAGTCCCGAGTATCATGATAATGTGTGAAAATCGCGATAGTTTAAATCAATACAAAAAACTCTTCATGCCAGCAATTGACATCGAATTGTCATTGAAACGCTAGGATGCAGAAAGCACAGACCGGTCTGAGTGGAGTGCCTTGGGGGAGGCCGCCGTCCAGCAGTGGACGTCCTTCGGTTTATATGATGATGATGATGGCATTGAAACTGACATTGGTAATGATGGTGAAATAGGTGGCAGTCTAAAAATGAAACAAAACCTTGAAATTATGACCCAACGAATGGATAACAGCAAACAAGACAATGGAATGGAAGGCAATGGATGGAGGATGGAGGGACATGCCCCTACTTGGTTCTACAGCAAAACGAAAATAAGTAATTGATAATTGGACAAGAAAATAATAATTGTAAAATTCAAACGATTATCTCATTGCTGGTGGTTGCGGTCTTCTTTTTTTTATTCCCAGACATTTTTTATCCCATACCAGCAACTAATAAAGTTAAAATTTCTTTACTTACTGCAAGTATACTTTTTAATTCATCTTTGCATAATGTACTGGAGTTGTTTATATCGATGCTAAGTTATTACTTATACTGTAACTCCATTTACATATTAATAACACCATTCAATCATATATTTTGGGGGAAAAAAGTGCATTTGTAGTAAGCATGAAAACACATCTTTCTTTTGCAACCTTATTTTAAAACCATGCACTACACCAGAGTAGCATTTACAAAACATTACCAATCCAAAACACTTTCAAAAATCATCGAGACGCAAAAGAAGCTTCTTGCAATGCATTACTTTAAAAGCTTCATGATACCTACTTCTGTGTCATAAGTTCTGACGTTACTCATGAGCTAACTAAGGTAAGGTGATCTATGCTACAGCAGTGGGCCCAAAAATTTCCTTTCCGTTGGAATCTAATTTACAATATTGTCGGATACTTTTGCACCTACAGTACATTAGACTTGTCGAATCCTGCGTAACGTTACGGTTATCGTATCGAGATCGAGAAACCTCATACAAAATTTTAGTTCCAAATACGCTCACGGGCGGGCGCTGTTCCAAACGTCATACAAACTCGATAACGTTTACTATTCGTTTTTACGTGACGCAGCTTTCGAATATTCGCGGGCCACTGTTTCCGAATTTTCAGAAAATAAAAAAGGCATTGCCCTCAATACGCTTCAACTTGTTTCCGTCAACAATCTCAAAGTAATCCTTTTGAAAAGATTAAATTCGAAGTTCCCACACGATTCGCTTACCTTTTCACCAGAGTCAGATGGTAGGTAGAATACTAAGACTGTTAGGAACGTGAGGCCGACGCAGGGAATTATAAGATTCACTGTGTAGAATAAGGTCTTTCGGCGCATGGTCAGTTTAAATGTTATATCTGGAACAAAGAATGACATGATTTAGCTCTTGAGGAGTGTCGCAATTGAAGCAGGCGGTTGTTTTTGCGATAAACCCTACGTTAAACGCGATGCGTTTGACGGACGTCATTTTACATCAGATAATTTAATTACCAAACGTTGTTTAACGCGGTGAAGCAGCATTGAACGTACAAGGCAAAAGTTGATCGCATGCGTCTAACGCTGCAATTTCCACACAATACAGCCGTGCGCTTAAGAAATCTCACCCCAGACCAGACAAATCTTTTGTCTGAGCCAGTCTGAGGACAGCGGTCTAGAACATGGCACTAAGCACTATTTAAAAACTTTTTCTTTGGTGACTGGAAATGAAGTCGCATTAGAAATTATGAAAGCCCTAAGTAGTACCGCTACTCTAAGAAAAAAATTATTAGTATTAGTTACTTACTTTATAAACCACCTGCATGCCTTTCTCTTTTTTATTTATGTACACTAGATAATTTTTGTAAATTCCCTTACAATGTCTTTACTACAGCAAAAAGTATATCTTCTAGTAACGTATAGCCTCCTGTCCTATAATTACGACATACCAGAAAATGGTTCCTTGGGGCAGCAAGGATAATACTCCTCGTTCCTCGTCGCTGGCACCTCTAAGATATCCCACTCGACAGAGAGGTAGAACTCGCTGAGGTCAATGCCCACGTGGACCAGACTGCTGCCCTGCTGCTGATCCATGTGCTTTAAGTCAACCTGAGGATTAGGAAGAAGTACTTTAAATTCTAGGAGTAATAAATTAGATGAAATCTACCAACAGCATCAAAAAATTTCGAAAAATGCATTATAAATCGTGTCTATCACTTTTTAGAGAAATATAACTATTTAGATGAAAACCAGTATGGATTTAGGAAGCACCGCTCAACGTCCCAAGCAGTTTACGAATACATAATAAGCATCTTAAGTCACATAAATAATAGATCATATAGCGTAGGGCTCCTGTTAGACATGACAAAAGCATACGAAAAAAAGTCCCATGAAATATTACTTAATAAATTGTATGGCATGGGAATACGCGGTCTCGCCCATAATTGGTTCAAATCCTACCTCCAAAATCGGAAACAATGCGTACAGATAGAATGTATTGATGATAAATCGGCAGACATCAAGACCGTTACGTCAAAAATTAGAAATACAACATGTTCTATTCCCCAGGGAAGCGTCTGTGGTTGTCTCCTATTTCTAGTGTATATAAATGACCTGCCGAAAAGTCTAGACACCAATACTACCTGCGTTATGTTTGCCGACGATGTCTCTCTTTTATTTAATTGCAAAAACAGCTCCGAGAGTAACTCTTTTCTTAAAAAGAATTTTATAACCGTAAAAAATTGGCTTGGTGACCATAACTTAGAAATTAACTTAAATAAAACCAAAATTATACAATTTAAACCTATACAAAAAAAAACCTTTGGAATTAAATTTAGAAATAAATTCATATAAGATAGAAGAAGTTCAAGAATTTAACTTATTGGGCATAACAATAGACCCCGCCGTAAGTTGGAAAGCACACGTCCAAAACATTAAAACAAAAATGTCTAAATTTTTATATGCGCTTAATATATTAAAAACTAATACAGATTAAAATGTGCACTATCTGCGTACTACGCATATGCCTATGCATGGCTCCGCTACGCCGTGGTGCAAAAGAAATGCATTCGTATTCTGGCAAATGTGCGTGTCCCAAACAGTTGCCGCCGCACTGTACCCAACTTACACTGCTGACCCTGCCCTGTATCTATATATTACAAGCTACTCTTTTTGTTCGTGAAAATCCACATTTATTCCAATTAAAGCAAGATAAGAAAAACACTAGAGCGCGTTAGAAATAAATTATAATTACCAAAAACTAATCTGGAGATGTGTAAAAAGAGCCCCCATTATAAATGTATTTTAATAAGTAATAAAATCCCCAATCGAATAAAATTAGAATCCCGAAATAAATTATTTAAAAGAAAATTGGAAAATTTATTGATTGATAAGTGTTATTACTCGGTTAAGGACTTTCTTAATGATGATAGTTTATAACATCTAAATACAATTCTAGTACAGTTACATTATAATAAGTTTAGTTCATAAGTCCAAATTGTGTGCCCTTACAGGGTGTCATGTTCTGACTCATAACATTTTATAACATCCAAATTGCGTACATGACTTTACAATGATTAAATGAAATGAATGAAATGAAATGAAATTACATTAGATACTTTAAGCCACCGTTGGGATGATTTTGAATAGTGGCTTTTCTCCGCTAGTGGCTTCGCTCCAATCATCCAATGAACAGTGAGCTTTAGTCAACTATCAGATCTACATGTGTTAATTGTAAGCGTCAACAATGCCAAATACCTCAGAAAAACACACGTTCCCTTTAGATACGTTTTTTGTTCCCTGTGTACGTGTGTTGTGTACGGTTTTGGTTAATTTTTGGTCCCTCTGAAAATCAGCGCCGTAGTGGCTGATAGGGATCCTCTCCAACGTCAAATGTTCTTATCTTTTAATTGTTTTATTTTTATTTGTGAAATTGTGTGCCGTTGAATAAACATTTTTCTTTCCTACCTTCTTAAGTGTCCCTCTTGCACTCAAGATTGCCAGTCAGCTCGTTGAACGTAAACTCTTCCTTTCGTATGATAGCTAAACACAATTGTACGAGGATCTTCTTCCTGGTCTGTCTACTTTCATCTTACGCCTTTCCGTTTTGAGTTAACCAGAAAAGAAGACTAGGTTCCTACCTGTGCACCACTGTAAGTCCAGGAGCCAAACTTCATGAAGCAAGTCTGCTCGTCAAATGGAAAGTACTCGACATTGATCTCACATGAAGATTTGTAGATCGCTGGGGGTTTCCAGTTCACCTCGCCCGTGTATTTCAGGGTTGCCTTCGTCATTAGAGTCACCTGGAAATGTAACAATTATAAGGTGAGTCATTGGTATTTGACCTCTGTTTGTTATCTTGCCCCAACTTGCGTGTAACCCCGCTAGTTAAATAAGTACTTACTTGTACAGATTAGGCGCTTATAGACATAATCTTAACTGTACCTACTTTTACGAAAACCCTTGACAAGAAAAGTGAATATTTATCTACCTACAACATTGTAAGTTCCCATTCTCTCAATTTTATAGCTGGCATTACAAAGCCGTTGGTGTTCTAGAAAAAATGTGTTTCCGCTTTACAAATCTTGGAGGTAAAAAAATAATACACTTAACTAATTTTCCTTATTTCATTAACCTATAATTATCATAAATGTGTACTTACTTCATAATTCCCGTCCCAGTTGTTGTAAAGCACGATGTCAGGAAGCCAGATGTGTTCAGAAGGGACATACAGCATCTCAACGCCACCGTAGTCGTCTGGGTTCCACTGCAGCTTATAGTCGAACCATTTCTGGAACACAATACGCTACCTCACAAACTGTTCCATCTGTCCTTCTCTAAAATGTTAAGTCATCCGAAGATCATTAATATCTTACTGTGTCTCAGTCACTCATGTTTCTGTCTTCTCAGAATCCAACATAATTATATGGATTGACGTTTTCATCGTAGTGAAATCTGAGTGAGGAAGCTCTATGGTTATGAATATCCTGCCCGATATTCCGACTGCAGGATGGGTTATAATCAAACAGTACTACTATCCTTAGGATAGGCGTAATATGCTGGTGGAATAATAGTACCTATATGAATTAATATTTTTACTTCACCAGCTCGGAACCAGAGAACAGCTTTGAGGTTCCTAATCTAGGCATCTACATCACGTGGCAGGGCATCCAAGTCTTCAGAAGGTCCGGGGCAAGAGCGAAGGCGCATGTACAAGTGCTGGGAGGTTTGTGCACACCAGTCTCTCCAGCCCCATTTAGCTTTCCACAATTGCCAGATGTCATCCGACCAACAGGCCAGTACTCTGCCCACTGATCTTCGACTTAATCTTAATCAGTATAATCACCAGAATCATTGTCTAGTTTCTACTAACCTGTTCCACCCAAAGGTTCGTCGTCATGACCTGGTTCTTCAGGTTGACCTCCATGAGCTGCGAGAGCTTCAGGCCGAGCCTGACGGTCAGGATGTCTGACACGTTGGTGACGGGCCTGATGAGGCGGTTGTAGTTGCTGAGCAGGTCGTCGTACAGACGTTTCACGTCGGGGTTCGCTTCGAGGAGTTTTACGCCTGGAGAAAGGGTAAGAGAGTTGGGAACAAAAATGTGAATAAGTCATAGACAAATGCATCTCAATTTTGTATGTGTTTACCTACGCACATTATGCATGATTTATCTATTAAATATAGACATTGTAGAGGCATTTTAGAAAAACCTTTCCACGGGCCAGGCAAAAACCAATCTTATGACAATGTCATAAACATTTTGACAGAGGAAAGGTTTTCTCGCTTGTACTGTACCCCTCGTTAACAAGCTGTCAGAAACTTATCATTATAGGTATCACTTTGTTATCTCTTCAGTCTATCTTTCACAATACTTACCTTCCCTACTGAATGAGAGAAATACCAAAAATTTTACTTACCCAAACAACTTCTCGCCAACGCGAAGAAACACCACAATATTTCGATCTTCATTTTGTTTTATTTTTATTTTATTTCCACTGAAACATGTTTACAGGCTCAGGAGACGCCTTTCGTGTGAACAGCGCTTGCGTGATCAATAGGGGATGAAGTCCCGCAAATTTCTCCCGTGGCGCCACTGTCGCGAATCCAGAAATTGGAGATAAAGCTGCATAGTTTTTCCGCTAGAGGCGCCACCAGCACCCTAAATGTCATTGTCATGTTTTGATGTAGCTATAGGGTAGGCTATAATTTCTCGTTATTCGAAGCAATTTAATTTAATTTCTCAAAGCTATAGTAAAATTGTGACGGAATGGTCCAATGGCCATATTAAAACAGCGATTGTGCTGGTGGGGGCGCCTCTAGCGGAAAACCTTCGCGTTTTATGGGGATAGGGGTATTAAATCATTCTATGATTTTGTCAAAGTAAACTTTTCAAATTCGATACTACCGTGTGCTACAGTAGCGCCATCGTCTTTGCAAAGAGTTTACTTCCAAATTCAAACTTCGATTTGTCTAAAAAGACTCGGATTGTGACTGTCAGCGCCCCCAAGCGATTTAAAGTGGTACTAACAGGCGCTTGGTTCTTAAGCGGCTACGAAACGCAACGTTCGTAGAAGCGTAGCTGTTTTAGTTTGCTACGCAACGTGGTTTTCCTTAAGAAATATAGATGGCACTGTGAGTATGTTACTAAACTGCAAGTACTGTAACAATTGTGGAGTTTTTTTCCAAAGTTTTTCCTATGATTGCCGATATTGAAAGGGCCACTATATATGTTATTACTTTTATGACTTGAAAAATTTTTATATTGGCGGCAGGAAGAATGCCCTTTGTCTGACGGAGTTCAGAGTCTAGCATGATTGGCTAGCGGTACTAGCATACCGCTACTGAATATTTGAGTAATAAATACATTCAAAGATATTCCACAAAAAAGCAATAAAATTGTAATTTCCAACCAAACTTTGTCTAAAGTCATTAAAAAAAATAACATAAACAGGTTTATTTATGGAACATTTAATTTCTTAAAAATAATACAACAATCAGTAAGTGTAATATCTTAACATTAAACTTAATTTTCGGCCTTAGCTACCTCTCGTTATGTCGTATTCGAATATGTTCTAAACTCTTCCGGTACGGAAAAGTCTCGCTAGATTCCTCTTCGTCTGTGAAAGAATTGGCTAGTTAATAATTAAAAAAAGTTATTACTCGCATGGCGGTTTTAGCGTTGATATTCACGGAAAAACCGTAAACATAAAAAAATGGGGAAAAAATACAAAAGATATAGGTACTCCAGTTGTGATTATTATGTGCGTTGATTTCAACTCGACGTTGACTTAGCTATTGCTATGTATTAAAATTGTATCAGTATTTATGAACTAAAACCAAAAACAATTACTTTGCTCACCCGCGAGCACAAGTGAAAAATAGTTATATCTGTGCGGCAAATGTGTTTCCATGCAACACCTCCGCCACATGCCACACAGACCTAACTATCATCACCACCACTAAACTAAATGCTGACTACTCCTACTAGTAGTGGAAATGGTGGCATGTTGAACGGTTGTTGTCGTGCTTCGACAATGGCCTCCTGGAGAGAGCCGAAACGTGTCAGCGTTTAGTTTAGTGGTGGTGGTGATAGTTGGGTCTGTGTGGCATGTGTTGATTCGTGTAGCAGCGGAGGCGGAGGTGTTGCATGGAAACATACATTTGCCGCTCAGATATAACTATTTTTCACTTGTGGTCGCGGGTGAGCAAAGTAATTGTTTTTAGTTCATAAATATGGACCTCCGCAAAGTAACGCCTGATTCAATAAATTGTGTATTTGTATTTCTATTGTACAGTCAAGGAATTTAAATTCTAACCCACCTAAGGCAAAGAATATATACACTAACGTAACAAGAAACGACACCGACGCCTGTGTGCAGTAAGCGTCCTCGCGGCTGTGTGCGTTTCGGGATGCGAGCGGGGGCGGGCGCGGGTCGCGCGGGGTGCGGAAAGGCGGACCGCGGTCGCCCCGGCACGGCAGTGTCGCGCCTGTGCCTAAGGTTCAATATCGTACAGCAAACTTTCACCATAAGAGCTAGTGAGAGCACCACTTTAATAGAGTTTTCGACCTTAATGTATTGCAAATTTCAAACAACATTTCAACGAAATGGGTAGTAAATCAAATTCCTTGACTGTGCGTGTATTTTAGTAAATAATGGTGATATTATTTTTGACATTGATTAACTAAGATATTAATTAAGTAGGACCATTGTTACTAACAAGCTATGGATTATTTGTTGTTTTATGTGATTTTAGTAAATAATTACCTCTAACTGGAAACTTAGGCAGGGGCCATAAGCTGAAGGGATAGAAGTAGGCATTCGGCATCCTTCTCACGACTATCGACTTCTCTTGGATTATCTTGTTGGAATCTGCAACAAGACCGGTATTAAGTTAGTAAATCAACGTAGGTAGGTATGTTTATCCATGATTAAGAAAAGCCGGCTAAGTGCGGGTCGGACTCGCGCACGAGGGTTCCGTAGAAAAGTTTTAACGCTTTTCCCCAGTGTTTTAAGAAGTCCACTAGACTAACACTTAGCAGAGCCCTGCTCCTAAGCAAAACGTACGCTATGTGGGGTCAACTTATATTGGTCTGCGAAATCTACAGACAGACATCAAAATTTAAGATTTTGAGACTTTTTGGAGTGGTTGTGCTATAAGAGTGCTTCATACCAAATTTCAAGTTTCTAGGACTTCTGGAACTACCCTTTAGGTTTTTGGAAATCGGCAATCTGTATGGAAATATGGCCTTTTTAATTACTGTATCTTTTGATTGCGTTGACTTAGAAGGTTCATTTTTTTCACAGCTTCAAGGGACCGCAGGCTTGAGTATTTGATATTAATTTCTGCATGCTACCTCCACGCGTTCCAGAGAAAAAAGGTATTGACAGACAGACAGACAGACGGACAACAAAGTGATCCTATAAGGGTTCCGTTTTTTCCTTTTGAGGTACGGAACCCTAAAAACAGCCAAATTTCATGACTGGTTTATTATGCCTTAGAGTAATAATACGTGTAGATAAAGTAATGTACTTATGCAACTCTACATAATTAGGCCTTAAATCACTCGTGTGCTCCTATTATGAAACTAAGGACCCTCATTATGCAACAGTTGCATACGGAACAGAACTTCCATTCCAGAACATTCCCGCATTCCAGACGAGACAAGGAAGCTGATCCGCCCCTGACCAGGAAGACATCCCAATGCCAAACTCGTTACAATAGGGATTCCGAAGACGAGGGACGGGGAAATTCCATACCATAATTTTATTGGCTAAGGTTCCTCCTGATGTGGTTAAGGTACGTCCGTATTATGGTTCTTAAGAAAAAAAAACAATGTTCAAGAATTACCTCACAAGGTCTACAACTAGGATTGCCAGATGGTCGGGAATCGTCTGAATTCTTCCGACATTTCATGATGTCTAGACTCAGAACAAAAAAAAACTTAAAATAATCCTCTAAAGCCATCACTTTTATAGCCTACCTCAAATATGAAGTCGGTGCTTCATTCAATAGTAGATTGTTCAACGAGGGAGGAAAAGGACCAATTTCTAACGAGATATTTTGGCACCCGAGCATCGCGAGGGTGCCAATAATTAGAGTTTGAAATTGGCGTTTTCCTAGAGTTAAACACCCTGCTTTTCATCTCGACTATAAGGAAAGTAAAAAAATATTAATGTAAAAAATGAAAAAATATTTATAAAAAAAAACGATTTCTTCCTCCGCGACCACAGAGAACAAAATTTTTACATTATTTTACGTTTTTTTGTCTAAGGTTTTTTTCCTTTTTCGTTAAAAGATTTTTATTTCACAATTTTACGTTGATTTAACATTTTCAGAATTATCCTCCAACTCCTAACCGCTAAGGAGTTGTACCTTCCATCATCAGCTCATCATCATGAGATGATGACTACCAGACGCAAATACTTGAATAACCTTAGAAAATATATGAAACACACAGTACGTGCCTGTAAAATTTGAAGGTTGCCCTCGATTTCCCTGGGATCCCATCATCAGATCATGACTTGGTGACAATGGGACCACCTCAGGAGTATACCCTTTCAAAAAAAAAAATTAAAATCGGTCTACAATTGACGGAGTAATCGATGAACATACATAAAAAAAAAAAAACTCAGTGGAACGTAGAACCTCCTCCTTTTTTTGAAATCGGTTAAAAACACAAACAATGCTTTTTTTGTGTGTTTTTTTTTCTAAATTGATCGCTAGTCAGAATAATTATTGTTAGAGTCTTTATTTAATAGATTTTATTTAATTAATTTACTTTATAAATTCAATCAAGCAGTTAGACAATACTTATTCATTTAATAACAGTACGAATTTTAGTGCACATTTTTTGTAAAACAAGTAAGTTACAATGGTAAAATTGAAAAAAATAGTTTGGCTCTATAGGCTGCATTCACAATACCGTTGTCATTTAACGAGTGTTTTTTTTTTTTAATTAATGTGAATTACTTTTTCGTATTTTTTTTTTTCATTTAAGTGTAATTTACTCAGAAAAAACTACGTTAATGTTGTATTAATAATTATTGGGTACCTAAGCATGTTTTCTTTTTATAATAGGCAACAATAATGAAAAATAATAAAAACATAAGAATCGTTCCACAGGCTGTATAGGCTAAATAGGTCATAGTCATATCGATCCTTCCAGCGCTTTTTTTTTAATTTTTTTACTCCCTAGGGGAGCCATGCATAACTTTCCTCCCGTATGTTAGATAAGATATGCCTCACTTTCCGAGTATGAGAGATGAAAAGAGTATTCCGCTCGCACCGCACCGACTTCATATTTGTGGTATTCCATAAAAGTGATGGCTTTAGAGGATTACTTTTCTTTGGAGTCGCTTTTGCTTTATGTTAAAAGATGTTTTATTATAAGGTCACGTTTAAATTTACCATTAGATAGGTACGAGGGCTGTTTGATAAGTACCCGTTTATGAAAAAAAAATCATTTTTTTTTTTTGTATATATGCATTTATTTTTCTACGTAGTCACCTTTTAACTCTATACATTTGTTCCACCTATACTCAAGCTTCAATAAACCATCCAAAAAGTATGATTCTGGAAAGTCATTAAAATAGGCCTCTGTGACGGAAATGACTTCGTCATTTGATCCAAATCGCTTGCCACCGAGCCATTTTTTTAGGTTGGGAAACAAAAAGAAATCGCATGGGGCCAAATCTGGAGAATACGGGGGGTGAGACAATAGTTTGTAGCGTAACTGTGCTAATTTAGCCGTCACAACTCTGGACGAATGAGCCGGGGCGTTGTCGTGATGAAACAGTACTTTTTTCTTTTTTAAATGGGGTCATTTGTCCTTCAACACGGCGTCAAATTCATCCAATAAATTGGCATAGTACTGCCCTGTTATTGTTTTTCCCTTTTCTAAATAGTCAATATGTATAATACCCTGCGAATCCCAAAAAACGGTCGCCATGACCTTTCCAGCCGATGGGACGGTTTTTGCTTTCTTTGGAGCAGGTTCACCCGGTAAAATCCACTGCTTCGACTGCTCTTTCATTTCCGGGGTAAAGTGGTGGACCCACGTTTCGTCCACGGTCACGAAACGACGCAGAAACTCCTACGGGTTACGTTTGAACACGGCCAAACACTGCTCCGAAGTAGTCAGTCGGTTCCGTTTTTGCTCCTCCGTGAGTAAACGCGGCACCCACCTCGCTGATACTTTCTTCATACCCAATTTTTCTTCTAATATGTGTTGTACCCTCTCGATTGAAACGTTTACAGCATCAACGATTTCTCGAAGTTTAATTCGGCGGTCGGCTAAAACGATATTTTAAATTTTCTTAACCATATCGTCTGTAGTCACCTCAACTGGCCGGCCTGGGCGATCCTCATCAAAGACGGTTGTTCTCCCCCGCTTAAACTCGTTATTCCAATATCCGACGGTTGTCATAGAAGGAGCACATTCATGTGCTCCTTCTATGTGCTCCGGTCAGTGATATTAATATATTTAGAAAACGGGTACTTATCAAACAGCCCTCGTAGGTAGGTAAAATTTGTATTAATACTTTTTGTAGTCATGATATCCATTTAATGACCAACAACAATTTCAATTCATAATCTGTTTTTTATAGACATTTCATCACGCTGCTCTCGTGAATTATGAGGGTTGTTCTGTTAATTCTGTCCATTGTATTTTGCGATGGGTTTTGCAAGCAAAATAGGCTGAAGCTATTCAGCATAGAAGAGTGCAAGGATACCGTGCTGCCTTACATGAACCCACGACCTGCAATTGTAAACATAGACGTCTATGACGACAGCAGACATGTCCGTCTAGTGAGAGGAAACGTGACTGTTAAAGAAGATATTCCGGCTGCAGACAAAAAGGGCATATTACACATTGGCACTGTAACACCAACCGGTGTCAAATGCATAATGTCATATAAAGACATTAAAGCTCCAAGTTTTATTGGAAAAAATATTTTTAAATCATTACGAGTACCATTCAAAGGGAATATGGTTATGAAAGGAGTGGTTATACATTTAATGCCGTAGACGTCGACGCGATGGAGTCTGCTTTCGTGTTTCTTCCGCCCAGAACTTGCGGGAAGTACACCGCGAAGCTCATAATTGTAAGCAAGACTGAGACAATAAGCTGCTGGAGTGCATATTATAACATAGAGCCGTTGAAGAAACGCACAGTATAATATAAGAAACTATAACGTTATAAGTACATATAAGCTTTTGCTTGTAATTGTGTTTTGGTTTCATGATTAAGTTTTTGTGCACTTGTGCTCCTTTTAGGGTTCCATACCTCAAAAGGAAAAACGGAACCCTTATAGGATCACCTTGTTGTTCGTCTGTCTGTCTGTCTGTCTGTCTGTCAGGTCCCTTTTTCTCTGGAGCGCGTGAAGGTAGCATGCCGAAATTAATATCAAATATTCAAGCCTGCTGACTATAGCCCAAGCCCTCTCATTCTGAGAGGAGGCCTGTGCCCAGCAGTGGGACGTAAATAGGCTGATGATGATGATGATGATGACTCAAGCCTGCAGTCCCTTGAAGCTGTGAAAAAATCAAACTTCTAAGTCAACGCAATCAAAAGATACAGTCATTAAAAAAGTCGTTTTCATACAAATTGCCACACCCTGAAAACCTAAAGGGTACTTCCAGTTGTCCTAGAAACTTTAAATTTGGTATGAAGGTAGCTCTTATAGCACAACCACTCCGAAAAGTCTCAAAATCTTAAATTTTTATGTCCGTCTGTAGATTTCGCAGTCCAATATAAGTTGACCCCACACCGCGCACATTTTGCTTAGGAGCAGGGCTCTGCTAACACTGGACTTCTTAAAAGACTGGGGAAAAGCGTTAAAAACTTTCTACGGAACCCTCGTGCGCGCGTCCGACTCGCACTTGGCCGGTTTTTTTTTTGTTTGGAGTCGCTTTTGCTTTAAGTTAAAAGATTTTTTATTATAATGTCACTTTTAAAATTATCATTAGGTAGGTAGGTATGGAAAATTTTAGTTTTAATATTTTTTGTAATCATGGTATCCATTTAATGATCAACAGCAATTTAAATGCATAATCTCTTTTTTAGACATTTGATCACGCTGCTCTCGTGGATTATGAGGGCTGTTTGGTTAGTTCTGTCCGTCGTATTTTGCGATGGCTTTTGCAAGCAAAATAGGCTGAAGCTCATCAGCCTAGAAGAGTGCAAGGACCCCGAGCTGCCCTACATGGACCCACTACCTTTGGTTTCATACATTGACGTATATGACGACAGCAGAGATGTCCGTCTTATGAGAGGAAACGTGACTGTTAAAGAAGATGTTTGGACTGCAGGCAAAAAAGGCATATTACAAATTGGAACTGTAACGCCAACCGGTGTCAAATGGATAATGTCATTTAAAGACATTAAACCTCAAAATGTTATTGGAAAAATTATTTTTAAATCATTCCGAGTACCATTGACAGAGAATATTAAAAAAGGAGTGTATGCATTTGATGCTGTGGACATGGACGCGATGGTGTCGGCTTCCGTGTTTCTTCCGCCCAGAACTTGCGGGAAGTACGTCGCAAAGCTGATATTTGTAAGCAAGACTGAGACAATAAGCTGCTGGAGTGCATATTATAACATAGAGCCGTTGAAGAAACGCACAGTATAATATAAATAAAATAAAAATAAAAAAAACCTTTTATTTCGTTGCAGTGAAAAGTAATGTTACAAAGAATCTAACAAAAAGATAAAATAGTACTTAGTATGTTAGTAAGTAGTTATTTGTGTTAATATAGTACCTATACTAATTTGCTATTTTTATAATACTAATTTATTTTTATTTATTTTACTTTTATTTGGTACTAATTTGTTATTATTATTGTTATTATTGCTACTTTTATTTTATTTTTTAATTTAATTTAAGTATCTGTACAATTGTATGTGTTATTTGTAGCATCTGCAAGAACCCCTCTGCGGGTAAAGGTCTCCTCCAAAGATATCCAGTCTTCTCTTGATTGTGCTGTTTGAGTTCAATTTGGGCCAACTGTGTTTTTGATCTCGTCTTCCCATCTAGAGCAAGGTCTCATTTAAGAGATAATATAAGAGATTATAATTATTATACATAAAAGTTTTAGTATACTTGTGTTAAGGCTTTAGCCGGCGGTAAACCAGGCCAGATTCTATTGTTATAATGGCTTTAGCCGCTTTCCGCTGTCGAGCGTGTTAATAAACGTCTTTCTTTCTAGCAGCTAATAGCTCTGTAAGTTAACCTGCACCATGTTTTAAATCCGTGACCGCTGTAAAAACTGAACGGGATTGATTTAGATAGATTTAGATTTATTACAACAAAACAAACAAAAACAAAAAGAATAATAATAACAATAATTAAATTTAATGTTTACGAAATCATTCATAATGTTCATATTACTGTACACTTTAGAATTTGTTATATCATTAAAGTTGAGATTATTTTAATTCTAATCAAATCATTAGTTTTTGCACGCATTGTGATCTAAATATCAGTGTACGGCGATCAAATAATGTAAAATCACTTTATCATGAAAATGTAACACAAATCACATTTTAATGTCATGTACGTTATTATAGTTCTATTCTATCTTTAAATTTATAAAAAAAATCTAACATCAATCGCTATTTTGTCGTATCCATGAAATCACCAACATTAATAGAAACATATACTTAGTATTTTTGTTATTCTGGTATATTCATCTCGTGCACTATGCGGCTGCTCTATATTTTCATGTTCATACTGTTCCGAGGGAGCTTGTCCAAGCAATACCGGATGAAGCTCATTAGTATGGAAAAGTGCCTGAAACCGGAGCTCCCTTACGTGAACCCACCGCAACACCATTTTAACTGGGACAGCTACGAAGACAACAGAGGGGTCCGTCTTATCAGAGGAAACGCAACGGTGAAGACAGATATTACGATTGCAGACAAGAAAGCCGCATTATCTATAGGAACTCTAACACCAACTGGTGTCAAATGGAAAATGACATTGAAGGAGTTGAGACCAGACAGTTTTGTTAGCAAAGCTGTCTTCGGGGCGTTCCAAATACCACTAAATGGGGCTGTAGTTAAAAAAGGAGTTTACATATTCAATGGTGTTAACGTAGACGTGATAGACTCGGCGTTTACGCTCGCTGGAGGCAGGGTGATGGGGAAGTACGTCGCTAAATTAGTCATATTTAGTAAAACTGAGACGTTTGACTGCTGGCTTGTAAATCTGATCGCGGAGCCGCCGAAGAAACGAACGGGGTAGTGTTAAAAGTAATCGGGATTTTTTTTGCACTAAAATGCCGTGTTATATTCTACCTTTGTGACACATTTTAAATTCACTTAATTACAATTTCATGCACCACAGTTATTTTCGTGTGAATTAAAACGGAAGTTTAAAAATTGTGTGTTTTTATAATACACTCGAGAGCAAAAAAAACGGGTCACTTTGTATGGAATTGTTCATACAAGTCATCAGCATTTTTTACATGTCTCGTGATTTTATACAAGCATTTGCGCAATGCATTCGATCCCAACCCACTTGAAGCGCTGATAAACGTGTGTGATAGTTTGACTGTTAAATAAGCACAAATTAAAAAAAATGGAGTAGGATGGAGTATCAATTATAATTTTCCAAACTTCTGAACCCCAATTAGCATAGCTTCATATCCTATCCGGGCTCGGTTATCTAACAACCATAACAGAACCATTATTGAGATATCTTGACAATTGTTCTGGTTACGAGCAAGGAAACCATTTATCACTTAAGATTGTTTGAATAACAGTTGCACGTTGGCGGTTAATCAGTCTGTGTTCTTCCGCTATGCAGCGCGGAATAGACTGACGGCTTTTGATCGTGGAAGTCTACTGGAGGGTTAGATAACACCAGTATAGGGTAAGTACTTATATACCAACATGTACTTATACACCAATATGGGGTACTTATACACCAATATGGGGTACTTATACACCAATATGGGGTAGCAAGTGTTCACTAGGGTAGAGACATGCGGTGGCAATCTGAACACAGCAAAATGGAGTCGCCTAACTATGTATATTTGTGATTGAATAACAGTTGCACGTTGGCGGTTAATCAGTCTGTGTTCTTCCGCTATGCAGCGCGGAATAGACCGAGGGCTTTGGATCGTGGAAGTCTATACAGTAACACCAATATGGGGTACTTATGCGCCGTGGGTAAGGAAGTGATCACTAGGGTTAGGACGTGCGGTGATCTGAGCACAGAGGTAATCGACCTTTTGACCGCCACAGTCGTCTAGTCGTGACAACCAATGAAAAGGCTCACACGCTAACGTCATCAATACATGACCAACATTCCACTAGAAATAGATCCCTTCTACGACTTACGATAAGATACCCATTTGTTAACCGACTTCAAAAAAAGGAGGAGGTTCTACGTTCCACTGTGTGTATTTTTTTTTTTTTTTTTTATGTATGTCATCGATTACTCCGTCAATTGTAAACCGATTTTAAATTTTCTTAGGTGGTCCAAATACTCCTTAGGTAGTCCCATTGTCACCAAGTCATGATCTGATGATGGGATCCCAGGGAAATCGAGGGCAACCCTCAAATTTTACAGGCACGTACTATGTGTTTCATATATTTTCTAAGGTTATTCAAGTATTTGCGTCTGGTAGTCATCATCTCATGATGATGAGCTGATGATGGAAGGTACAACTCCTTAGCGGTTAGGAGTAGGAGGATAATTCTGTAAATGTTAAATCAACGTAAAATTGTGAAATAAAAATCTTTTAACATAAAAGTAAAACCGCCTTCAAAAAAAAACGTAAAATAATGTAAAAATTTTGTTCTCTGTGGTCGCGGAGGAACAAATCGTTTTTTTTTATAAATATTTTTTAATTTTTTACATTTTTATTTTTTTACTTTCCTTATAAAACCCAAAACCTAAAATAATCTTCTAAAAAAAACCTTAGAAAAAAAACGTAAAATAATCCTCTAAAATAATGATAAATAAATAAAATAAAATAAAATGCGTTTATTTCGGACAACAGAAACTAAAGCCTAAAGTTTTATGGCCTAGCACTAAGCAGCAGATATATGAAGCATTATTTTAGAGGATTATTTTACGTTTTTTTTCTAAGGTTTTTTTCTACTAGACGGTTTGTTCCGTGGCGTACAGAGCACGACACTTCATTCGTAGTGTAGCGGTCAAGAAGTTAATCATAAGCTGTTATCTATATCACAATTAAGTATACTACGTAGACCCTTGTAGCCCGCTTGGAGAACGTCAGTATTCCCTTAAGATCATAGAACGAACTAATAAAAAGAGAATAGGTAGAAATGGTATCCGTATTTCATTTGAGAACCAATGTCGCAATGTGTGTTTTTCAATAAAGAATATTTGTATTGTATTGTGTTGTCGCCACTTTTTGCCCTCCCCATGTTATTAATGCACACACGAAAAAACACTACGCACGCAAACAATTATTAGTGTACTTAATTGCACACTGTGGATGAATTCCCGCAATTACAAATGCTGCGAAACACCATTTTAGAATTTTGGTTGCTGAGTCACAATTCGCGCACTTTGTGTCTTCAACATAACAAGCGCGTCGACAAGTTCACGCGACATTGCGATCTGTTGAACTGTTGAAGTAGTGACCGAATGCCGATTGAGTCGTTTTCATTCACGGTAATCATGAAAAGTTAAAGTCACTTAGAGGGCGATGGAGAGGGCTATGCTCGGAGTTTCTCTGCGGGACAGAATCAGAAATGATGATATCCGCAGTAGAAATAAAAAATTACCGACATAGCCCGAAGAATTGCGAAACATTAAGTGGCGTGGGCGGGGCACAGTGCTCGCAGAACTGATGACCGATGGAGTCAGAAGTGTGTCATATATATGTAAGAGATAGTGTGTAAGGCGCTTTAGAGGAGTCTATTGATAATTCCATAGAGCAAGCCTAGCAATAAACAATCATCATGGCAGGATCAAGTTGATCTACAAGCAAACGTGTTTTATTAAATCAAACCGTATAATACATGGTGTCAGGTGTAAAAAGTTGCACCAAATTCCTAGTGTGGAAAGGAAGCGTCTAATATAATCCTAGTGTGGAACTAAAATAAAAAGAAATGGGCGAACAGGGTGAAAGACCGATCCAGATCCAGATCCAGGGGTTACAGCTACCTGTTGGCCAAGGGGTGTGTGATGCGGAGTCGTGGAGAAAGTTTAAGCAGAGCTTCGAAATTTACCTGAAAGCTGCAGGCCTAGAGGGTGAAAATGAAGAAAGGAAAATTGCTATATTTTTATCTTGTGTGGGAGATGACGTCTTGGATGTATACAATGGCCTTGAGATGATAAACTCGTGGAAGGAGTTGGAAGCAAAGCTCGATGAGCATTTTGGCACAAAAACCAATACGGTTATTAACAGTTATAAATTCTTTAACATGAGACAACAACCTGGTGAATCAGTGGAGCACTTTGTAGCCAAGTTAAAAATAGCAGCAAAGCTATGCAAGTTCGAAGATGAAAAGAGATTAGTAAGAGACATGATAGTGATAGGAATATGTGACATGAGTGTAAAAGAAAGGCTGCTTAGAGAAACTGATCTGGACTTGGAAAATGCAGTAAAGATATGTAAGGCTGCGGAAGAAAGCAGGAAGCAGGTTAAAGAGTTTGAAGTAAATGAGAAGGAACATGTTAGCTTTATAAAGCATGGAAGATACAATGAAAATAGGAAAACATCCAAAATAATAAAGTGTGACAAATGTGGAAAAGAACATGAATTAAGAAGTTGTCCAGCATTTGGCCGGAAATGTTTAGTTTGCAGTCGGTACAATCATTTTGCAGTGGTGTGTCGGCTGAAGAATAGAATGGAAACTAAAGCTACAGGGAAGAAAAGTTACAAGAAAAGAGTAAATATAGTTCAACAAAATGATAGTGACAATAGTTCTGAAGATTACATAGTGGACACTGTAAACAAGTCTTCACAGTATTAGACATGAAGGATGGATTTTTTCAAGTAGCTCTGGATGATCAAGAAAAGCTGTGCACATTTGGAACACCTTTCGGTAGATATAGATTCAAAAGAATGCCATTTGGCATCTCGTCAGCACCAGAGGTAATGCAACGTATTAATACTTCTATCTTTAGTGACATACAGGGTGTAAATATCTACTATGATGATTTGATAATAGCAGGAGACAGTGAAGCAGAACATGATAAGATTTTAAGTGAAGTGATTAAAAGGGCCAGAAAATATAATGTAAAATTCAATAAGAATAAAATTCAATACAGAAGTGATTTTGTTAAGTATGTCGGACTGCTAGTATCAAAATCAGGCATTAAACCCGATCCTGAACATGTACAAGCTATACTTGAGTTGAAGGAACCAAGAAATTTAAAAGAACTGCAAAAGTTCTTAGGAATGTGTAACTATCTAAGTAAATTTATACCTCAGTATGCTAAAACTACAGAGCCACTTAGAAATTTGTTAAAAAAAGATGTCATTTGGGATTGGGGACACATGCAGGAACAAGCTTTTAATGATTTAAAACTGAAAATGAGTATGGCACCTACTTTAACAATTCTAACTAAAAATGGAACAGTTACATGATTTAAAACTGAAAATGAGTATGGCACCTACTTTAACAATTCTAACTAAAAATGGAACAGTTACATTACAAACTGACAGTTCTCAAAGTGGGTTAGGAGCTTGTCTAATGCAAAATGGCAAACCAATCTCTTTTTATTCTAGGTGTTATACTGAATGTCAACAAAGATGGGCACCTATAGAGAAAGAGTTGTTTGCAATATGTTGTGCAATGGAAAAGTACCATCAGTTTGTCTATGGACGTAGGATTGTTATAGAAACTGATCATAAGCCTTTAGTGGCCATAATAAATAAGGACATAAATAAAATTTCTGCTAGGTTACAACGCATGGTTCTCAAACTTTTAAAATATGAGTTTGAGATTTGAGATTCCAGGATCAAAAATGTATGTTGCAGACTATTTGTCAAGACATTTTAATACAAAAAATGCAAGAACAGAACCAACTTTAAAAGAGTTAGTACATAGTATTGATTCAGAAACAGTATATGGGCTAGAAGGGGACTTACAAATATCAGCAAGTAAGTTAAAAGAGTTACAAAGTTATACTTTAAGGGATGGTAACCTACAGCAAGTTATCTTATGGTATAATTCAGAGTGGCCAAAAAATGATAGGAATATATATGGCAAAGAGTTAAAAAAGCTTTATAAGTTAAGAAATTGTTTAGTTGTAAAAAATAATATAGCATACTATGGGAACAAAGTGCTAATACCAAAACTTATGAGAAAAGAAATGTTGTCAAGTGTTCATGCAGGTCACACAGGTGTTGTAAAATGTAAAAAACAGGCCAGAAAAATGTTGTATTGGCCAAGTATGTCCAGAGACATAGAAGAATTTGTATTGTCATGTAAGTCATGTGAAAAGTACAGGTCTTCAAATAGTAAACAGCCTCTCCTTTCACATGACATACCAGACTTACCATTTAGTAAAGTAGGAATGGATGTTTGCCAGTATGCAGGAAAGGAATATCTTGTCTTAGTGGATTACTTCTCTAAATGGATAGAAGTGTCATATCTAAAAAATAAAACAGCTGGTAACATAATTAATAAGTTATTGAAAATATTTAGTGCTCATGGAGTTCCTAGGTACATAGTAAGTGATAATATGCCGTTTAACAGTTTTGAATTCAGACAATTTGCTTGTAAATATGATATAGAACTAATCACGTCTAGTCCCTACTATCCAAAGTCAAATGGGTTATCAGAAAAAGCGGTGGGCATTGTAAAAAATATGATGAAAAAATGTGTTGAGGATAAAAGTAACTTTGATATGGCCATGTTACATTACAGAATAAGCCCAGTAGCAGAATTAGAATACAGTCCATCTGAGATGTTGATGAGCAGGCTCTTGAGGTCAAACTTACCATGTGCAAAGGAAGTCTTAGAACCTAAACTTTGTATTAATGTAAAAAATCAGCAATTGTTAAATCGGGAAAAATCAAGGACCAATTATGATAAGACTGCTAAGAATAAAAAATCGTTTAATATAGGAGATAATGTAATAATTCAAAGGGTGCCAAATAAGACTTGGTCACCGGGGAAGATAGTAAGTGAAGCTAAGGGTCCTCGATCGTTCATGGTTAAAAATGAAAGGGGGAATGTTGTTAGGAGAAATGAAAAACACATTCGGCCAAGTAAGAATAAGTTTTATGTACAAAATAATGTTGACTTGGATGATCAAACTGTTTCTCGCTGCTCTATACCCATTAATTTAAGTACAAACAATACAGAGGGTCAAGTCTTGGAGCAGCCAGAGACAGGTCGAACCACCAGGTCAGGCAGAGAAGTAAGGAGGCCAACATATTTAAATGACTATGATTTAAGTTAGTTTATATTTAGTGTAAGTACTAAATATACATAGGGGGGATGTGTCATATATATGTAAGAGATAGTGTGTAAGGCGCTTTAGAGGAGTCTATTGATAATTCCATAGAGCAAGCCTAGCAATAAACAATCATCATGGCAGGATCAAGTTGATCTACAAGCAAACGTGTTTTATTAAATCAAACCGTATAATACAAGAAGGTTCTCGAATGGCGTCCACGGACCGGGAGACGAGCTGTCGGTAGGCCTCCAACAAGATGGAGCGACGATCTAGTAAAGATCGCGGGACCGCGGTCGATGCGGAAAGCACAAGACCGGTCTGAGTGGAGAGCCTTGGGGGGAGGCCTGTGTCCAGCAGTGGACGTCTTTCGGCTGACATGATGATGATGATGAAAAGTAAATAAAGTTTAAGACAAATAGAGACACAATCACGTGTTTTACTAGGGTCTAAGATGCCATTATCTGCTAGCACCTACGCCGTGCCGACGCGGTATTTCTCCCTACGCCTGCGTCACGAGGAAGCAACACAATTTACCAATTGCTTGGAATGGAACGCAAATGTGACAGTAATAAGGATTTGCGAATTAGTTCCAGATGTAGGTGAGCGTTGTGCAGAAATAGTTTGGACGGAAGTTCAAGATTATAATTTTGTTTGTGCGATGTACTCAAAGCCGTGGTAACATTGGCCTCTCAAGCAAAAGATCGTTGGTTTATGGGCGAAATTACATTCGTATTTTATCATCAGTTTAATAATGACAATAAATTAATAATGATGATAATGATTAAATAATGATGCGAAAAGTTTCTGGAAGGAGGAAACCTGGTGGCAGATGAAAGTCATGACTGAGGAATATACGGGAATGGATAGGAATCCGGAATGCCGCCGAGCTCTTTCGCCTTGCCAGGGACAGAGAGAAATATGCTGAGCTGACTGCCAACCGTCAGTAGTTTTAGAGGCACCAAAAGAAGAACATCTACTTAAACGTGGACACTCCTGCAAAGCATTCAATAGTGAAATTGAATGTGAAGTTTTAAAACCGCACTGGACCGGCGTGGGAATCTCATAACAGTTTTAAATGATTCGCGGTTAATTGCATTAGACATAACGAAAACTGGATATTGACCGCGATTACCTTATAGTTTGCCCGTGATCATGATGCATGCAACTGCATCGAAATATCGGGAGCTCATCAAACCTGTAAGGTAATCGCGGTCAATATCCCGTTTTCATTATGTCTAATGTATTTATCTCATTCTGAGAGGAAGGCCTGTGCCCCGCAGTGGGATGTAAATATAGGCTAGAGTGGAAATAAATATCAGCGCCACTTGTCCCATGGGACTACTGGGACGAAAAAGTCAGGATGGACGGGATCGAAGACGTTTCAGCTTGAACAAAATGCTTTCGTTTAAACACACCACTTGTGAGTTTCGTTACTAATTTTATTTCAATGATCACAGATAACGCGTTACAAAAATGGCACAAATCATTATAATTAAAAGAGCACAAGAATGCATACTTAATATTGGCAACTGTCCGGGGTACAATAGTTTCCTCTACCTATAGTTTTTTTTAATAATATTTTTTTTTGGGAATTAAAATGTTTAAAAATGAGATCGCGAGGTCCACGGCTTATCGAGCCACTAGTGAAATATTGAATCATCATGGCTGCTACCTCAAGCCCTTAGCCGGTCCATCAATCATTTCAAAACACCGGACCATCCAAAAATAGGGTAAAGCTGTTACAACATCCTGTCGTCCAAGTGCAATACTATTTGGGTCAGTCGGCAGACCAAAGACGCCGCCGACCGTTGACATGAACGCCTACTACCGATAATTCAGCTACTAACCACAATCGTATCGATAGTGCATCTCGTTCTTTGCAAACAGATAGCACAGGACGGTCGCCGTGGAGAGGTTTAGCCGAGTACGAATCGGCAGTGGGATCAGCAGATTGCGCTCAGTTCGGATGGACGCATTAACGCGTAGTACGTTTTGATGTGACTGTCTTTGTCGTTCGGGGGAGGTGAGACAAGGATGGTTGGAGTCGAAAGGTTCGTTTTGTTTGAATGGGGCGACAGTTCGCTTGGATACGGCATTGGTGGCAATGATCTGAATAGACGCGGGATAGCGGTCAATCGCGCGAACCCAATGGCCTATCTCAGGGGTCGTGCTCATTCGGGATCGGTAGTCTGATCAAGGCTCTTTTTTTATACGACAAGGAAGGCAAACGAGCAATTGGGTCACCTTATCTGGTATGTGATCATGATCACCACTGCCCATAGACACCCGCAACCCCGGGGGGTTTGCAGATGCGTTGCCAACGGTGCCAACCTAGAGAACTAAGATGAAATGTCTTTTGTGCCCGTAAATTACACCGGCTGCCTACTTTCCACACCGGAACGCAACAGCGAGTAAGATGGTGGAAACGATCCGGACGGATCTCGCACAAGGTCCTACCACCCGCAAAAAGGCTTGATTTTCAATAGTAAACATTGTCAGGTATTGTATAATTATCATTATAGCCATTGGGTGGCCTGATTGCTATATTAGGTACCTGGTTTAAGGTGAAGGAAAAATCTGAGTACCTAAATGAAGTTTAATCCTACTAACACTAGTGGCTGTGAACTGTAGACCTCGCCAGCAAATTTTTGTACATTATTCGTTTTTTTTTCTACAAAAAATCCAAACAACGAATCGACAAAAAATAGGTAAGTAGGTATACCTAATCAGCGAACCTACTCACAAAATTTCACGAGAATCAGTTGAGAAATGCGACCTGTATTAGAGTACGAAATAATTTTTCACAGCTGAAAATGAGATGCTTCGCTCACTTTGTTCCCTCGGTCAATTAGTAATGCCAAAAGACCTACGGTAAGTATACCTACGGCTGGACGAATTGGTTCAAAGATTGTACAATACAAATACATTATTTATTGAAAATCACAAAACAGTACAAGGAGATTACAGAAAACAGGTATGGTAAAACAATAGGCGGTCTTATCGCTTAAAAGCGATCTCTTACAGACAACCAAAATACCTACAGAAACCAAGAAGAGTGTAGTTAGCAGTTAGGATAGTCTTTGAAAAACTGCCCCCAAAACTTGAAGTTTGACCCTGGTAGATTTTAAGTTGATTTACGGCAACATTACGTCAAATGTCACAATTGAGAAATGCCAAACGATCTTGGTTGTGATCCGGTATTAAATCTTGGTTACCTGTTTCCTGCCCCCCGACTACGAAGTGCAAAATTCGAACTTCGAATCGTGCCGTCCCTCTCAAGCTAATCGAGCCCTCCAAAGCTATCACGAGAATGAGCGGGACGATAGGATACGAACTTCGATTTTCGAATTTCGTAGTCGGCGGGCTGGTTCTTATTGAACCAATGGTCTACGTTTTTGGCATCATCTTCAAGTAGGTAGGTACCGTCAGGATCAATCGCTGGTCAGTTTTTAGAAATAATAAAAAATATGATTTTATTCTTAACTAATCAGTTTACCTATTTCTTTCTATCTCTAGTCTTGAGTCACCTTAGGTCACTTGCAAGAACCTCTTCCAAAAGTCAAGCAAATTTTAATAAGTGAAAATGTAAAAGTATCAAAACCTTAAATCCTTTGCATACAAAATGTTGCCAACTCAGATTTTTCAAAATTGTTTCCTTGCAAGGTCAACCTTCAGTAGCCAGACTAATGCACTGTGAAATTAAGTGCAAAATAAACAGTATGTAATCATTTTACCTTTAATCAGCGGGCGGTTCGGCGGAGCCGGCGCCGCCTGCGCGGCCAGCAATGCGCAAACGCAGACCCACGCCGCGCGCGACATTTGGAACGGTCAACAAGGGACTGGCCTCAACTACTGATTTGGTCTCACCTGCGACTGGCTGCGACCATAGGTACTACAACTACCGCTTGCTTTTGCAGTACATGGGAATGACATCTCGTCGAGCAAATGATGTTAGCAAACTCAAGAGCACCTAATAGGGTACCTGTTCGATTCCTACGTAACGTAATCGAGTAGGAATGTTACAGAAAATTTGTATGACGGCGTTTGGAACCGCGCCCCCCGGTTACTAAAATTTGTAACATGAAACTAATGAAATGAAACGGATACCTCACGTATTATAAGTAGAGTTTAGCCCAATATTATGTTCGTTCCTCTGTGTATGTTCCTCTGGGAGCGCACGACCCAGCGCAGCGAGCAGAGCCGCGGCGCGTAGTGTGCGTCTCGCTGCCGCTAGGTCGTGCGCTCCCAGAGGAAGGACTACGAATTAGTCCAAACATGTCTGGCTAAACTCGACTTATATACGTGAGTGATCAGTTTTATTTCACTATTGTTACTAATATTTAATATAAATTTTCTCGATGGCTAACGTTAGATGCAAAACAAAACCAACGTTGTACGTCGCAGTGCCCCGAGCAAAAATATTAGAATCCTACGTAACGTAATCGATAAGGCACTGCGACGTACTGCAACGTTGGTTTTGTTGTCACATGGGAATGTCATCTCGTCGTGCAAACCACGTAAAGTGGCGAGCGCCTAGTGTAATCGACGACCAAAAAATACGGCTCGAACGCGTTAGCGTTAAAGTGTCAAATAGGTACCTATGAGAATAGTTTGTCGATATATTCGTCCTGCTAGAGGCGATGCCAATTTGCCCATAGTAATTCAGACGTTAACGCGAAGGCGATCGAGGCGCTGAGATTATTTCCCTTGAGTTGAGTACCTACCTACCTAAACACGCCTTAAGCACCGTCGAACAGGGGCCCAATTTTACTGATGCAATTTTGTATATTGGTATTGATGCAATATTACCTACCGTGTAATAAAACTTCGTAAAACTTTGTACTTCGTGTTGAAGTAATTAGGTTAAATAGATATGTATATGTTTGTTATTAAATAAATAAAAAATTAAAAAAAAGTACAATTTGGACTAGGTAGTTGAGAATATTCACTAGATAGGTTTCTACTCACACTACTGGTATTTCAAATAAAATAAACTCCTGTTTTCGAGTGTTATTTTCACAGGTGTGATCTCTTAAATAGAGCCCAGGCTAGGCCCCGTTTCTCGAAGCTATTAGACTAATATTCAGTGTTTTGTGTCTCGTAAATTAAACATACAATGACAATGCAAAGAAAAATCCGTTAAGCAGCTGGACTTGAACCAGCAACCTCGGTAATCCGTACCACGCTCCACCAATTAAGCTATACTTAACGTTGGTGTACCTAACGAATTTTTCAATGCCTTGTGTCATATATATATTTTTTTTTTTTCATTCATTGATACAGAAAATAGCTCCATCTCTTGCCACTAATGCGTAACTGTAGAAGTTCCGTAGTGGGTGAGCCGCTTGATTAAGCTACTCATAGATGGCGCTGAGGAGAGATCTTCCAAATAAAAAAATATGACACAAGGCATTGAAAAATTCGTTAGGTACACCAACGTTAAGTACAGCTTAATTGATGGAGCGTGGTACGGATTACCGAAGTTGCTGGTTCATGTCCAGCTGCTTAACGGATTTTTCTTTGCATTGTCATTGTATGTTGAATTTCATTCTATGAATGTTTCATAAAAATAAACACAAAAATAATCAATAAATCGATTATTTTCTCGTAAATTACACGACAAAATGAAACAAAACACAAATTATTATCTTTGTTATTAGTTTAATAAGCTATAAGGTACCGGCGCTACAAACTTTTTGTTTGTTATTACTTTTAGCACCTAACCAACAAGTTTCCAACAGTATTTTGACAACGTCACCCGTTTCGTAGTAGGTAAGACGCAAATAAAAATATGCAAAACCGTCTTCAAAATTACAAGTGCGAAAGTAATCAGTTTTTAATATGAAAAAACAAAACCCGATTTACACGAGCAAAAAGATTTACCCGAACTTGAAGAAGTATTTGGAGGAGAATCAACGGCTCCGTCTCCAACTCCTGGAGGACACGGAGAAGCAACACCAGGAGATGACGAGAGCCGTCGAATTGAAGGAGAAAAATAACTTGCTCCGAGAACGTATACACGAAGCCAAGGTTGAGGCTTGCAGGTTAAGAAATATTTTAAACGCTGAACGAAGAAAAGAAACATTCAAGAAACAATGCGTAGCAGATGTAGATTAAAAACGTTGACGTCCGAGAACGAGTTCTTGAGGTACCAGATAGCTTTAGCCAGAAAAAAGAGGAAAGAAGCCAGCAGGAACGCCACCGAGCAAGCCGAAGCTAATTATTATTTAGAAAATTGTCTGTGTGAAGTTTGTTATGAGTTACATAATTTAAGAAAGTGTATTCGAGATAAAGAAAAGAAAATACGTATCATATGAGTAAAGTTTAAAAGGCTGTATTAATTAAGTTTCATTTTACTGGCGAACTCTATTGTCCAGCTCCCATTCCTTTAATATTGCGGATTTCAAGGAAGCAAATCTGTATTAGGCTACAAGTCTACAAGATTAGGGTAATGATCTCGTTTAGGCCCAAGCCTAAAGATAAACTTCTACTAATTGTGAGCATTAGTATCGCATTGCTATCGCGTTGTGTCCAGGCGCTTTTACCTCAGGGTTATTTTTTGTTGGCGTACCAGCTAATACTTGTATTCATTTATTTATTTATTGCAAAATTTTGCAAGCTATGTATAGAATTTCAACCTGTTGGACCGCAGTAATCCTAATATTATAAATACGAAAGTAACTGTCTCTCTGTCAGTCTGTTTGTTACCTCGGAAAATCGCTGCACCAATCTAGATAAAATTTGGTAAGATTGTTTGAATATTGAGGAATAATATAGGAAACTATTTATTCCGGAAAATTATATAGTTCCCGCGTGATAGCGATAACCGAAATCTACGCGAAGTGTTTAATCTAACCAAAAATTCAAAACGCTTGTTTGACTAGGAATCAGTATTGCCATAAACAAACTTTACGTCTACTGTTCAATTCATTTATTGTGGGTCGACACCATGTTGACACTAATCGTCTTACAAAGTGTTGCCAACTCAAGACATTTTTGCAAGGTCAGCTTTCAGTAGCTAGACTATCTACAACCTTTGCGGGTGGTAGGACCTTGTGCAAGGTCTGTCCGGATCGCTACCATCATGTTACTCGCTAATCCTGCCGCTAAGCAGCAGTGCTTGCACTGTTGCGTTCCAGTGTGGAGAGTAAGACGGCTGGTGTAATTACGGGCACAAGAGGCATTTCATCTCAGCTCTCTGGGTTGGCAACGGATCTGCAAACCTTCCAGGGTTGCGGGTGTCTATGGGCAGTGGTGATCAGATCACTTACCATCAGGTGACCCACTTGCTCGTTTGCCTTCCTCGCCGTATAAAAAAAAAGAAGATCATTGTGAATGCACCGGTTGCTTAGCTACTTTGGCTGCAGACTGTGCCTACAACCCTCCTCGCTCCAGGGAGCAAATAAAACAGCAGGTACGCTTATAACCAGGTTTATTCCCCTACTCCCTCATCATCTTCTCCTTCTGGCGCGCCAGCTTCTTCTTGGAGAGCTTCTTCTTGGCGGGCGCGTCGTCGGCGGGCGCGGCGCGGGCCACGGCGGCCTCGCGCTCCGAGAGACACACCTCGATGTGGCACGGGGAGGACATGTACGGGTTGATGCGGCCGTGCGCGCGGTACGTGCGGCGGCGCAGGCACGGGGCGCGGTTCACCTGGAACGTCACAAAGCTTTGTTACATCTAGTTCGTGATTATAGTGAAGTAACAGTGTAAAGTTGAAAAACCACAGACATTTTCATGTTGAAGTTCAATATCTCAAAAAAAAGCCTATAAAATGAAAAAAAAAGAAAATTGCTGGGCCTGGTTGTTTAAATAATTAGGAACTGATGTTAACTTTTTTTTTTGGTGCCGTATTTTTGTATTTGAAGGCCCTTACGGCAGTGGACTGCAAAAAAGTTAACACAGTCAAATACACGGATACACAGGTCAACCTTATAAAACCCCTCTTTTTGCATCAGGGGTTAAGAACGGTGGAACCGATTTTTGTGAAACAGCTAAGAAACACTGCTAAAAAACCAGCTGGATGGAGTTTGTTTATGGCTCGGCTCCAAATTTAAACCCTGCCTGACAGCAACTGTGCTGTCAGGGTTTAAATTTGGAGCCTTGGTTTGCCTCAGTTATGCTGTAAGACAGGCGACACAGACATACACATCCATCAGGGGTTAAAAAAGGAACTGGTAGGTTTATCATGGGAGCTGATTGGTGGTTGTCAATTGGAAGGTGATTCATCAAGTGCTCAGAATTATCTCATATGAGAATAAGTTTCTGGGCTAACAAATTAAATATTAACACACTGTTTTGCTGATGACTACTTGATTATTGCATTGACTACTCGACTACACCTGACATTATAGGTACTATCTCAATTACAAAGTGGGTACAGTAGGAAAATTGTAGGTGAAATGTATTAAAGAAAAAGTCAAAGGATTTTTCCTTGTTACAAAATGCATCACCATTGCTTTTTGCCTTTTGAAAACAGGTTGTACAATAATGTGTACATTGTCAAGCAAAAAGGCATGAACGAGCAACTTGCAGCGTGACTTAGCCATGCAAAACAAATCCATGTGGATTGAAAGGCTGCCAAAATGTTTTTATCTCACTGAAAGTAAACAGTGCTAAACCACTTCGTAAGTATTCACAAGTAACCCCTGGAATGGTTAGATCAGTGAAAAATTTAATCCTTTTTTGATTTTAATCAGTAAACATTTATAATCCGTGAAGCCGTGATAGCCTAGTGGTTTGACCTATGGTCTCTCAAGCAGAGTGTCGTGGGTTCAAATCCCGGCTCGCACCTCGTGAGTTTTTCGGAATTTATATGCGAAATTACATTTGTAATTTTATCATGAGCTTTTCGGTGAAGGAAATACATCGTGAGGAAACCTGCACACTCCTGCGAAACAATTCAATGGTGTGTGTGAAGTTCCCTATCCGCACTGGGCACGCTTGGGAACTATATATAGTCGTCCCACGATAACTGCAACGAACTGACAACAGTAGAAATCTAAAGTTTGTTTATGACAACACATTTTGAACTTTTGATTAGATTTAAACATAAACAGGTCATCGTTCATCCACCATTAAGTATAATACCTCTCAAATTTCGTTTTATAGATTTTTTTACTGTACCACAACAAAACCTACTAAACACTGGCAAAATTGTCCTCCAATGGACAGAGCCATATTTAAAAAAAACAGCGACTTTTGATTACTACTATCATTATTATTTATAATTAAAGAAATGTCTGAATGTCATGAAAAAAGTATTACCACAGCGTGATTTTTCTGGGTTGCCAATTAATAATTTATGCAGAGTTATCGTTTGCTTCTGCTCCTCTGGATTGGAATTTGAAAATACGCTTGTGTACATGTCACAACCATGTTGGTGTATCCGCCGCATACCCATGTAGCACGATAGCCAGATCAGACAAAGTCAAATACCTGGGGCTGACAATTGACGACAAACTCTCTTTTAATCAACATATCTCTGCACTATCTAGCAGAGTGAGAAAGTGCATATATGTGATGAAGAAACTTCGTTGTACCACCGAACAGGTGCTTCGCATTGTGTATCACTCCCTGTGCCAATCGTTACTGCAATATGGAGTAACGGTGTGGGGCAGCGCCGCAAAAAGCACTCTGCTGCTGTTGGAGCGTGCGCAGCGTGCAGTAATCAAGGTGATGCTGCGAAAACCTTTTCTTTATCCGACGGACACTCTCTATCGGGAGTCAAACCTTTTGAGAGTGAGGCGTCTATACGTTCTCAAAGCAGCAGCCCGAGCTCACACGGTAATAACAAAGTTACCAAATTACACCCAACTTCTGGCCTAACGAACGTTTATAGTCCCCCTACCAAGTTGCAGATCACGTCTCGCCAAGCGTTCACCAGACTATATGCACCTACGAATTTATAATAATATTTGCAAAGTACTTGGTATTCATCGTTACACAATAGGGAAAGTTAAGTCGATGATGAAAAAGTGGCTAGTGCCCTTATCATATTGTGCTACAGAAGCCCTTCTTGACAGCTAGGTAATCACACGCCTCACACACCCACACTCACACACACACACACACACACACATACACACTCACACATATACACACTCACACACATACTCACACACTCACTCACACATGCAAACACAAACATGCACAGAGTTTTGCTTCTTCTGTTCTGTAATAGTGTTTGGTTAGTTTTTTCACTTAAGTAGTTTTAGTTGAATATTTCCTTTGTTTAGTTTCACAGATGCACTCCAGGACCTCAAGATACAGGCTCAGCCTAGTTTGGGGTCGGCCAGACATCTCATTTTAATGTACAAGTACTTGTGTTTTTAAGCAAATAAATATTATTATTATTATCGTGGGACATTTATAGCCCAAGCCCTCTCATTCTGAGAGGAGGCCTGTGCCCAGCACTGGGACATAGATAGGCTGATGATGATGATGAAGGGTAAACATTTATAATTAAGGAAATTTATGAGCCTTAAATTCAGATTTCTTTTTACTTAATGCATTGAGGGGTTAATAAACCCAACAGCCAATAGTTAAATTGCCATCTTTAGCATTTTCATAACCTTGCTTGATACAATAATAACCACAACCAACAACAACAAAAACTACAAGTTCTTTTTTTTTTCTGTAATGTAACAGATGATACAAACATGTCAATTTGCACTTGTAAATTGACTGTTATAAAATAAATTACTATCCCTTAAGTCTATCCCTTGTCTATTAAGTAGGACTTATTGTGCATTACTGGGTCCTTGTCCATTACTGGTGCCAACATGTTACACAATTGCACCCTGCCCAATAAACTCCCACTTCACTGACAATAGAAACTGCGCTAACTCACCTGAATGTGATCAATGACCAGCCTGTCGACATCCAAGCCTTTGTAGTCAGCGTTTGACTCAGCGTTCCTGAGGAGCTGCAGGAGGAACTCTGCAGACTTCTTAGGCCAACGACCCTGTGTGGTTCCGAACTGCTTCGCTTGCGCGCAGCGACCCACACCTCCGTTGAAACGGCGGAAGGGAATGCATTCCTTCTTCTCAGTCACATTCTTAAGGTAACGCACGGCACGACGCAGAGGCAGTTTTCTGATCGCCATTGCCGTTTCGTACGTGTTCTGAAAAATATTTGAAGGTTAGTTTTCCATTTGTATCGAGCACGTAAACAAAAAGTGGGAGTTTGTGGGATATTACCTTGAAGTGAACACGGAGGTTGGAGCCACGCGCCTTGCATGACTTCGCTGGATTATCCGGTTCCCGAGAGTAACGACCCATTTTGCTTCTGAAACAGGCGGCTTTATGTTACAAACGCAAGACACCAACTGAGGTTATCATCCAAAACAGAGTCAGGTGTCACATTAGCGGTGAAATATACTGTTAAATAACTAGGTTGCACTGTTCTGTGACACATTTTAACGAGATTCAATTCAATATGCAGTATAAATTCGGATAAAAACAGATTTTATCAAACACGAAACCAACCTCTCACGGGAATAATTTGTCAGGAAAAGGCATAGACAAAATGTTTTGACATTGACACTTGCTATCGGTGTTGTCAGTGTAAAAATTGTACTCTATGAAAGCTAAGGATGCGTTCATTTAAGATAAAATTTGACACAGATCCCTTATTCATTATTAATAATCATTAATAACGTAAATGAAATGTATAAAAGCGATTAACGGAAGACACGAAATACCGTAAAAATAACCGTTTGTGCGATTCTTCATTTCACTTACAAACGTGTCTACAGCTTCATATCGTGAAATACAGATAACTGAATGTAACTTTTAGTTACCCCTTCTGCCGTAAATCTATTGAGTGGCGCTAGTTTGTATGAGTTGATCGGATCAGAATTAAATAATTATTTTTTGTTGATTCTAAAACAGACCGACTTTTCTTTTTTTATACACCATACTCATATATTATAAAAAAATGGGGCTATAATTAAATGGGACTTGTTGTAGTTATATTAAACTATAAAAAAATACAATGTATTCCGTGGCATTGCTTTATTCGTGTGGCTAACACATTACACCTTTCTATAAATAATAATAAATTCAATCATAATCAAGGGAAATAAGTGTTGTAAGCAACAGCTCACGAACATAAACGGAACTAATAAACAGTTTTTACACCGATTTTTTGTATTATAAAATATTTGCATGTACATACATACCTACTAAAGATTATAATGATATGTGTAGAACGAAGGTTGTACCTACATGTATGTCTAAAATATGAACAGGCAAATTTAAATTAATACAGTGTCATTACCTACTTAAGTAATTTAGTACCGATACAAAAAATAGATGGCGTTAGTAGGATTCACTTCAAATATCACATACAGCAAAGAAAGCAGTTGGCAGCCTTAAAATTAAAATTAGCTGGCCCTAAACTATGAAGTGCAAAATTCGAACTTCGTGTCGTGCCGTCCCGCTCACGCTAATATGATTTAATACGAGAGCGAGCGGGACGATACGATACGAACTTCGATTTTCGAATTTCGTAGTCGTCCCCCTGTAGTGATTGAATCTGTTTTCTGTCTGTAGTAGTTACTGTGACAAAGAAGAAAAATGTGTTCATCCACTTATGAACGTTTCACTTAAATTACATCACTGTATGCTTACGTAATTAAATAAAAACACCAAAAGAAAACAGTATCGTTTCTATGTAATTATATTGCAGATATTAATATTTACATCGCTATTCAATTAAATACAGCAAGATATTGATGCTCGACTAATTTTAAGATTATTTACAAATAATTTATAACTTCTAAAACAAGGCTCTCATTGGAAACAGCCTCTTTCCGATCCGCTTTCTGATTGGTCAATCGATTATAACCGATCACCTCATTGGCAGTATTCGTAGCACGTTCAAAAATCGACCAATAAGAAATTGTTTAGAGAGCCCCTGTTCTTTTTAATTATTGACTAGATTATAAGACTAGAATAACATTGAGTGGAATGAATTGAATTCATTAGGATTGCTTGTATCCAATTATATTACAATAAAAAACGTAGGTAGGGTGGCCTGAGGTACAAAAGTGGCAGAGTATAACTGGGCTAAAAATAGTCGAGCACGACTTTACGAAAGCTGCGTAACGTTACGGTTATCGTATCGAGATCGACAAACCTCGTACTAAATTTTAGTTCCAAATACGCTCACGGGCGGGCGCTGTTCCAAACTCGACAACTCGATAGCGTTTACTATTCGTCTTTACGTTACGCAGCATTCGTAAATTCGTGCTCGACCCTCAGTCATGCCAAAACAAAATTATAACCCGGATAAGTTAAACAGGCTCATTGATACAAGAAAAATAATGCCCGCGAAATACTCATTCCGCTTCCAGAGACTCGAGTACGAATATTCGAAACCTGCGTCACCTAAAATCGAATAGTAAACGTTGTCGAGTGTGTATGACGTTTGGAACAGCGCCCGCCCGTGAGCGTATTTGGAACTGAAATTTAGTATGAGGTTTCTCGATCTCGACACGATAACCGTAACGTTACGCAGGATTCGAAAACTCGTGCTCGACCCTCAGATTTGTCGGTACGGTATCGGTGCGGTATAGGTACGCTCGGTAAGCTCTGTATAGATTCCTTATTTTTTTTATTTTATTAAAAGGGAGAGGCAAACGAGCAAGCGGGTCACCTGATGGTAAGCGATCACCGCCACCCATGAGAACCAGCAACCCCGAGAGACTCACTAAGTAGTCCGTTGTCAGCATTTAAGGAGGAAAAGGGATAGAGGAAACGGGGAAGGATACTCAACCATAATGGAATAAAAGGGATCACTCATGTAGGTATAATAAGTCGAGTTTAGCCCGACATGTCACATGACATGTATGGTCGTGCGCTTCCAGAGGAAGGACTACGAATTAGTCCGAAACACGTCGGGCTGAACGCGACATCGATCCGTTTTATTTCACTATAATCTGTACAGAGCTTACCGGGCATACCGATACCGCACCGATACCGTACCGATACCGTACCGATACCGCACCGATACCGTAACGACAAGTCAGGCGTAACTCTGCATTTGCAATTTCTTAAGTCCCGCTAGTGGCAAGCCCAAGCATAACCAATCTACCTTTTTATTGTAATATATGTATGAAGCCTGAGGTCCCGGGTTCGAATCCCGGTCGGGGCAGATGTTTGTATGATGAATACGAATGTTTGTTCTCGGGTCTTGGATGTCTATTATGTATATAAGTATGTATTTATCTATATAAGTATGTTTATCCGTTGTCTAGTACCCATAGTACAGGCTTTGCCTAGTTTGGGACGAGGTCAATTGGTGTCAATTTGTCCCATGATATTTATTTATTTTATTTATTTATCGTCGCTTGTATCGATATAATTACTAAGTGTTACTACATAAGTTCTAAGTATCTACGTATTCTATAAGACCAGCTTCGACTGCGCAAGTAAATTATGTGTCGATTCAAAATTAACTGACTTGGTCGAGACTAGAAATTTCATATCGTCCAAACTGAACACGTTCTGAGTTTTTTTACAGTTACATTTGACACCTGACGGTCGAGCACGACTTTACGAATGCTGCGTAACGTAAAGTCGAATAGTAAACGTTGTCGAGTTTGTACGACGTTTGGAACAGCGCCCGCCCGTGAGCGTATTTGGAACTAAGATTTAGTATGAGGTTTCTCGATCTCGATACGATAACCGTAACGTTACGCAGCATTCGTAAAGTCGTGCTCGACCCTCTGAGCGTGTAATCAACAACAAAAAAAAACGCGTTTACGTCTGAGCGTTCATAATGTAATCAACGGAGAAAAAAACGCCTCGATCGCGTTCGCGTTTAATTAGCAGCGCCACTAGTGGCACATATCGACAACAAACAATTCTCATACTACCTATTTGACACTTTAACGCAAACGCGATCGAGACTTACTTTTAGTCGTCGATTACACTAGGCGCTTGAGTCTCTAGTGTATTTTGTGACACAAACGCGAACGCGATCGAGATGTTTTCTTTTCTTGTATCAATAATTACACTTGAGGCTCTGCATAATTTACTACTTATCCCTTTCAGAAAAATGTGTGTGAAAAGAATGAAGCTTTATAATAGGCTCCTGGTTTATCTGCTAATTATGCTGAGCCCACAGTAAGAATAAGTTTCTTTCTTACAGAAGATCGTCAGCAAGTTAAGTGACAATCAGCGAAAAACAATTTTGAATATTATTATTATGCTGTTCCCACGAACCCCCAAGTTTTTCCATTTTGCCCCGCGTATAACTTATAACAGGCACAAATAAGACATAAAATTAAATTTTATTTCAACTTCGAAGGAGGCACTTTCAAAACCTCTGGCAAAGAATAAACCTCGCTAACGTAAACAGAAACGACACTGACGCATGTGTGCTGCAAACGACCTCGCGTCTGTGTGCGTTGCGGGTCGCGAGCGGGGGCGCGCGGGGTGGGGAAAGGCGGACCGCGGGTCGCCACGGCACGGCAGTGACGCGCCTGTGCCTCTGGTGTATTCTGCATGTAGGGTAGGTTCCTAACCAGCCAGCTACAGAAAGACAATTATTGCTTCGTTCTAAGTCAAGTCGATGGGGCCGCTAGTGCGGCGCCGGCGCCGGCGGCAGGAGCGGAAGGGGCGCCACACACACTGAGCAGCCGTCTCTCTCTGGAATTAGAATTTGTTTGTATTAGAAAAGAGAAAATGTATTGGCAGTTTTTTTTCTTTAAGCACCTGATTGGCAAACTAAATTGCAACGGCACGCAATATCCCAATGGCTCATTCTAGGCATAAGGCATAAGAATCTAGGTTGCTATTTGGCCTACTTGTTCGCTAGTCTTATTCAGAATAAATCACTTGTGTTCAGTTCACAGTTGTGCACCAAATTTCCCCAGGCTCTTGCTTCTGAGATCAAAGTGCCCCTGATTCTGATGTGGACTGGTCTATTGCTACCTGCCTGGAAGGGGTAAAAATGTAGAGCGACACAGGCAAAGATTAAGTTCGCTCCTTTTCGCGCCTGATTTCAAGACTAATGTGCTTATGTGCCCCTATTTTTTCTGGTGGGGGTAGGTAAGTAGTGCAACAATAATGAGCGGTGATCGGGCTGAAATCCAGGCTTGCCTCGTTCTGACGCCTGCCTTTCAAGACTAATGTGCCCCTATTTGTTTTTTTGGTGGGGATAAGTAGTGCAACAATGAGCGGTGATCGGGCAGAGCTCCAAGCTTGCCTCGTTTTGACGCCTGACGTCAAGACTAATTTGCACCTATTTTTTACCTGGCGATGGTAAAGTATCTCATCATCATCATCATCAGCCTATTTACGTCCCACTGCTGGGCACAGGCCTCCTCTCTGAATGAGAGGGCTTGGGCTATAGTTCACACGCGGGCCCAGTGCGGATTGGGAACTTCACACATACCATTGAATTGCTTCGCAGGAGTGTGCAGGTTCCTCACGGTGTTTTCCTTCACCGAAAAGCTCATGATAAATTACAAATGTAATTTCGCACATAAATTCCGAAAACCTCAGAGGTGCGAGCCGGGGTTTGAACCCTCTACACTCTGCTTCAGAGGCGATAGGTCAAACCACTAGGCTATCACGGCTTCAAACCGGGGTAAAGTATCTACCCACTAACAATGGATAGAGATGTTCTGACAGAGATCAATAATGTTTGGGCACATTTCCGTGCCTTACCAATTGGCACATTGCCGTACCAATTAACCCCAAGTTTTACCCGGCTAAGGTAAGTGCAGCGGCATTCGACCTGGGGCACCAACTTCCCCCTGTCTCTGGGGTAGTGTGTACCCCATGGTTACCTGGCGGGGGCAGGTAGTGCAGCGGCGGGCGCAGGTCAGGGAGGCGCCAGGGCTCCGGCTCCTCCTCGCGCTCCACTTTGGGGACCAGGGCGCCCCACTCCTCGCGGGGCACGCTGCGGCAAGGCCAGGGGCAACTCTATAACAATGGGGAAATTAACGTTAGTAAATAAATAGTTGGTGGTGCTTCATTTTTAGGGTTCCGTACCCAACGGGTAAAAAACAGGACCCTATTACTAAGACTCCGCTGTCCATCCGTCTGTCTATCTGTCTGTCCGTCTGTAACCGTCTGTAATCATGAACCGTAATAGTTAGATAGTTGAAATTTTCACAGATGATGTATTTCTGTTGCCGCTATATTAATAACAGCAAATACTAAAAACAGAGTAAAATGAATATTTAAGTGGGGCTTCTATACAACAAACATGATTTTTTTATAGGTAATGGTACGGAATCCTTCGTGTGCGAGTCCGACTCGCACTTTGCCTGTTTTTTTAAAACATTTCCTTGGATGGCTCTCTTGATTTCAAATTATCTACTTTTTCCCTAATTATAAAACAAGTACCTACGCTACGCATATCAACCTATATTAGCATAATATCGTAGGAGCAATACACTGATATTCTGCCAGTTGCATGCGCAGTACGTAATCGTGTCATGAATTATTATTGAGTGAGCACTTACGACTCACGCTCACGATGACACGGGCTGCAGTGATTATGCGGAGCTGCCCGTGAATTGTTAATGACTGTGTTTTTTAGGGTTTCGAACCGAAAACGTAACTAAAAAACCTGATCTAAAACATATGATATGCTTAATAATATACTTACTTAACGGTTTTAAATGACTCACAATAAATTATATTAAACGTACTATTATTAAACGGGATTTGACCGTGACCGCGATTTTGATGAGGATCGATATTTTGTTACGCATCATGATCACGTGTAGACTGAGGAAACGCGATTGGATGTTGTTGCTTAGACCATTATCAATGTCCTGTTATTAAATATCTAAAATATAAAATGATTATAACAAATACATTTACATAATAAAAGCAATTTACAATGACATTAAATCTAAGCTTAAACTAAATAAACTACAACTCAAAACTAAATTAAATCTAAATAAGGCCCCCGTGGCATAGTGCCCAAAAGGCTGGCAGCGTTGCCTCGCTGAATAGCGATGCTGATTCTTTGAGAGAGAAAACTGCCAGCCCTTTGGTCACAAGTTGCATCAACTAAGCGCTTTTGTAACTCAGAAATAAGCTTGTAAGCGCTGGGACCCCATGGACCCAAAGTTTCAAACCCGACAGGAACAAAATTATAATTATATAATTATAAATGATTTGGTTGGCCCTTTAACTTTAATATAGGTAATTATTATGATCCAAGCGATGTCACGTCCGGGGACCGCTGATTAAATTAAACCGCTTGTTTCTAAAATGCGGTATTTTTTTTTTCTCTTAATCTTTTAATGACAGAGTGAGATTTCTTTGTGTAGTTTGTCTGTGGTTGCGTATTGTAAGAGCTAATGTAACTTGTTTTTAGAAAAAATGACTTTGTGCCAAGTTTCTTGCGGCGCATTCTTCTTGGCAATCATGGTCTTTCCGAAAGCGCTGGTAAACTCAAAAAAAATGACGTGTAAAAGAGCATTCAACTGCCTATTTGCTGAATAAAATTTTGAATTTTGAATTTTTTGAATTTTGAAATGTCAAGGGGGTACTTATCCAACGAAATTGCTCTGTTTTCGAGTTACAATGAAGAATGTTTGGGAAAATCCCCCCTTGTCCCCCTCACCCGTCCCCCTTTATCTCCGAAGTGTTTGCAGAGAGATACAATCTAAAATATTGAATATAGAACTGTATGTAAAGATTAAACAAATATAAAACAACATCTCTAAACATTTAACATGAAACTACCGTGAGACTCAATCATAATGAAATAACAACGGATCACTCACTTCCTTCCCAGAGGAAGGACTACGAATTAGTCCGAAACAGTCGGGCTCAACTCGACTTATATACGTGAGTGATCCGTTTTTATTTCATTATAACATCTCTAAGCATTTGTAATTTTCTGAAAATGCTCAGCGGCAAAGGACATCAAACGTTAGAGCATTACCCACGCCTAATCTATTTGACTAAACTTTGAGCACCTCAGCAAATCGCACTTATCTATTCCAATAGGTTTAGTTAGGCGTTATTCAAGTAATTGTTGTGCCGTGCGGCATCAGATAGCGCTTATGCCGCGGTTATGCCGTGCTTACGCTGGTTATGCCGGTTGAACGCTTAGTGTAATCAACGACTAAAAAAAGTCTCGATCGCGTTCGCGTTTACGTCTGACTTACGGGAACAAGAGGCATTTCATCTTAGCTCTCTAGGTTGGCAAGGCATCTGCAAACCCCCCGGGGTTGCGGGTGTCTATGGGCAGTGGTGATCACTAACCCTGTTACTCATAAACCTATTTTAACTAAAATGCTGTTAAAGTTCGTTTATCCTTTTTTGTCACATTGATATTTCCGTTAGTGAGAAGAAGACAAAACCTGTTTATCGTTAAATCGTGTCGTTTAACGTTACGGTTATCGTATCGAGATCGAGAAACCTCATACTAAATTTTGGTTCCAAATACGATCACGGGCGGGCGCTGTTCCAAACGTCGTACAAACTCGACAACGTTTACTATTCGACTTTTTGTTACGCAGCATTCGTAAAGTCGTGCTCGACCCTTAGGTGACCCACTTGCTTGTTTTCCTCCGTTGTCGTATAAAAAAAAATACTATGAGCAAATCAGCAGCGCCACTAGTGGCACGTATCGACAACCAAAAATTCTCATACAATTTGACGCTTAACGCAAACGCGTTCGAGACGTATCTCATGGACGACTAACGATACGGACGAAACGCGTTGTAGACGAACATGACGAACTGCGACTTGGACGCATCACTAATTGGACCAACGGCTGTCAAATATTTTTTGGCCTTCGATTACACTAGACGCTCTGGTTATGCCGTGTCGCAATCGGCAGCGGTAAACATTGCTATCGCCCATCGTTGGTGTTTAAATCGAGTGCATTTTAAATTGGTTCGAATTTTAAAACTGTACCAATTATGAAAACCGGCCAAGAGCGTTTCGGACACGCCCGGGGGTTAATTCTATAGCAGTTACGAAAAAGACAGATTTTCTTTAAAATTCACATAACTTTTCAATACTAGAAAATGGCTGGGGATCACTTGACTTTAACAAATATGAGCGCTTTGAAGCTAAATAAATATTTCGCAAAAGGATCCCTTAAATCAGAAATATGGTTTTTGCATACCCTCAATATTTTTGAAAGACAACTTTACATGTATAGGGGATATACCGTAAAACATGAGTTTTAATATTTTGTTCTAGCTACGACTTTGTCGGAGCGATTAATTATGAATCTTAAATTAAGTTTTTTCATTCTTAGTTTTGTTTCATTCATCTGTACTAACTCATATTTATCATTTAACATCAAGATTTGAAGCATGTTGTTACAAAAAAAGCTTAATCAAATTAAAACCATAAAAAAAACTAACACTCTGAACTTTCTCTACCACGCATAAAGCTGCGTATCCACCCACACTTAATCATAAAGCCATGTACCCATAGAACACGCCATACAGAATTAATGTTCCGCACACGGCGTCGATAAAAACATCGCAAATGCCATCTCCCAAATGAGGTAAGTAAAAAAACGAAATGCCACCGCGGCATTTAACCGGAGTCGGGGCAGAACATTTTCAATCCAATCATTATCAGTATTATCACCCACTAGTTTTATTATAAATGGCCTTTGGAGATGTCCAATTTCTTGGGTATTTTGATTAAATTATTAATCATAAAGGGTCCGCTATTTTTGTTTAATTACATGGGAGCGGAACACAGAGAACGTGCTCATTTTGCCAGAATGGAAGAACTAACTTTATTTCCGACGTTATTATTATTACTAGAGAGCGCCTGCGGCCCCGCCCGCGTGGAATATTATATTATGCAGGTACGGTATATATTTACTTAAGGAATCTCTATAGCAATAGGAATGTGTACTCTGGGTAAAAAAGTAATATTTCTAATTAGTCCATCAGACAGATTAACGGAAAAAAAAATATTGGACGCGTATTTTTTGTTTTATGATCAACTAAAATTTAGGTAGACAAAATTTAAAATTTCCGTAGACTGCAATGCTGCAATGCTAATGAATGGCTTTCTTTATCCCTGAACCGCAACACTGGCATAGGTAATAGATCACTCGCTTTTGGCTCGAAATTCGAACTGGCGATTTTATTTTGCTTAATATACAAAACTTACACACCCAATATCATATTTTCTCAAGTTTTTCGCGATTCCCAAGATCAAAGAATCGAATTGCTTTAAAAATCCGGAGAAATAATGCGTTGTTTGGGAGAAACGTGTCAAAATGGTGTTGTAGAGCGCCATCTCGCTCTGTCTCGTTTCTTTTATCCCGTTCTGGTTTTTCAACTTTATATATTAGATTAGCCTGATCTGTCCCACTGCTGAGCAAAGACCTCCCCCCAATACTTCCTGCTTCACTGCTTCCGGTCTTTAGCAATTAGAAAGAAAGATAGAAAACATTTATTCGTGACATTAATACGAGGTAACAAGCAGAAAAGACACAGGATAAAGTTTGTCACGAACTGGTCCCAACTCAGGGTGATGCTGGCCTTGCAGCCAGCGCTGGTCTTCCATCGGAACCACCAGGTGATCAAGTACATCATACAAAATGTGAGGCCGATAATTAGCGGCCAGTCCTTCAAGAAGGACTCCGTTCATCCCGCCATCGCCGTCTAGGTCTTCCGGGTCGCCTCTTCGAGTTTGTGGGACTCCACTCGCTGGCTACCTTGGCCCACAACTCGTCCGGCATGCGGCAAACATGACCAGCCCAGTCCCACTTCAGCTTAGATGCTGTTTGACCTGTCTGCAACTTGAATCGTCCTGACATTATGTTTAACTAAATTATATAGCTAGCTAGAGACTCAATCCTTCTCCTTCTTCAGTCTCTTTCAAACGTTCTGGTGTAGACTTCCTTAAACAATTTCCATTCCTCGCGATATAGAGCTCTTTGCATCCAATTCGAGCCGACTACCCTTCACGTTGTCTTTCCAACACATTTGTGGTCTTCCTTGAGGATGCTCGTCTCCCCATGGCTTTCACTCGAGGAAACGTTTGCACCAGGATGACTGAGAGGTTTGACTGAATGCTATAGAAAATGGACGTGGGAAAATGATTGGGCATTTGATACGACACGACAACTTCTTTTAGAAGGAGAAATTGAAGGAAAGATTGACCCAGGCGAAGCTACATGGACCAGATAAAGGGGAAGGCCGGTGTCGTGTCGTATCAGGAGGTCAAGGAGCTGGCTCATAGGAGAGATGATTGGAAGACACTCCACCGATAATAATGTAACTGTTAAGTTTGATGATGATGATGGTTGAAAGCAACTATAGGTATGTTTAACACTTTCTCGGGCGGTAAGCGGCTATTATAGCTATAACATTATGGTTATAACATCATCATCATCATCATGTCAGCTGAAAGACGTCCACTCCTGGACATAGGCCTCCCCCAAAGCTCTGCACTCAGACCGGTCTTGTGCTTTCCGCATCCACCGCGGTCCCGCGATCTTTACCAGGTCGTCGCTCCATCTTGTTGGAGGCCTGCAGGGAGGGTGGGATAGTTATAAAAATAGAAAACCTATTGTGTCTGGTTTACCGAGAGGGAAAGTATACAGCTATAGGAATGTTTTGATTATTTTGAGTACCTACAATTTTAGTGAAATAAACGGATCACTCACGTATGTCAGTCGAGTATAGCCCGACATGTTTCGGACTAATCCCCTACCCTACCCTACTTTTGACAATAATAAAAATGACGATGAAAACGAGGGTAGGTAGTTGTGAGCCGCCGTCAGCTACGCCGAGCAGCCGCGCGAGCAGCGCGTCAAGCACGACTTGTCGAATCCTGCGTAAAGTTACGGTTATCGTATCAAGATCGAGAAACCTCTTACCTACTAAATTTTAGTTCCAAATACGCTCACGGGCGGACGCTGTTTCAAACGTCATACTAACTCGACGTTTACTATTCGATTTTACGTGACGCAGGATTCAAAAAGTCGTGCTCGACCCTCTGAGCCGCGGCACGCAGTTTACGTCTCGTCACAGGCGTGGCGTGTGCTCCCAGAGGAAGGACTACGGATTAGTCCGAAACATGTAGGGCTATACTCGACAGACATACGTGAGTGATCCGTTTATTTCACTATGATCGAGTCTCACTCACGGTAGTTTCATGTCAAAAGTACCTACAATTTTATAACGGTTGAACCGGAAGTAACTATAGGTAGGTAATCATCCAGTGTTTTGAATTCAAAATGCTATTCGGGTACCTATTCTGTGCCCTAAGCACGACTTGTCGAATCCTGCGTCACGTAAACTCGAATAGTAAACTATAACGAGTTTGTATGACGTTTGGAACAGCGCCCGCCCGTGAGCGTATTTGGAACTAAAATTTTGTATGAGATTTCTCGATCTCGATACGATAACCGTAACGTAACGCAGGATTCGACAAGTCGTGCTTAGGGCACAGAATGACATATTTGTTTTAAACATGAAAAGAGCGCTCACAAAGAGTATTGTCCAACATTTAATTCTGTCCAAAGCAGATAGCATCGCCTAATGTCCCGTCAATAGTAATTTGATTATTGCTTTTTGTGAAGGGCTCTGAATTATTAAACACCCCCCGTAATGGGCTTTTGTTTTAATAAAACAAATTGTGTTTAACAACAACAGTTTTGTTAGTGTTTTTATGTAGTATCTTACGTTATAATGGACTCTTATAATTATGACTTATAAATGAAACGCATTATAATATTTAGATGGTAAAGTGAATTTCAAGTCTTTTATAGCCCCAATGGTTAGCAGTTTCAACCTTAATTCACGCTTATAAAGCACTTCGACTACTCTTCTTCTTCTGAGCATATATTTGTCCACTGTTGGACTGATGCCTCATGATGGGCTCTCCAATCCTGCCGGCTGTTTGTTTTCCGGGTCCAAGGAATCGATTTTTGAATCTCACCCGATGACTAAAATTGTCATGCCCACGATATCAAATACGAATGGCCCCATCCACTCGTAAACGAGATCACTGAGTGACTTCTTGACCACTGGCAGTGACAGCTAACCTCAATCCACTATGTTGACATGCTTTGTCTATGACAGAAACGCGAATTAGCTGCATGTTATAGTAGACGGGTAAGACATTCAAAAATAAGACTTTTGGCAAATAGTGATATCAATGTCACGGGTGAGAATTTAGTCACCAAGTGAGATTCAAAAATCGACCCCCAGGGCAGCTAGCACGCGCGTCATTTTGTCGCTTGTCGCTCAGTGCGTCCTTCACTGATTCCATCACTATGAAAGGGACGCACTGCACGACAAGCGACAAAATGGCGCGCCGTGCTATATGTGCTGGCCGGCCCGGCAGCCCTTCTGATATCGTCCGACCAACGGACGGGGATCCAAGCGTAGCACAGCTGATTTAGTCTCCTCCAAGGCTCCCATGCCAGCAACCTTAACCTATGACTTTGGTACATCTTGTAGGTGGCCAACGAGGACGATGAAATCAAAAGAAGACTGCCATGTCTATACAACGTAGCCATCTACACACGGACCAACCACCCTCTGGACACCGCATCTTTTATAATTCACTTGGAAAGTCATTACGAAAAAAGCGCGGTGAGCGGGCGTCGTGATTGGTTCATAGCTTCATCTGGTCGAAAGTGAGCCGCGGTTCGAGGCTAGAGAGATTTATAGGTGCAAATGAGCGTATGCGTTTCATAGTTCATAGATAGTCCAACGAAAATAGGTTATGTATGACGCAGTCCTCGCTAAGGCTTTTGTGTAATATTCCAGAGGCTGACGGCGCAAAAAAGAAAGATCACGTGACAGGTGGCAACTGAGTCCGCTAGAATTTTAATAGGGGTGTTATAAGTTTGGCATCGTTGCTCCTAAACGGATGAATGGATTTTGAATTTGAATGTCGAAATGAAAATTTCAGTGGTTTTTAAACTTCTCTATAAGTTGGTTAGGTTATAAACTCTAAAAAATATTTTGAAGAAGAAAAAAAACTCTAAAGTCAAAATATGACAGGGTTTTACGAGGCAACGATTACTTGAAAACGCTAATGTACAAAAGTATCTGAATTCTGCTAGGAAGTTTGTGTTAGTTCACAGACTCATCGCGTCGTACATAGTTTTACCAGAAACAAATTTTGAAACTGGTCCTGACAGAATTCGTTATTTGTAGGTATCTAACTAATATTATAAATGCGAAAGTAACCTTTGTCTCTCTGTCTGTCTGTTTGTTACCTCTTCACGGAAAAACCGCTGCGACGATCTAAATTAAATTTGGTAAGAAGATAGTTTGAATATTGAGGAATAACATAGGCTACTTTTTATTCGGGAAAATTGTATAGTTCCCGCGGGATAGCGATAACCGAAATCTACGCGGACGAAGTCGCGGGCAACAGCTAGTTAAAAATATAGTTTATAATTTACAAAAGTTTAAAAAAGTATTAAAAAGAAGTACAGAACATGGCTTTTGATTTTGATGTAAAACAAAACTGCATCAGAAAAATAACTTCCTGACACTCTCCTATTCCGGCCGCGCTCCTGACAAATGGGTAAAAATCCCGACATGCCAGGAAGCTGACGTCTGGTAACCCTGTCGTACAGCACGTTACCTAACTCCATCTTCGGTTAAATAAGAGCACATCCTCCACATATCTCACGTACGTGCTTGCGCAGTGATTTATAAGGGCATCCTGAGAACAATTGAATCGGTGCCCCAAACTACCTATCTATTAGGTACGTGACCCGCCTGCAGAGCGGGCCATAGCGGCTATGATTAAATGGTCTAAAGAGTTTTAAGAAGGTTTTATATTGTTTACAAGGGTGTTAAGGCAGCATAGAGACTTGCGACAGAGTTTTTTTTTTATACCACGAAGAAAGCAAACGAGCAAGTGGGTCACCTGATGGTAAATGATCACCACTGCCCATAGACACCCGCAACCCCGGAGGGTTTGCAGATGCGTTGCCAACCTAGAGAGCTAAGATGAAGTGCCTCTTGTGCCCGTAATTACACCGGCTGTCTTACAACAGAGATACAACATTAGTATGTATAGAGAGGGGTCATTGCGAATTTGCTCATATAAATTATTTAATTTCAAGTATACTAATAGCGACGACCTAGTAAGGATTGCGGGACCGCGGTGAATGCAGAAAGCACAAGACCGGTCTGAGTGGAGAGCCGCGAGGGAGGCCGCGGCCAGCAGTGGACGTCTTTCGGCTGACATGATGATGATACTAATGTTGAATCTCTTTGGCGACAAAGCGTTTGTTTAAAGAGACTGACGGAGCTCAGAACCTCTAGTATAATTCTGCGTTCTTATAGTGGAGCTTTTATACTATTAAAGTTATTTACTTAGGACTAAGTATATAGGTACCACCTTCACTCTGCGACATGCTATGCTAAATGGTATGCTGCCGGGTTATTCTGTGCTGCCGCTGCCGGTTAGAAAACATAATATTATCGCACAGGTGTGCGGTCCACTAAAATTCTGACACTGGAGAAAATTACGAATATGTAATGCAATGGCTGGCTAATACCGCAACTAAAGCCTTGCACTTTTCTCACTAAAAACCGTTGCTATGTCGTTATAAATAAACGTGCTTTGTGTTTTCAAATGTCTAGTATATTTTCCCTCTAATTGACTATGGAAGAGGTCCGTCAGGTTTTAGGATTCCGCAGTCAAAAGGGCAAAACCGGAACCCTTATAGTTTCGTCATGTCCGTCCGTCTGTCCGTATGTCACAGGCATTAGTATCGGTTACGGAACCCGACACTAGACATGGCCCGACATGCTCTTGCACGGTTTCAAATTTTTGCAAGGAGTTCGTGTTTACTGATATATTTGGATTAACACCGACCGGATAGCCTAGTGGTTAGAGTCCTTGACTATGAAGCTTGAGGTCCCGTTCGATCCCCGGTCGGGGCAGATATTTGTATGATAAATACGAATGTTTGTTCTCGGGTCTTGGATGTTTAATATATATATAAGTATGTATTTATCTATATAAGTATGTTTATCCGTTGTCTAGTACCCATAGTACAGGCTTTGCCTAGTTTGGGACTAGGTCAATTGGTGTCAATTGTCCCATGATATTTTTTTTTAATAAAGTACTTACTAACATACAAGTATAACAAATACACTTAGTAAGCGAGTAATACCCGCAGTACACCGCAGCTCCTAATAGATTTAGACAAGCAATTCCCATGTAAATGAACTGCTCAGTCCCGCGGGGCCCCGCCCCTCGGGACCGAGATTGGGACGCGGTGTTAGGGTTGTCACCTCTGCAAGTTAAAATGCCGTTGGTGATACTCGACTTTGTCTAGTGTTTATTTATATTATTGTTGAAAGGTATCTAAAGCTTAGCCTCTAAACCGCCTCGCAGCAGTGTTTATGAGTATGTTTTAGATTTTTATTTTTGATTTACTCAACATTAAAATTACGTTATACAAGTACATGTCAAAATTTAAGATTTTTTGTAGAGATCGTCAAAAAAATCATAAACAAACGAAAATCATAAGTTATAAAACAATGAATAATAACAAAATGCAAAAATAGTTTCGTCCCCAGAAGGCAAAAAACAAATTAACGAAGTCAATAATATATTTTTTTTAAACACTACAAATAAAAAAAATATCTCAAAAAAATATATCTTATTATCAATGTATCTATCATTCAACATGAGCTTTTGAAGCTAAGAGATATGTAAGTAAGTAAGTAAACGCTTTATTGTACAGAAAATACAGAAATAAATACAAATTACAAACAATAATACAAAATGAAATGTTACAAATAGCAAATAGGCTAAGTATGATTACCTATGCTAACGAGATCTATCTCGGTTATGAGATTTTTAGAACTAAATAGGTACATTTCCTTTTTTATAGATACAATCTCATTATCTCACGATGGAGATCTATTTCTATGACGAAATAAACCAAGGCCCCTGTGGGCCCTGTGTACCACTAAACTATCACCTGCAACATTGCACTTTTACGGATTGAAAAAAAGCCTTTGTTAAATTGAATTATGTTATTTGTGTTGCTTTCGTTAGTGAAATATTTTTTAGAATCAATTGAGTAGTTCTAGAGGTTACCCTCTGCAAACAGAAAAAGTTTATCTCATTATATTTATTTTCGTTTTCTAATTATTCTATGAGTTTTTCATACACTTCATTTGTGATTATGTATTGTGAGAGCTATTGTAACTTGTTTATGTTTATTAAAATGACTTCATGCTAATATTCTTGCGGTCCATTCTTTTTGGCAATCTTGGTCTTTCCTACAACGCTGGTAGACTCAGAAAATGACGTGTAAAAGGGCATTTAACTGATTACTTACTGTTTTTTTTATTAAATACAGAAGTTGTAGATATTGTACGAGGAGCCCTATGTGTCCAAAAATTGCGATATTAAGAACAATGATTATGATACTAGTACAAACTTGAGTGTGACAGCCCTACGTGGGACGAACGTCCCGAAGCAGCGCAGGCGACGCAGTGCGCAGTTAATTACACGCTCCACGCCGCCGCGCGCCGGCGCGGGCGTCGATTTTTATTAATCACGCAACTCGATTGACATTTGAAAAATACGATGCTTTTGTGACATACGGTGACATATTGTGTAGAACAGTAGCGCAACTAGGAATTAAAAGTTTGCTATTGTATAAAAGGGCCATTTTATAGAAAGTTGTACAACCACTTTTTTATGTTATATCTACTACCACTACGAGCACTATCGACTTTAATGTGAAAAAAAATTACCCATAATTTTAATATTTTTTTTGTACTTTCATTCCACTTCCATTCCGTTACTCTCATATTAATTAAGTGCATTTGAAAAGGGTAACGGAATGGAACACAATATTTTGGTACACTTTTTTTTCACGTATAAAATCAGCACTCGTGATCTAAGTAGATTTGATACAAAAATGTCTTAATTGCAAAAAAAAGTTTCTACATATAAAATGGCCCAAAATTGTACATAATTCACGGGTTCACAATCTACTGCGAATTGCAGATTTTTCGTGCTAGTCTAAACTAGCATTTATGAAATGAAATGAAATATTTTTATTATTATGCTTCTAATCGCAGATTAAACGGCTCCTCTAAGTATCAGTGGCCTTGTGGTTGCAGTTTCCATACAACAAAACTGCGAATGAGGCGCTCCGTGTGCCTAAAAAGACTGCTCTAGATATCAACGTTTCATACTTCCTTGAAACCATACAAACACATTACCCTCCCTTTGCGTTTCGCAGTCGGGTAAAAAGCTTCAAATAAAGGCACCAGTAACTTAACCTTTCAATTTAGGAGATTGTCAAGGCGCGGATACAGGGTGCCCCGATTTACACAGCGCGCAGGGTGCTCCATTTTTAGAGCACTATTCAAAATTACTTCTCGGCCGGTATAATGTCAATGTTGGCTAGTTTCGAGTTACTATGTTTGTTCATCTATTAAGGTGAATGGATTAACTATTAATCGGATGGCGTTTGGGAAACAGATTTAGGTTAGGGCGTTTTCGGTAGTTAACCTGTAGATCCTTTCCGTTTTAATGTGATAAATAATGTGCTAAAAGTGAAGTTAAAGTTTACCATGCGCCTTTTCAGTGTTACCAACTTACTGAAAACGATCCTCTAACTTGTCAATTTTTGAAATTGCTTTTGATGATGTCAAAAAATGCAAGGCTTTGATTAATTACGGATCTCCGCGGCGCGGCTTATAATAACAATAATAATTTTATTTATTCAGACCATAATTTATCAATTTTGTTGTAGTTACATAATAATCACTTATTGCCTATTGCCTAATGTTAGGAAGACGTCACACAGTTAAAAAAATTAATAATTAAAATATTAAGTATACTATACGTAATTAAATTAAATTCAAAAGAATTTCCAATTTTCGAAATTTCCAAGAAAGAAAATAGGTACAACCACAACTTCGTAGGTTTACCCTTGAAACGTCGACAAACTTTTCATAACATTTTGAAAGCTATTTTCTTAACCTTTTGATTTAAAAACTAACCCAACTTAACCTGTACAACAAACAGTAAAATTATCCTGATTTTAGAAGAAAACAGCTTTTGATAAAAGTTTCGAAACAGAGGGTCGAGCACGACTTTACGAATGCTGCGTAACGTAAAATCGAATAGTAAACGTTGTCGAGTTTGTATGACGTTTGGAACAGCGCCCGCCCGTCAGCGTATTTGGAACTAAAATTTAGTATGATGTTTCTCGATCTCGATACGATAACCGTAACGTTACGCAGCACTCGTAAAGTCGTGCTCGACCCTCTGTTACGAAACATTTGCCGACGGTTCAAAGGGATCACCAATTTCGTATTCGCTGATAACTCTTAATTTTGGCCGGGGTAATGATAATACGAAAAGAAAACCAACGAAGAGGTTCTTACCATGGTCAAGGAAAAGAGAATACTACTGGAGACCATAAATTGTAGAAGGGGGCATTTTTAAACCTGCTGGAAGGAAAAATAGAAGGTAGACGTGGCAGAGGAAGGCCAAGATTGACCTATTTTAACCAGGTGAAGGAGAAAGTGGGTGTCGTGTCCTATCAGGAAGTCAAACGGCTGGCCGAAGACCGCGCGGAGTGGCGGTTACTCCACCGACATGAGCATAGCTCTCAAAATTTAAGAAAAAGAATAATAATACCTACAATTTCGTTACAAGTATAGCCTAGGTCTCTTCAATATGGCAGATCGTTTTGGATTAACAATCAGTTGGAGTGCGCCGTAAGCCGCTTGCATTTCAATCCGATTTAGAGATTAAAATTAGCCGTTTTATTAAATATCGCCCACGGCTGGACGCGTGGACTAATTAAGAGAAGTATATCTAACAAATATGAGAAGAATAAAAACAGTTATTAGTTGTTACAATGAAATAAACACAATTGATTTGTACACCCGCGGCCACACGTGAAAAATAGGTAAGGCTGTGCGGCAAATGTACGTGTTTCCTTGCAACGCCTTCACCTGTCCTCCACTGCACACAAACCAACAGATGAAACCCCAATACACCACCACCACTAAACTATACTTTGACTCATTCCGGTACTCTCTACGAGACCATTCTCGCGATGCTACTTAGTTACAAGAACAAAAACGGAGTACCGAAGGGCCTATCCACACGCTATATTTTAAGTAGGTATATGTTAAAAGGATGTCATTTTAAACTGACACAGTCAGCTGTGAAACAACAAATAATGTAATGACCAATATAAATTAATTACACTCACTTCACACAACTTAAACACGACGCCGGCACATCCCTATTCACTCTTTTGAAGGCTCAAAAGGGCTCTCTTCACGTGTTAATTACTAACTCCCGTTCATTAGTGCGCCTCTATCACCCTCCACTCTTTCACCTCTTAGTAAGTAACTCATTGATACCCCATGCTATCGATTATGGATTACGTTGCTATGACCGATAATCGTTAAGCAAGAACAGGATACGGTTGAGGCAGTCTGTAATTAAGGAGTAAAATTCTTGAAAATCAGCTATTTTTATACGACTAATCTCAAAGGGAAAATAGTGTATCGTTATTTTTATTAACACGCTCAATAAAAGCGTGTTACACAAACTTGCTTGCCGATTTTAAACACACTGATTTTGTGGTTAATTTGCTATTCCTACTTAATTTAAAAAATGATCAAGTACAAATGATATTGAAGAGAGAAGTTATATTACGTTCCTAATAAGTAGATTGCGATAGTTGGTCGTCACGTCACTTTCGGAGAGTTGTTTGAAGTTAACTGTCAGAAAGAGTGGTCAGTTGGGTCTTTTATGAATCTTCACTCGGGCTCGGTAGTAACATATATCTACTTCTGTTTAAATATGTAATACTTGACAACTTTAAATCTGCCCACCGCGGCATCCTCTTACATTCGGCTAGTCGCCTCAAAAAAACTTCGTAACAACCATCGTACTCCATCAAGCGCATCTAATTCCCCTCAATCCGGCAACTTCAACCAAACTTAACTAATTAATGCATTGATTAATTCCATTCAGAGAAACGCCATTTAATTCCGCGCCATGTCCGCATCCCGACGGAAACCAAAATGGCCGCCGACGGCTTTGCACGTCGTAAAACTCTGTAATTATTCGACTTCATTTCGGTTTTAAATAAGAGGAAATGTTTAATTTACTACCGAACCCAATTAATTGGGGATTTGTTCGAGTTTTTACGTCGACCGAATACTTTGTTTACCTGTCTTTCGATTGAGTAAGTAACTCTGAATGGGGATTTGTGAATAAAAACGTTGGCCTTGGAGAGGTCGATATTTTAATTGGAGCGGCTTACGGGCGTTTGATGTTGACGTGTGCTTACTTTGGAAATCATTTGTATTTATTTATTACTAGCTGTTGCCCGCGACTGCGTCCGCGTATATTTCGGTTATCGCTATCCCGCGGGAACCGTATAATTTTCCCGAATAAAAAGTAGCCTATGTTATTCCTCAATATTCAAACTATCTTCTTACCAAATTTCATCTAGATTGATGCAGCGGTTTTCCCGTGAAGAGGTAACAAACAGACAGACAGAGAGACAGAGAGACAGAGTTACTTTCGCATTTATAATATTAGTTAGGATAATGCCACACTGCCGCTCAAATATCTGTTTCGGAAAGTTCGAGTTCGTGTTAAAACAATTGTCAGTTACAATGTCACATATTCGTACCAAATTTCAAGTCAATCTGACCTAAACAAGCAAGCAAACAAAATAAAAAAAACTATGTCAAAATTTGATACTGAGGGTCGAGCACGACTTTACGAATGCTGCGTAACGTAAAATCGAATAGTAAACGTTGTCGAGTTTGTATGGCGTTTGGAACAGCGCCCGCCCGTGAGCGTATTTGGAACTAAAATTTAGTATAAGGTTTCTCGATCTCGATACGATAACCGTAACGTTACGCAGCGTTTGTAAAGTCGTGCTCGACCCTCAGGAAGTATTTCCCGTCGAACGAAGCCTACGACAATTCAAAGCTGTAGCCGTGCTACGAAGCAGCTACGTAAACGCGTAGCAGTCTCCACATAACCTACTCTGAGGCCCGAGTACGAATATTCGAATGCTGCGTAACGTTACGGTTATCGTATCGAGATCGAGAAACCTCATACTAAATGTTAGTTCCAAATACGTTCACGGGCGGGCGCTGTTCCAAACGTCATACAAACTCGACAACGTTTACTATTCGATTTTACGTTACGCAGCATTCGTTAAGTCGTGCTCGACCCTCTGAGGCTCGAGTATGAATATTCGAATCCTGCGTATCGTAACGTTATCGTATCGAAATCGGGAAGCTTCATGCAATTTTTTTTTAATACGCTTACGGGCGGGCGCTGCTCCAAACGTCATGCAAATTTCTCGATAACGTTACTACTCGATTGCGTTGCACAGGATTCAAATATTCGTACTCGGGCCTCTGAACGAAATTACAGGGTAAAGATAATATTGTACAGCGTTCCTAGTAAATTGCATTTGAAAATATTCCGACGAATTGAGAACCTCCTGGTAAAGATCGCGGGATCGCTGTGGATGCGGAAAGCACAAGACCGGTCTGAGTGATGAGCCGCGGGGGAGGCCGCCGTCCAGCAGTGGACGTCTTTCGGCTGACATGATGATGATGATGAGAACCTCCTCCTTTTTTTAATGGGTTAAAAATAGTCGCGGTTTCATAGTTGGTCGTCGCATCACTTTCGTAGAGTTTTTTGCGGACTAAGTATTCCGAACATAAAAACATTGTAGCAATCGCTGTTCCGAGATACCACTTAGTATTGTGTATTGATCCTTATGCGAGGTCCAATCGGATTGGTATCACTATCTTACTCTCACTCTATTAATACTGCCGCTAAGCACTGTTCACTTGTGTTTCATGGGCAGTGGTTCCTCCTATGTAAAAGGTATTTTTCTGTAAACTATAAAATTACACATTTCTAAAAATTCCGTAGCTCAATGCCTTTCCCCGAAATCAATACGTCTCCAATAAAAAACCTAATCACGCGATTACATACCGTCGAGGTGATTGGGAAAAAGCTCTTACAACTTTTTAAATTGGATCCCGGCGAGCTCGGTTGCCCCCGAATGGCGCCGAGTGAAGCTTTAAGCTCAATACTTGGCTATTAAATTGCATCTTTGAGAAACGTTTACGGGACTTGCGAGAGCTTTGGGACTTGGCCGTTGATTGTGTCGGGTACTTAGTTGTTTAGGATTTCATTTTTTAACCCCCGATGCAAAAAGAGGGGTGCTGTAAGTTTGACCGGTCTGTGTTTGTCTGTGACATTTTTAATTTTACTAAACCTTATCATCATCGGCCTTATAGTCTATTGCAGACTGTTTAAGCAGTGGCAAGAGGTAATGCATCGTTTCTGACGGCTGTGCAAGCCAATACGGGAAGTATAAGTAGTAGTAGCGAAGCGTGCTAACAAGCCGATTCCCGATAGCCTCCCTAGAATTTTGAAGAACCAAACGCATCTCTAAATGACCCGTTGTAGTATAGCCTTACTCGCCCGTAATAAGTTTCAAACATTTTTTAAGTAACTACCACACAATGCATATAAACAAAACGCAAAATTCACAAACGCAAATTTCATTCACTCTTTCACTCCAAATACGCACGCTCTCGCACAAAATCTAACCTAACCTACAAGTAAAAAATCCCCCGGTCACCGTTGCTGCTCATTGTGCCCAGTAGGCTGGCAGCGTTGCCGCGATGTATCGCAAGGCTGATGTTTACATTAATAGCGTGTATGTGTGTGTGTACTCACCACATCGCGCGCGTCTTCCTCGGTGGTCTCGATGTCGACGCTCTCGTCGCTGTCGCGGTCAGAGCTGCGCGAGCGCGGCGAGCGGGGCGGCGTGCGCGCCGGCGATCGCCGCGGCGACGCCACTGGCGACCTGACCAACAATGGTTATAAATAAGGTTAGATGCTGTGGCTCTTCACCGGGGCCCGCAGATCACGGTGGTCCCTGAAGCATCCGAATTGGTCCACGAAGCTTGGAAAATGCGCCAGAGGTCTGTGGGGCTCTCCTACAGAAGGTGGGCATACCCACTAAAAACCACACGCGTTCCCTATCGACCATTGTGGGACGCCGCAGGAGCATTTAGAGACACCGCGACGCCCACAGGCCGCCCCGGGATGGGGTCCCTCACTGCGCCCCAAGATGGTGGTGGGGTGCCGCGCCCCAAGATGGTATGGGGCGCTCCCCGGAGACGACACCGTGCAGTCCCAAAAATGTTAAACAAGTGACAAGTCGAAACAACGAAGCGTTGCATTTATTGTGTATTAAAGTAATCTTCAAATAATTTATTGAATCAGGCGTTACTTTGCGGAGGTCCATATTTATGAACTAAAAAACAATTACTTTGCTCACCCGCGACCACTAATGACAAATAGTTATATCTGTGCGGCAAATGTATGTTTCCATGCAACACCTCCACCTCCACTGCTACACGAATCAACACATGCCACACAGACCCAACTATCACCACCACCACTATACTAAACGCTGACGCGTTTCGGCACTCTCCACGAGGCCATTTACGAAGCACAACAACAACCGCTCAACATGCCACCACTTCCACTACTGACATATGTAAACCATGTACTCAACTTAGTTAATGACAAAACCAACGTACCCACTAATATTTTATAAATTCCAAACTACCCTTTTATGTAAGTCCTAAACTACCCTTTTTTAAGAAATGAATTCCAAACTACCCTTTTTATTTTTATTTTTAATCTACGCCAGGTACCCCGTTATTTTTAACCGAGTACGGTAAAAAGAGAAGTCATGTTCTCATTATTACTATGACACATTATTAAAATTAGAACCAAGTCGTAACAAAGGCGAAGAAACCAAATTAACTTGTTCATTAATAATAGACCCCATGTTGTTGTACCTAATAATTTCCAATTGTTCTAAAACCGATAGCCGCAAACCCTTATCACAATAATGTAAAATTTCGTACGTATCTGAGTCTAACAACGAATGATTCGTTTCTAATAAATGCTTGGCAAAGTTTGATTTCTCTGGATGATCATGCCTATATGACGAGACATGCTCTTTAAATCTAGTATCAAAGCTTCGACCGGTTTGTCCAATGTATACTTGACTACAGTCGCCACAAGTGAGTTTATATACGCCCGACCTGTTCCCTTTATCCACCTTTTCTTTGTTATTACAAAGTCTAGAACGTAAAGAATTAGTAGTCTTAAAGGCAACATTGATGTTATTTGATTTTAAAATATTATAAATCTTGTCAGACAACCGGCCAACATAAGTAATACTAGATCTAAATTTGTTAGTAGGCTGAGATGGCAACGCAGAGTAAAGCATGCTATTCACTATCCGTCCCTGCTTCTTTTGAACCAGACTATTAACCATTGCTGTACTATAACCATTTGTTGTTGCTATCTGATATATAGTATGTAACTCAGAATCATAATGCTCTTTCGAAAGAGGTACAGTTAGTAGTCTATGTACATAACAATGGAAAGCAGCCAGTTTATGCTGCCATGGGTGAGTAGAATTTGCAGGTATGACAGTATCTGTGTACGTAGGCTTACGGTAAATTTGAAACTGGTGCCTATTATTTACTCTTGTAATAGTTAAATCCAGAAAATTTAATGAACGATTTTCCTCTAATTCTCGTTTGAACTTTATTTTTGGATGTTTGTTATTGAGAGCACTAATAAACAAATCTAGCTGCCTCATACTCCCCTTCCAACATAAAATTAAATCATCAACATACCTATAATAATATACTAAATTGCTGTTCCCCACTTTAGCAATTTAGTATATTATTATAGGTATGTTGATGATTTAATTTTATGTTGGAAGGGGAGTATGAGGCAGCTAGATTTGTTTATTAGTGCTCTCAATAACAAACATCCAAAAATAAAGTTCAAACGAGAATTAGAGGAAAATCGTTCATTAAATTTTCTGGATTTAACTATTACAAGAGTAAATAATAGGCACCAGTTTCAAATTTACCGTAAGCCTACGTACACAGATACTGTCATACCTGCAAATTCTACTCACCCATGGCAGCATAAACTGGCTGCTTTCCATTGTTATGTACATAGACTACTAACTGTACCTCTTTCGAAAGAGCATTATGGTTC